>CM053789.1:349456754-349941754 GCA_028749045.1 Cupressus sempervirens
AGTTGCCAACTATTGAATCTCCCTCACTGTTCCTTGTGGGATTGAACTATCTATTCTATTAGCTATATGTTCCTAGATAAACCCTAGTCCCACATTCCTCCTATCTCATTGAGTGCTCAAACATTCTCGGGCACACTGAACCAAATTGTCCCTAAGAGTCACTAAATGCCATAGGCCAGTGATCTTTGACGGGTCATATCTTGGAGCTCACACAAGGTATGGATGTAATTATAGGGGCTATAAGATCATTTTTTGGAGACCTACAATAATCTATCTCACTTTTTGGAGATCTTATTTTGTTTTAATTTTGTGACCCCATCTCAGGTGATGGTGAAACTTGTAGTTTTGGCTAGTACAAAGTTACCAACTGTCGAATCTCTCTCACATTTCATCGTGAGATCGAACTATCTATTTTGTTAGCTCTAGGTGGCTAAATAAACCCTAGCCACAAGCTCCTCCTATCCTATTGAGTTCTCAAACATTCTCAGGCATGCCGAACCAAATCATCCCTAAGAGTCACTAAATGCCATAGTGTTGTGATCTTTGATGGGGAATATCTTAGAGCTCATGCAAGGTATGGATGTGATTCTAGGTGCTATAAGACTAATTTTTGGAGACCTACAATATACTCTCTCACTTTTTGGATATCTTATTCCATTTTCATTTTGCAACCTCATCTCGGGTGATGCTAAAACTTGTAGCATTAGCCAATACAACGTTGCCAACTATCGAATCTCTCAAACACCTTTCATCGTGGGATCAAATTATATTTTTCATTAGCTCCAAGTGACCAGGTAAAAACTAGCCCCAATCTCCTCCCATCCCATTGAACACTCAAACATTCGTGGGTACATCAAACCAAATCATCCCTAAGAGTCACTAAATGCCATAGGGTAGCGATCTTTGACGGTGGCAACTGGATATGTCATCTCATCCAATGATGGAGACTCATGATAGATGGAAAAAGGGTGATCATACACCTCATTTTTAATATGTTTTTTTTTTCATGGTAATAAGGTAATCCTTGTTTTTAAGGTCAAGGAAATTGAGGTCACCTATAAACCCAAGTTGCCTTAGTCCTAACGATTTTTCTTTTTTTCTTTTTTTTGTTAATAAGTTGAAACCATAAGTGTTTTGAGAGTCATTACATCTTATATAGGTCACATTTGTTACCAAAAACCACTTGGTTAAGTTCTAGGAAGAGTTAGTGCAACAATTGCATTTTGTAATAAAAATTGCTAGCAACTTTTTGGCAATTTTAGCAATTTCTTGAAAAATGTTGAAATTAACCTTGTCACCAATCAAACTAATTGTTAATTGGTTGGAATGGATTTTAAATAATGAAAATACCCTCTATGAATTTAGAGGAGGCATAAGGTGTTGGTGATTATTAAGTTTCTTTATATATGGCAAGGAATCACTATTGATATTAAACTTGTATATAGGATCATTGAGTTATTGTCAAATATCATTACTTCCTATTTAGAACAGAAAACTCATACTTTTTTAGAATGAAACACCACTTTAGCTACATGCTATCACTAAAAGGAGTTAGTGGAAGATATTAAGGATCTTCTTGGTTGTCTTGATGTCCATTTCATGGGTTTGAAACATAATCACTTCCCTTTGTGAAGAGTTGTCCAAAAATCAGCAAATTACATGTTGTTGCAAAGAAAACACAGTCATAGGATGTTGGAAGATTTTTTTCACTCATAGGATGTTGAAGAATCTCTTGGAAGGATGGAATCGATGATAGACTAAAGTTTGTGAGGTAGTTATTAGGTGTTCCTTGAGGTGTCTAAGGTGCTAGTTTGAAGAAGGAAGTTGATTATGATCCATTTCTCAAATTTGCTTATTTTTCCCTTATTGCTTCCCAAGTCTTGAATAGGGAAAGTGATCAAGTAGTTTTGTGAAGTTGGGTAGATTTTTTTTCAACTTTATAACCAACTTGGAAAGAGTCTTTGAAGACACTTAGGAAGGTGGGAAAGGTAGTTTTCCTTAAAAGTGTTCTTGTTGGGAATCCACTAGCTTTTGGTGTGAGCACTTTGCATAATTTTGGATACAAATTACATTAAAATTAAATACATTTTCAATGTACTTAAAACATAAAAAAGAAAAACAAGATATATATTATGATAACCAATAATGTCATACATGAAAAAACATATAATATGTTATGATAACCAATAATGTCATACGTGAACAAACATATAATATTTTATAATAACCAATAATGTCATACATGAAAAAACATATAATATATTATGATAACCAATAATGCCATATATTAACAAACATATAATATATTATGATTACCAATAATGTCATACATGAAAAAACATATCATATATTAACCAATAATGTCATGCATCAAGTAAATTTCATACACTGAATATAAAATGTCATATATACATCAAATGTATATTGAATATGTTCACTAACATAAAATCCAACATATATGTCCACTAATGCCTAAACATATGTGTCTATCAATGATATCTTATCCTTTCCATGAGGGGAAGGAAACAAATCCCTAAAGGTCTTCGGTCATCATGTGGAGGGAGATAGTGGGGATGATGGGGTGTTCTTCACATGCTCACTCGTCCACTTATTTAGGCTCTTCTCTAATTCAAACTCATACAAATAAAGTAGATATGAATCAATAATTATTATACATTGAAATCAAATAAATGTACGCAAAAAATTAATTATTTTCTTACCACCATCAAATAGTCATTCTGTATGTCCACCTCAAAGGCTCATGGATGATCCGGTGTAATAAGGCCCTACAAAAATTCAATCAATATAATCACTTAAAAATAGCATTTGAAATTTCAATACTAACTATTATAAACAACAACTAAAACCAAGAAAAATCTTTCATACCTCAGTCAATGCCTCTAGCCATTGCTGCAGCAACTCCATGATCGATGGACTGGCTAGGATGAGGAGGAGTCTCAAACATCAACAACTGCATGTCATATAATACAATTTAAATGTAACATGAAACAAATATAATCAAATGAATTAAATTAACATGAAATAAATGTACCTCTATGAAGCTCATACCATGCCTAGGCTCAGAGTCCCTTGTGAATTTTGATGGTCCAGTAGAGAACTAATGCACACGCATAAATTTTTTTGCCAATCCTTCATATGATTACTTAATAAATATATGTATTAATTTAAATGATTAAATTGATATATAGCTCTCGACTCATTTACGGGACAAAAAATGAGGTTGTGGAATCTATACTAGGGCCAGCAACACTCTTACCCTAAATTTTAAACAATGTCAATACATGCTAATTAATTAGTCATTCACTATACATATGAAATAAGAACAAATTAGTTTATTATAATTTTAATTTACCTATGTGTCAATGCCAAATCTATCCCTTAGGAGCTCATTAGTGACTAGACCATCATCCATACTGTCTCCAACATGACTGTCAAATGTGCATAACGATCCACATGATGTGCACATCTGACCATGATGCATAGAAGGCTCCTCTTCAACTAATAGACTAGTCCAATGAATGAGAGTCTATGTCAAAGCATTGATAGTCCCTAGAGTGTTGCTCTCTAGATGTTCCTTCACAACTGAAGGAATAATCACATACTCACCTTGTGGCTTGACAATAGGTGCTCTAAATACATTAGGGTCATGACATGTCCCCAACCTCTCAAATGATGACCCCCCAACTCTACCATGATATTCTAATATATAAAAATAATTGGGTATCTCGCTAAGGACAAATTCACGATACAATTTCTTTAAGAAATATATTGGAACCTCATAATTATTTTAGGGAGGGGCATCAAAGATCATCCACCATCTATCTCAGAAGTTATTTCTAATACCATCATGTATGCACCAATGGATGGGGAACCTTTTAGTTGTATGTTTAACAATATTTTGTTCTCAAGGCTTTTTAAACAATGCACAAATGCTACCTTTTGCTATTTCCTTTTATTTAAATCTTGATATGATAATTTTTTTTTATAATATCTTCTTTTTTCATCCCTCTTAACATGCCAAATATCCAACTAACCACTAACAGAAGCTACATGGGTCATAATGGACTCAAGGGAGGATTACGATTGTGCTCTCATCAGATTGGTTTGTCTACAAGATTTCAACCTCCTAATGAGTGCTTCTAATTAATTTTTCCCTCTTCCTATTTCATTCATTACATTTTCTTGGGTGCCATGAGGAGGTCTTCCAATCGATGGAGGTTGTGGAATTTCTTGCTCTTCCTGTGGAGGGTTTTGATTTTAATCTTATGGAGGGTTTTGATTTGGATCTTGTGGAGGGTTTTCATTTTGATTTTGTTGATCTAGCTAGGGATTTGGTTGTTCATTATTCAAATTTCTTGATAAGAAACCAATTGCAATCTAAATGAATAAACAAATTTAAAGAAAAACTAAAAAACCTACAAAACAATGTAAAAACTTACAAAACAATGCAAAAACATATAAATTAATACTAAAAAAAGAGTAGAAAACATACTACGTGATCTTGATTTTGATCTTTGGTGATGAGGAGGCATTTTGAGGAGGTGGATGACAAAATTCTTCAATGTTTACAATCTGTGTGCGCACTATTGAGGAGAAATAATGCAAAACCCGAAAACAATAAAATGGGCCGCAAGTTTGCAAGCCATATATAAAACTTTTTAGTTATCCAAAGTGCATGCACACTATAACATGCACACACTTTGGAAAATTAAAAAACAAACTCTACGTGTCATGTTTTGGTGCCACAACTTGGTGCACATACCCACCCATCTTAATATCTTTCCTCATGGTAAGGATATTTCTCTTGAAAATTATTTTACACCATGTTGGAGCTCTTATTTGAAGAAAATATATTGTTATTACTCATTATACATTCCTTTGCTACCTTAGGGACTAATCAGGATCTTGAGTTGATCTAGAACTTGAGTCACATTTTTTACTAATTTATCTTTGTCTCTCTCACATTTCTTTAATTAATATACTAATGTGATAGTGCTTAGTGTACTTCATTGCTTAGATTGTCCATCATGCAAGTTATGGATTCACAACCCATTAACTTGGAGTGTGATGACACATAAGTGAATTGTTTACATCCATGCAATTGATGATATGTTTAGATCCATCCTATACACCATGAATACACTTTAAGATGTAGATATGTACTTCCTCTTGAACACATTTAAAATACTCCTTCACTTTTCTTGGTTTTATAAAGATGAATGTACAAAATCTACCCATGTCAATAGAAGAAATACTACACACTTGAAGACATTTCAATTTATTTCTTATATCAAAGATAAAGTTATAGATTTTTGTAAATAAGTTTGATACTCATTACTGTAATCTCCACAAGTAAATATTAAAGGGTGGTGTTAGAAGTAGTAATACTTCCTTGTTTGTCTTTATTTATTCAATTGGTATAATCCAAAGTTTCTCTTATGTATTTTTTGTCATATACTCCAAGTGTTAAGAGATTTCACTTGTTTGTCCTAGGATATATGCTATTTTTCAAAAATTCTTTTATAAGGATATTAGATTTCTTCTTTAGAGGATTGTGACACTTGGCACACACACTTATGAATGTGGCATTCATTCACTTGAAAATTACTAAATAACTCACTTTTCCATCTCTATATAAGAGACATCTCTATCTCATTATTTATCAATACCCATCCACAATACAGATCTTGTAATGATCTTATAGTTCTCTCTCTCTCTCTCTCTCTCTCTCTCTCACACACACACACACACACACACACACACACACACACACACACACACGCGCGCGCGCGCGCGCGCGCACACACACACACACACACACACACATTATAGTCTTTTCCTCATCCTTATTTATTCACATAAGTTTTTCTTCATTTTTCCCTTTCAAAAATCTCATCTCCTTGTGTTAATCTTTGGAATCACTTGCAAGATTTTGGGCCTTATGGTAACAATCTTTAATTTGAATATCTTTTTCAATATCTCTCCTTTTTAGGCTTATGTCTCATTCATAATGATGCATAGGGATTTTCACTTCTTTTGCCCTTTTAAAATATTGTATCTCAATTGATGGTTGCTTTGGTATAAGATACAATTTATGATTTTTAATGATAGTGTTTTCTTCATCAACTTTCTCTCTTTGATTCTATATTATCCTTTCCTTGTTTATATTTTCTTACATGTTCATGTGAACATGTACTCATGAAACATGGGTCAATTTGTTTGACTTGTAAAAACTACATAAGCTGAATCCTAATAGCAATATCACAATGTCTAATACTAATATTTATCTATATGTTAAACAAATTGCATAGAATGACTATATTAACATTGAATGTGTAATAAATCTTTGCAACATGTTTCCCTTAGAGGAAGAGAAGTATGAATTGTTGAAGGCTCTTATGGATATGAAGAAAGGTAAGGACCAACTCTGGGATCAAATTAATAATTTGATTCCACACAAAAATTATGTTCAAGAAAAGATGGAGGCTTACATTGGTAGCTTGGAACTTTACCTTGAAGAGATATTGGCAAAGAGGAAGCACAAGGAGGAAACCTCAAGAAAAATGAATGGTAATTTGGCATTCTCCTAGAAGACGAGTGAGACTATGTATGCATGCCTTCCCAAATTCTCTTTCGTGGAGTATCTTAAGGAGTTGCAAAGGTAGTTGGTTGACCTTCCAATTTTGGCTCTGGTGGGTCTATGTTGGGTCCTTGGTCCCTGGTGACTAGTTTTTTATGTTGTTGGATTCAAGTTGATGGTGTTTGATGATCTAATTTTTTTTGGTACAATGCTTAGTGGATGGTGCACAATGGTTTTGTTGGTTGTTTGCTTTTGGACAGCTTGTTCCATATTTTTGGCCTAAGTCAATTTGGATAGTTTTTGTTGGTTTTTGTGTACTGATTAGTAATAGTTGGTCCTAATTCTATTCTGTGGGCGTCATTGCTCATGACCTTATCTTTTTTTTCTATAGAATTTGTGTTATTTTTGCTATAAGAATTTGGGCCCTAGCTTGTTTTACTTGATGAAAACAGTAACATCAATTTAATTGTTTATCTAATTATCTTTCTAATTATTTAGAATTATTTATTATCCAATTATTTTTCTATTTACCCATCTAATTATTAAATTATCCATCTATTTAATGAATGTTTATAGCTATGTTAAAAAAAATTGATGAATACAATATTTTTATTCACTTAAAATTTAAAAAAAACAATTATTTTAATCATTTTTAGTTTTATAAAATCTAAGTAGAACAAAACTTTTATATTTGTTATTTCAAAGAAATGAATAAACTAAAACTTATAATAAAATCTGATCAACGATTGACTCACAAGTCTGATTAGAATCTTAAAAAATATTTGATGATAAAAAAAATAACAATTTGGTCATGTTGAAATTTAGTTAAATTTAGATAAGAAAATCCATATAAATTGTTGGATCATAAATTGGATGGTTTGTTGTGAAGTTATTGCTCAGCTAGTGAGATTTGTGTGAGGTGTGCTAGTTAAGTATCTATTTTGTAATGTTTTCTCTTACTTTTATGTAGTGTTTTCACTATGAAGCATCATTTCTATGGGGTGGAAGCTTTCTTACTAAATAATTTTTATGAACCATCTATTTTTCTAGGGGTCTAGTATTCATTCATTGAATAGGTGTATGAATACTTAACTACTCTTTATTGACCATCAGATATTTCTTGGGTGTTTTGAACTTATTTATTTGTATAAACAATTTTCAATAGTAAAGTCCCCTCTTTTGGTTAATTGTCTTAGCAAATTAGACAATAATTTCATATGCATCTCTATCATTTCTCATCCCCCTTGATGCAATGAAATTGCAGATGATAGAGGAATCATTTGATGATCCAAGAAATCAGTCATTTCAACTTAGGTGGTGATAAAAATAATGCATTCCTCTTTCAAAATTTCATCTATTTTTTTTCACATAACCTTTATTTCATAGGAGAAGTGTCTCAGAGATGGGATTTTCCTAATGTCAACATTTGATAAAGTATTCTTGCTGGTTTTCTTTATTCCCTTAACCATTATATTTTTAACTTAGTTCTCAAAAAACTCTACATGCTTCATAACATAGTTTCCTCATACCACTTGCTACAAACTTCATATCCAACCATTCATATCAATTGAATACTCAACTCTGCAATCCACCTAAACATTGTCTTTAACTCCATAGAAAATTTCTTACTAACCTTCTCACTTGCTTGCAACCTCACATAGTACCACAACAAATAAGTACAACTTGAGACCACTGTAGACATTGGGTTGGATTGGCATTTGAAGGAGAAATTCTAGTTGTCTATGGGCAATCAACCAACAAAAACCTAAATGCACCAAAGAAAGTAGAAATTGTCCATGTAGATCTTGTCGATGCTAATGGGCACATGACAATTACAATGAACATTAGCAATGCATTGATTAAGAACTTCTTACCATTTATAATAGTTGGGTCCAACAAGAGTCACTAAATTCACTATGCAAAGAAAATCATAGTTTGAATGAGGTGATGTGCCATATTTTATTGCTTTGATAATCGATATCAAGATAAACATAATCAAACCTATTTGCAAGCAACATTGACTGACACCCAACATAAAAATTGCACAACTAAAAGACATGGACTCTACTTACCCAGTTGGGTCCTTTGGTACTATTGCAATGAACTACCACAATAATAGAGGATAACTTGAAGTACATGTAAAAGATGGAGACTCGCATAATGAAAGGACCATAGTGACATACCATCCCTATCTTGAATCAAAATAGATTTCTACTGTACTACTATGTGTACTGAATACTAACAACTTTGGTGTTGTTAACTAACTATTACTTTTACAGGTTTGTGTTGCAAGAAACTATGCAGATTTGTGTGCTACTCTGATACGGCTAATCTGAACATCAAACATGCCTCTACTACCATTCAAAATTTTTGTTTGCAATGGTTTTAGAGGAGACATCAGACATGTCTCTACTACTATTCAAAAATGTTGTTCACAATGGCTCTAGAGGAAACCCTACCATTTGGCCATCACAGTCTTCCTTTGTCAAGCAACACAATGATGAGTTTACCAAGAAACACTTGTAACAAGTTACGAAAACCAACATGTAGGAAAGCACCACATGCATCCCTTTAATGAAAAATGCAACAACCTTTCCCTTGGTTAAAAATAATGCATATTAATGCCACTTGATTTTGTAGGTCATAGGAAAATCGAAAGTCAAAAAAACACATTTGGAACCTTATGAAATGTGTTGTAGTTAATGCCATAGAGCATTACCTTTTGACACTTCTGCTGATCTTGGCTCTATTAACTACAACTAGAGTATAGGACTTGCAAAGCCCACATGGTGCCACAAACTATTATGCACACTACAAAGACAAGAAGGTAGCATTGATTGCAACCTAATAGTTGATCTGCTCAACCAGTACTTCCCAGAGATAACATCCATAACATATAAGAAATACCAAAATAATGTCTCAAATATGGTCTATGATATACTTCACACTTTATAATGATACTTCATGTATTATATTATGCAAAAGATTTTGATTTCAAATTTATATCCATCCAATTAAGTATCATTGACATGATTTTGATTTCAATATTGTATCATATTTTGATTCATTTATGGAAGCTTTAGATAGAGAGTCAAGGACCATTGACATGAGCCCAATAGCTTCCATAGGCTCAAATCATTTCATTGAAATAGAGTCTGACAGGTGCAAGCTGATAATTAAAGAGTCTCGGATAACTATGCTCATAGCTCTTGAGAATGTAGATTTGGCAATTGATTATGTACAAGAAGTTGAGATAATTGAGATGGAAGATGTTGCAAGATTTGTGTGTAACGCATCTGTAAAAGTAGATGAGTTTCCATCCATGATGAAAGAAGTCTACAATGATCATTTAACAAATGAAGGTCACAATACAACTTTTATCTTGGAAGAATATGTCATGTACTTACATCATTATGGATAAATGTTCTCCATGTATGAATTCATATCTTTTGTCATTTTACTTTATTTGAATAATTATCCTATGAGATGTAATTCTCTTTTAATCTATGTATGAGAATAATAACATCCAATTTCACAAAAATGTTCTTATTTATTTCAATTGTACTTTCAAATTTTTTTCAACATGGAACCTTCTCACTTTTTTGATCTAATATTAAACCCTTTTCATGATACATATCACTCATATGTTGGCCATTAAATTGATGTGCTAATTTTAACACTATACCTATTCTATAGAATAAGATTCATTTTATACTAATTTTTCGTCTAACCATTATGTCAATAACATTAACTAACTAGACATGTTATATGAATGCACGGTAAGCCTAATTCTCACCAAACAATACTCTAATTATAACTATAAATAACAAGAGTCTAATACAACCTAAAGAACTTCACTCTACTTAATTTTCATAGGATTATGCTACGACGCATGTGCAAGGGGAGCACGATATCATCATAAATGTAACCACAACACTATATTTATTCATAATCTTATGATGGTATTGGTAAAACTAATTGTATTCCTAATGCTAAGTCTAATTATAACCTTATTTCAAATTGTGTGAACTTTTTGTAAATGTAACTTTTGCTATAACTCTAACCCTAAGTCCAACTCTAACCCTAATTCTACCCATACAATCTTTTGATAAACATAACTCTATCTATACCCCTAACCATATTCATAATGATAAGTCTAATCTAATCTTAAGTCTAAGTAAAAATCTAACCCTAACCCTAAGTATAACCCTAACTCTCAATCAAACTCTAACCCTAATTCTAACCATATATTATTCTGATAAACTTTACCCTAACTACCCCCTAACCAAATCCTTAATGATAAGTCTAACTCTAATCCTATGTCTAACTCAAACTCTAAACCCAACCCTAAGTGGAAACCTATTCCTAACTCTAAGTCTAACCCTAAATCTAACATACATTATTTCGATAAACTTAAGTTATCTATACCCCTAACCATTTTCATAATGATAAGTCTAACTGTAATCATAATTCTAAGTGAAAATATCTTAGAAAAAAGATAAATTAGAAAAATAATATTCATAAGACAATTAAATAAATTAGAAAAAATTATTCAAAAATTATATAGTATTAGAGTAATTATTCAAGAAAATCTCTTTCATGTGCACTCTCACTACTACTAGCTTACACACACACACACACACACACACACACACACACACACACACATGTATACATATATATACATGTATACATATATATACATATATATACATATGTATACATATATATACATATATACATATGTATACATATATATACATATATACATATGTATACATATATATGTATACATATATATACATATATATACATATGTATATATGTGTATAAATATATACATGTATACATGTATACCTATATATATATATATATCTATCTACTCTATATATATGTATGTATACATATATATATATATATATGTATATGTATATATATATATACATATACATATATATATATATATATATATATGTATATATATATATACATATACATATATATATATATATATATATATATATATATATATATATACATATGTATACATACATATATATATATATATATATATATATATATATATATGTATACATACATACATATATATATATATATATATATATATATATATATATACATACATATATATATATATATATATATATATATGTATATATACATACATATATATATATATATATATATATATATGTATATATATATACACATATATATATATATATATCTATATGTATGTATATGTATGTATATGTATGTATACATATAGATATATATATATGTGTATATATACATACATATACATATATATATATATATATATATATATATACATATATATATCTATACATACATACATACATACATACATACATACATACATATATATATATACATACATACATATATATACATATATATATGCATACATATACATATATACATATATACATATATATATATGTATATATACATATATGTATATATATGTATGTATATATATATGTATATATATATATATGTATATATATATGTATATATATATGTATATATATATACATATATATATATATATATATATATATATATATATATATATATATATATATATATATATATATAATTTCAAGAGTCATCATTCTCGAGATTTTAATTCAAATCCTATCCCACACAAAAAAGAACCTATATAAGATAGTATATTTGTGAATAATATATAGTTTTGTTAAAGAAAAAAATAATTACATTTTGCTATTTTATAGTTATATTTTATCAAAATAATTTTCTATTGTTTAACAAGATAATATAAAATATGTTCACAATTAAGGATTTTGTTATATCATATAATTAATTATTTTTATTTTTTATTTTATTTTTTAGCCCTACAAAAGTGTGCATATGGGAATGAAGGTTGAAGTCTATGGATATGCCCAATACCACCTCTCATTTCATTGCCTCAATATATAGAACTAGACATTCATGTGAAAGTACTAGAAAATGATTGTTGGTGGAGAGTGATTGTTGATAGATTTGAATCACCTCTTAGTAGCAAGAATTATTTGAAATATATTTCCCCAATAGTCAACTCTACGACTATTTTACTCTCTCAATTAAGGCCAACACAAGAATGGATTAGAGGTTGATGGATGCCAACATAGTCATATTAAACAATTCATTATTTCTTTTCGTATTGATTTCATATACTTGATAAATCATTTCAAGTACAATTTCAAGATCCATTATTACTTATTCAATAATGCTATTTCAAGTAGCACTCAATGGTTTGCTATTTCTTTCTTGTATTAAGATCCACTCCATCTTTCATCACGTTGTGTATATTTAATTGTTGGGTTGTTTACTTAGGAATATTTACATTTGATTACTTATAATTATGGGGAAGACATATACAATGGCAACAAACATAAGAATATGTTATGTAAATAGAAAAATGTTTTTATCATTACAAATCAATATATAATTATGCTGAACATTCTATACAATCACTACACAAATCCAAACCAAGCACAAAACTATATCAAAAAAGATTCTTTGTTAATAAAAAAAAGAAAATTAGGCTGTTATAAACCATTTTAGTTAAAAAGCTATTTATAAATTCTTTTTATTTCTGCCTTGCTTTAAATAAATAAATAAATAACAAAGTATTGAAGTAAAATATAATTTAAAAAAATTAAACAAATTAATCAAAGTCATATAAATTAAATTAAAAAAACAAAAAATGGTCTATTAACCAACATTTAATTTTGTCCCATGGCAATGCTAATCGGAGCAACCTCTGTTTGAACCAAATTTGGCATCCACTGAAAGCCCAGCCCGCACCTCCTCGCTATGACAATCAAACGAGATCCAATCATTTTGCCTTCCTCTAGGGACGAGCATTGGTAATTATGTTACAACATTCTCATTATCAGGGGTAATGGTGGAAGGGGAATCCAAAACTGCAACAAAGAACAAAGAGCCGCATTTTGCCATTAAAATTTACCATCGAAAGCTCTTTTGAAATAATAATCAGCCTACGAAAACTCTGTGCTTTCATGGTCAAAATTTACAGTGCAAATTAGAATGTTAGACAAGCACCAATGTGATCATTGTGCGTGCTTTGTTGTACCAGTTATGTATAATTTAACCTAGTTTTTTCAGCTTCTAATAAAGAGAATTTTTTTGGGGGAGTTTTGTGTATTCAATGGTAAAACAACGGCTTTTTAAATTAGATCAGGTTGAATTATACTTGTGATTGCAATAAAAGAAAATTAATTAATGAGGGAATAGTTGTATAAATATATTTTTTGTGTTTGACCGTAAGTGTGTTGTTTTTAGATTTCTTGAGATTTTTCAACTATTAAAAGAATAAGTAAGGTTAGAGTCAAAAATAGATGCATGGAAAATATTAACTATTATGTTAGTACTTGAGGATGGTTTTTATCTATTTTTCCATTTATTATTTTGTTATTAATAGGTTAGATTTGTAATTTTTTATCTATTTGTATTCTTGCACTTTAACTTAAAAAGCACTAACATGAAATGCAACATAATTTTTATATAGTAAAATAGTAGATTATATCTATTGTAACATGTTCAGGAATGTAACATTTTTTTAGATAGTAAAATAGTGGATTATTCTCATTGTCACATGTTAAGGAATCAAACATAATTTTTCAATAGTAAAAAGGAGAAACTTCCTAGCATTGAAAGCCCACTAGAATCAGGGTTTTTTTCTCAATGCTTGTGTTCTAGAAGGAAATATTTAGTAGAAGCTTGATTTTTTATTTTATAGGTTAGATGTTTAGTTATTCAATAATAATAGTCAATGATAAATGGTTTGTATTAGATTGTAATGATTAGAAATTAAATTGGAGTAGCACATTCATTTGCAATTGTGGATGTAGATGGTGTTCTACCAATCCCAATCTCTTTAATTGAAAAAAATGTTTCCTTCTTAGAATTATAGAGATTCAATGTGTGTTGAAATTTGCTGAAACGTTATTGATCATGGCTATCTATATGCTTAGAGTATTTATATGTTATAAATAGTTCAAATAGTCCAAATATCTTCTTAGAATCAAAGAGATTCAATATGTGTTGAAATCTGATGAAATTTTGGTGATCCTGGCTTCCACTCTGTTGGAGTGCAAACTAGAATTCCCAATTATATATGATTAGAGAAATTGGATTTTATATGATTGATTTTTTTAAAAATTTCTTATTAGTTATTTATCATTCACACACACACACACACACACACGCGCGCGCGCGCGCGTGCATAAATAAAATTGTGGCTAGTTTTCCTTCCCTAATTTCCTGTTGGTAGGAATGAAGCATCCAGTCATTCCGATTATGAGAGTTTATGTGATAGCAAAGAAAAAGACAGAGATTGAAACAAAACGTGGCGTCTAGTACCAGTGCATTGTTTCAAAGTAATAAAGCACAAATTTGACACAAAATAGAAGAATAATTAATTATGCATTTTTGTAAAAGTAACTCATTATTACACCATTGATGTTCAAGGCTTCTCAATCTCATTTCCTCAGCCTTCCTATTTGAAAGTTGCTTCTTGCTTTTCATTTTTTCATAGAGGTCATATGTAAATGGTGGCATTATTCTCAATCCTTCTATAGACTTTACACGAGAAATAGTCACAAATGTTAATCCAACTCTTTCCTTCAGACCTATATCAATTGTTTCTTTTTGGAGAGTTAGTCCTTATGATTTTTGAATTGTCAATGCCCATGCCAATCTTAATGGTAGTTGGGAGGTACTTGTTAGGATAAACTATGGACAAAAATAAAAAACTAAATGCAAATATAACCAATAGCAGAAAATAATAGAACACACAGAAATTAACACAAGGCACCAAGATTTAACGTGGTTCACCCAATCCCTAGACTATGTCCACCAAACAAAAAGTTCAATCTTATTACAATCCAGTGATTACAACCTGCTTACAATCCGTAATCCCTTACAGCTCAATACCGCCACAAGAACAAATTTTGCATCACAACATAATGAAAAATACCTAACCCTAAACCCTTTTATACAAGTATTTTATTTATTTTAGGGTTACAACATGTTGGCCATATGTCGGCCATAATATGTCAGCTACCATGTCGGCCACGGCCCAAAAATTTCTTTTGGGGCGATGCCCCAAACCCCATTATTTATGAAGTATGACAGTACTTTCCTGATCAGTCACCATAATCTAACAATCTCCCACTTGGGGACTGATCAGGCTCCACACTAAACAACAACCTCCCACTTGGAGACTAATCCTGTACCAATACCACTACCACATGGGGCTCCCACTAGATCAAACCACCCTGGACTTTGTTGTTCTTTTATTCATGTTCAGTCTAAAAGACCAATCGAAGCTGAAGAGGAGTTCAGCTTCTCCCATGTTACAACCTTTGTCAACATATCTGCTGGATTGTCATTAGTATGTATCTTCTCCAACTTTAATTTTCCATCCTCTAAAATGGACCGAATGAAATGGTACCACAACTGTATGTGTTTGGTCTTAGAATGCAGAGCTGAATTCTTTGCAAGATGAATGGCACTCTGACTATTTGTGAACAAATAATTATCCTTCTGAGGATGTCCCAATTCTTCCAAGAAGAACTGAAGCCATATCATATCCTTGGCTGCCTCTGTAGTAGCAACATACTCTGCCTCTGTAGTGGATAGAGCATTAATCTTCTGTAACCTAGAAACCCAGCTCATGGCTGCCCCACCAATAGTAAAGACATAACTTGTAGTACTCCACCTGGTATCAATATCCCCAGCCAAATTTGAGTCAACATAGCCCTGTAAATCAGTAATAGGCCCCCCAAAGTGTAAACACTTATTGGATGTCCCTCTCAAATATCTGAGAATCTACTTGACAACATTCCAATCCTCAAATCCTGGATGACTCATATACCTGCTAACGACTCCCACTGCATGTACAATAGCTGGCCTAGTGCATACCATAGCATACATCAAGCTTCCTACAGCTGAAGCATAGGGTACCTTGGACATCTTATCCTCCTCTTCATGTGTCTTGGGACACATCTCCTTAGTCAATTTCAAATGACTAGGTAAAGGTGTGCTGATAGCTTTAGCATTCTCCATAGAGAAACGTTGAACACCTTCTCAACATAATCAGCCTGAGATAGCATCAAGGTTCTATTCTTCCTATCTCTACAAATCTTCATACCAAGAATTTTTTTTGCTGCCCCCAAATCCTTCTTAACAAATGCATGTGCTAACTGGCATTTTAGCCCCTTAATATGATCCATGTTAGACCCAACTACAAGCATATCATCAACATATAAACATAAAATAATGTAGTTATCATTATCCAACCTCTTAAAATAAACATAGTAATCTGAATGACACGTGTTATATCCATGCTCATGCATAAAACTGTCAAATTTCAGATACCATTGCCGAGGTGCTTGCTTCAAGCCATATAAACTTTTCTTTAATTTGCACACTAAATTCTCTTTACTTTTGACCTCAAAACCTTGTGGCTGAGCCATATATATTTCTTCATCCAAATCACCATGAAGAAAGGCTATTTTAACATCTAGCTACTCTAAATGCAAATCTTCAATAGCCACAAGACTTAAAACAGTACGAATAGAAGTCATTTTAACAACAGGAGAAAATATCTCATCAAAATCAATTCCCTTTTTCTGTGCAAATCCTTTTACAACTAACCTAGCCTTAAATCTTTTCTTACCTCCTTCCTCTTCTTTCAACCTGTAAACCCACTTATTCTGTAAAGCCTTTTTACCTACAGGTAACTTGCACAAATCCCATGTCTTATTTTTCAGCAAAGAGTCCATTTCATCTTTCATTGCAGACTCCCACTAAATCTTAGTATCCACCTACATAGCTTCATTGTACTTTTCAAGTTCACCAGCATCAGTAAGTAAAATAGAATACAAAGAGGGAGAAAACTTTTGTGGAGGTCTAATTTGCCTCGTTGACCATCTAACATTCACTGGTGTGTGTGGTATTTGTTGTTCTGGTTGTTGCACATCATGAGGAATGGCTGGAACATTAGCTTTTGGAGTATCATCTAACACTACATAATCATCTTCTTTCTTCTCATGTTGTTGCAACAGATCTTTGTACAACACTTTCTCATTAAATATGACATCTCGACTTCTTATAATTTTATGATTTTCAAAATCCCAAAGCCTATAACCAAATTCATTAATGCCATATCCAACAAAGGCACATTTCTTTGAATTAGCTTTTAGCTTGGTTCTATTTTCAGAGTCTATATGAGCAAAAGCTTCACAATCGAAGGTCTTGAGAAAAGAATAACTCACCTTCTTACCAGTCCATGCCTCCTCTAGAATACCACAGCCCAAAGGAGTAGAGGGACCTCTATTAATCAAATATATTGCAGTATTGATAGCCTCTGCCCACATGTGTAAGGAAAACCCAACATGCAACCTCATGCTCCTCGCGTGCTCCATTATAGTCCTGTTCATGCGTTCAGCCACTCCATTTTCCTATGGAGTCCTTGGAATAGTTTTCTGTCTACAAATACTTGTTAGGATAAACCACGGACAGAAATAAAAACTACATGCAAATATAACCAATAATAGAACACACAGAAATGAACACAAGGCACCAAGATTTAACGTGGTTCACCCAATCCCTAGGCTACGTCCACCAAACAACAAGTCTGATCTTATTACAATCCAGTGATTACAACCTGATTACAATCTGTAATCCCTTACAGCTCAATACCGCCACAAGAACCAATTTCGCATCACAAAATAATGAAAAATACCTAACCCTAAACCCTTTTATACAAGTATTTTATTTATTTTAGGGTTACAACATGTCGGCCATATGTCGGCCATAATATGTCGGCTACCATGTTGGCCACAGCCCAAATTTTTTTATCTTGGGGCATTTATGAAGTATGTATAGTACTTTCCTGATCAGTCACCATAATCTAACAATACTTCCCCTTTGTAATGGGATTATAGGAACTACTTTTGGATGGTGGTCATCAAATGGTATTCTAGAATAATTATCAAATTCAATAGTGACATAGGTTGGTGGTTTAGGAGGACTATTTCCCGATCTGTACACAATACTCCAAATATATCCCAAAGCTCCATTAACAAGGCTAGCTTCTATCCAAAGATTCCTAGTCAACATCACCCTGGAATATTTATTGATTAACAACTCTAACTCTATTTCATCACTTGAACCATCTTTAACTATGTTACCATTCCTTCTCTTAGCTACAAGACTACGTGCAATAGGATACCTGAAAGATTACAACATTCTCCTATTATGATTGAGGACATTATCATTGGTTAAGAATAAATGTATTTCTTTGTCAAACTCATCATAAGAATCTATTCCAATCATCTGTCTTAGGATTTGCATCTCTCAAATTTCTTAGAAGATCATGAAATATTTGTTGATCATTGTCTTGACCATCTTGCCTAAATATTTTATCTTTAATGTAACCACTACTTTGAATTCTTGCCAAAATAATTTAGCTTGCCTTTCGCTAGCATATGCTGGTTTATCATTGACTAGAGCTAATGGACCAAGATCACCAACCAAAATAATACCACATCCTGAAAGAAAGAAAATAAATGTTGAAAAGATGTATTAGGAATACCACATATAGATAGTAATAGTAATATTAGTTGACATAAACATTACACCTAACAACAATAAAAGATTTACCTACAAAATTTCTATAAGCATTTTTTCGGAATTCTTGCTGAGACAGAAATCTATATTTTCCAACAAGTTTTGACCAATGAAACTCATTTCATCAATCAAAATATATCTAATGTGAGCCATTTCTTCTTGAAAACATGTAAGTCGTGTCCCCTCTATTTGAGAAAAATATTTTATTGGTATGTGCAGCTTTGAATGAATTGTTCAAGCTCCTATATTGAAAGTTTCTACTCCAGTCAATGTGAGTAATAGAAGTGGAGAAGGATTTGGCATTGCATCCATAGCAAGAGACTGACTAATGGCATACATAGAGGGTTCCCCATTTGATTTCTATGGTAATGTGTCATAATAATGTCAATGGCCTTTTGTTGGTTTCCACTAAGATTTGAAAATTTGATGCATTATGGAATGTCATCATACATGAGACATTGATGTTTCTTGATTTCACCAATGAAGTTTATAGCTGCAACAATATTACCTTCACATTAATATTCAACATGCTAGTTTGTATTCCTATCAATATCTCTTCTTCCCAACATGTCTATTTTAGAAATTTGCATGTGTTGACCATGATACAATCTAGATATGGTTTCCCATTCATGGTCAATAGTATTTTCTTCAGCACATACAATATCTTCTACATTTGGGTTACTTGTAGGTTCATCATTTTCTAGTTGTTCGGCTTGTTGAACATGCCAAGTAGTATATTGGAGTGACTCCCAATTGGCCACTATAGTATCATCACTATCACCAATGTCCCTCTCAATGTCATGAAATGGTTTGTACAATAACAACTTAGATGAAGAAAAATCAACCCATTTGTTGGAGTCCCATGGAGTAATCAATATAAACCTTGAGAAAACTCTAACTATAGCTACTATTTCTCTTGGCCCCCATTTTTTATCTCCTCTTTTCTTAGGATTGTATATCCAAGATCTTGTTGTATTAATTAATTTTATACCTTCCATACAAAGGGGTCTTTTTTTATACCCTTGTATAAAAGAATTTGTATGATATTCCTCATTATTCTCTATATTAATTGTTACAAGTTTGAAAAATTCACGTGAAATATTTAGATTAGCAAACTTTCTACTACTCTCCATAAGTGGAAGCTCTAACAACATATTACATGTTTCCTGAACTCCAATGTCTCTTTCTATAACTATTTCTATGAGAAGTATCTTGTATGCCCTTGCTGCAAGATCATCAAGATTTTCCAAGTTTGATAAATTCATCAACATTTGTTGATATGTTTTAGAACTTCGTTCTTCTTTTGAAGCATACTTTGTGATATAATTGATAACTTCATTTCTAGAAAGTATGGGTTTTCAATCTACATTTTCCCTCCAAAGTTCTACAATGTGTTGATTATGTGTTAACTCTTATCATCATTTCTTGCTGGCTCATTTTTTTTAAACCAATTTTTGCATCCTCATATAATTTAGACCCACCTAGATTCATTAGCCAGGGAGCATTATACCTGGAAGGGATAAATTTATAAGTTTCTATTGATGTACATAAGTATTTAATGTGTTAAATAGAAATAAAAATTTAAATTCATACAACAATTACCTACAAACCATTCTTCCGCTCTTTTTACTTAAGCATGCACCCTCCTTACGAACAATGTGTCTTTCGACATAGTTCAATATCTCTTCATAGTCTTGATCAATATCCATCAATGCTAGTTGTTCAGTATTTTTGAGATGTGGATGTTGACCAAAATGTTGAAAATCCTAAAAATAGTTGTTCATATTATAGTTAGTTATTAATTAAATTTATGCTTAAATAAATATGTAATTGTCATAACATTTCGAGATAAGAGATCATATCATTCAAAACATACCTATATATTTGTTTGGTGCAATTATGTCAAGGATTCCATGCATGAATAATGGAATGAAAATATATTTCAACACTTTCCCTCTCTTACTAATTTGACCAATCAATAGTGTCCATGTTTGGTGCTCCTTCCAACCATAGGAATCCATGCAAATGAGGTGAACCTAAGTGTTTCCACTCATATCTACACCAAAATTCTTTGACTTTCATACCCTTTTGAAGTATTTCTTTTTTATATGTTGTATGCTAGAGATGCATGTATGTGTAACATTGTGAGGATAGTCATTGATATCCCATCTTCTCCATTTTTTAGCCTCTCATAGATCACTTGGTGTTGTCCCTAGCATTAATGCATGTAAACTAGGCCACTGCATGTCTATTGCACTCAATGTGAAAAAAATTGTAGGAGTTCCTAGTTGATGAATCAAGTCTATCAATTCAATTTTACATTTAGACCAATATGACCTTGTGCCTCTTAGACTTTTTCCAAACCTCATCAACCTATCAGCCAAATTATTATGTCACATATTTTCCATATGTTCATGTAACTCATTGATTGTAATTGGAAAATCTTGTAAATTCCTTTTTACAAATATAGATGATGACCTTTGTGCACAATGCCTCATTATCATGTTTGTCATAAATAATTGAACCTTGGATGTTTACCAAAATGATGATCCCTACACAGAATCAAATGTTTAGCAAATTTATGAAGAAAAAATTGCTTCATTCTTGGTTCTAACTAGTCACATCTTCCATCAAGAAACAATGTTGGAAAATCCATATCCAATGATCCTGACGTAACATATTCACTGATAGGAGATGCACCTATATCTAGCCAATCAATTAACTAAGATGAAATTGAATCAAGATTTATAACCCATGCATGACTTAATTCCATTTCTCAGCATTGGGTGCTCTAGAGTCCATATATGTAGTGTGGTTAAGTATATTACCTTCATCCACCTCCATGAGTGGACCAATGAAAATGACCACATTTGCATTAAAATCAAACTCTATCTGAACTGTCATCAACCTATTAAAAATATTCTCATCAAAAATTTGGGTCAAGTCATTGAGAGCACCTTCATCGATTCTAACATCTACATAAAAGGGATCATTTTCTACTTTTTACCTCAATGTTCTATACACACACTCCCTATTTATAGTAAAGTTATAATAAGTGCCATGTTGATCTTTTCTACAAACAATACTTATTGGAAACTTGTCAATTACATGCGGCAAAACTTTGGTTTCTTCTTCAATATGCTAAGGAAAACATAGTGTGTCCATTGTACTTGTATTGGCCACCAGTGGCATGTGTAACTTGAAGTATAGGACTAATACGTGCAATCAACATATCTTTAACTTGGATCAAATTTGCAAGAACTTGCGGTTGAGACCCATGATCCATATCGTTTAGAGAAGAAAATCTATGAATACCTCTCTCTTGTCGATACCTATTACATATAGGACCTTTAGAAGTATGATAAACTTTCATAAAAATATATGATTTCTAACAAACATGACATATTTGGAGTCTTCAAACTATCGATTTGATGCCTAAACTACATCTAAAATCTTCTAAACTCAGTATCAAGAAGACTATTTGGGTTTGTAGTGTTTTCCATAGTTCCTTCAACATCATCATTAATGCTCCAAATATTTTCATGTTGTGGGGTTTCAGATACTCATTGTAATTAGCTGGGATTTTCATTTTGAACATCCAACTCAATATTTACATTAGGTGGTTGGTTGTAACTTTCAATTGGTTGGCCATCATTTTCTTGACACTCATTTTGTGCTTCATTTTGAAGGAGAAGGATTTCTAAAGAAATTTGATGTCATATATTTCCTTGTACATTTCTTCCATCTCTTTGTTGAATTTCCAATTCTTCAAATGCTTGTTCATCCCTTCTTCTAGTATGCCTCTCCCTATCAATTTGGTTACACCTTTTCCTTTGTTCTTGTCTTTGGATTTCTATCATTTATTCTTTTTGACATCTACAATAGTCTCTTTGATATTGTCTATGATATTCCCTTTGGTGTTCTCTTCTCTGTTCCTCTAACTAAAAGGTTAAACTCGGTCTCACCATAGCTAATTATGTGAAAATAGAGTGAAGTTAGGAAGAACTATTCAGAGCATAGCTTTATGAACTAATAAATTATATTATAAATTAAACAATTACTTTAAATTAATTTATGTTTGTAGATGGTGTATTGATATTGAAAAAATTAGTAAAATATTGTAAATGAAATATGTAGTTAAACATGATCCTTGTTTGCATTTAGTTGTTTAAGATAACATAATTGTTTATGAACTAAAAAAAAGTAAACTGAGATAAAGAATATTATAAAATCAGCTTATAATGTTAAAAAATATGAGTGATTCACAAATGTAAGAACATGAAAGAGACCTTTTATTTATATAGACAACAATTACATATTCATAAAATCCAAGAAGTCTTATCTTGTCTACAATACAAAAATAATGATACTAAGAAATGATATCTTTCTCTATAAGGTGATGCATATAAACATAGAAAGATCAAAAGAAAAATCAATTCCATTATCAAGGTCTCCATTGGCCTTCTATCCAATCCAACCCTAGTCACAAGTTTGAACATGAATATGGTTTTAATGTTATAGTATCAGGAAAATACACTTCAAAAAAAACTTCACGACTCAATGGGTTTTCAAATATAGCCTCAATAATCCCTTACCACCAAGAATCATTCTCTCTAACTTCAATATAGTCCCCACAAACATATAATGCGGTAATGGAATTGTGGGTGCTAGGGGTCAAATACTTTGTACTGTAACCTCCTCTACAAGTGGTACTCTAGTCAACTCATCTGTAATGGAATGATTGTACTAAAAGTAAAAGGTTGGATCATTTGTATTTGGCACAAATCGAATGATTGTGCCCTCAACCAAGCGCCCATCTACCCCTCTTCAAAGGAGCACATTTCTTCTTTCATGTACAAGCAACTCCTCCATTCTACCATCCTTAAATATGATTACACTGAAATTGAGTTTTCAATTAATCATTTTAAAATAACTATAAAATGACTTGTAAAACAATATTAAAAAGTTAATCTAATCTAATATTAATTGAAATATGATGACAATTTTATATTATTTTTTTAAAAGATAGTAAAATTAATTATTTCATAATAAATCTAATAATAATAATATAAAATTTGAAAAAAAGATAACATATAATTCTACCATGAAGAAAAATATAATATAACATCTAAATTTAATTTTTTACATTAAAATATATAATAATTCATTAAATTTCTCATGTATAATAAATAAATGCACTAAAGCTAACATGCAAATATAATGTTTTTAAAATTGCAATTAATAGAATATTTAAATTAAAATGGAAGCTCTATGTTTTAAGAAAAATTAACATAATATTCTAAACAAAGAATATTTTTAATCATGTAAATAGATTTAAAAAAAAAAATTAAAGTAACATTCTATTCAATACTTTGATTTAATCCCAAGATTGCCCCTATATTTAAAAGAGTGTTTATTTATCCAAATGCAGTCATTTTCAAATCAACAATCAATTAAAAGAGATAAGCTTTATCAAATACAAAAATAATATCTACCATTGAAAGTCATAGTATACTAAGAAAACCTTATCTTAACAAATCAAAAAATAAATAATAACTAACACAAAGATTTGAAATCCTAAAAACCAATAAATAAATGCACTACAGTTAACATGCAGATACAATATTTTTCCACAGTAAAATTAATGCTAAATAATAATATTAGAATATAATGTACATAAAGAATATTTTAAATCAAGTTGCAAATAGAATTTTTTAAAATTTTAAAGTAACATTCTATTTAATGCTTTGATTTAATCCCATGATTGATTTTTAAACTATATATTGGCTTATATATTACACACACACACACACACACACACACACACACACACACACACACACACACATATATACATATACATATATACATATACATATATACATATACATATACATATACATATATACATATACATATATATACATATACATATATATATATATATATATATATGTATATATATATATATATATATATGTATATATGTATATGTATGTATATGTATATATATGTATATGTATATATGTATATGTATATGTATATATATATGTATATATATATGTATATGTATATATAATAAGCCGAGAGATATCTTTCTCGGGGTGCCTATTGCACTGAGTGAGATTATGAAAATAGGCACCTTGAGAAGATATCTCTCGACTTATTATATATATAAAAGCTAGTAGCACTTGTGATGCAAAATGAAAGACATTATTTTTAAAATTATAGTTCATTATAATTAATGTATTATGAAAATTTTTAATTAATAAATATGTTGAATATTATAATGATTTAGTATATATTTTATATATTAATTTTTAAAATTTGCATAGAGAGAAAATGGATAAAACACCCTTATGGCATATTTTTGCATGTGAATTCCAGTGTGCGAACTTTGGCAGGGTTTTCCATGTTTAGCGAATGTCACTAAGCCTATTTAGCAAGCTTTCCTCCAACCTTTAGTATGTCTGACAGTGATCCGCTAGATGATCCTACTAGCATCAATACCCTTTCCGACATCTGAGGTGATGGCAAGATGGTGCACTTAAAAGCTAACAGCATGCATGTTTTGGCAGATAAGGATGACAGATCTTTCCTCTTCTCAACATTCTGATTTTAACTCACCATTTACTCTGTCTATTCCAAGTGGTATTAACCAATCCACAAACATTTCGAATGTTTTGCTTAAAACTAGTAGCAATGCTACCAAAGAAAATGGCATCACTAGTTTTAAACCTAAATCCTTCATGGAAGCAGTTTCAGGATCGGTTCCTACTGTGGTCTCTGGTGCTTGCTTCACCAAATCTCCTCATGATGAAAACCCCACAAACGATAAGTAGTCTAGGGGCCCTTCTATGTTTCATGTACTTCATAAGCATGAAATGTTGACTAAGATTAGAAATGCAAAAGAGAGATTAAAGAACACTACCATTTTCAAGTTGCTACCAAGAAATTTATAGACGACTTGTTTTATAACTATTGGAATCTAAAGCTTGGTTATTAGATTTCTTTTTACCGATAAATACAAAGAGTTTATTTGTTATCTTCTTTAATAATTGTGAGTCTCAACTTGCAGTTCTTAAAAAAGAATATTGAAATGTTGGTAGCACCACGTTCCAAGCTCTAGCTTGGAATGCTGAGGCCAATTTAGAGGAAATTATTGCTCTTTCAACTCCTAGATGGGTCCTTATTAAGAGCATTCCTCCTTTTCTATGGAGATTCATCCCTCATCTTGTGGAACCCCTTGGCAAATTCTTGTTCATGGACAACTCAGCATGACTGGTCCCTCACCTTGATGCTAGGATTCTTTTAGCTTTGAAACTTGGTAATGATTTACCAAAAGAGCTAACCATTTGCATTGCTGATGAAGTGATCTCTTGCCCTATTGAAACCCTAGGTGGTTTGAATGCTTGTTTTCTTTGTAGGAAAGAAGGGCATCTCAAGAGAGATTGCCTATCATTAAGAATAAGATTCTTAAAAACACTAACCCTTTGAATACCCCCTCTAGTTCCAACTTGAACTCTTCCTCTACTCCTAAAATCAATTCTTCACCTCCTACCTCATAATATTTCCCCCCCTCTATGCCGTCACCATCGTTGCAAAATGCTTCTATCACTAGCATCACAAATACCAATGACTTTCAAACTATTACTAAAAAGAGGAAAAATAGGTCGAACAAAAATAATGTGGCCCCTAATGAGCCAATATTCCCCCCCACCCCGCCCCTCCGCCCCCCCCCCCCCCCCTCCCCCTCCTCCTAAGGTTAATGTGAGTGTTCATGTGCAGGAATCTACCAAAATCTCCACTCCAAAGTTCCAGTTAAAAATTTCCAAGAAATTTTGGATGATTTTATTGTAGAGGTCATACCAGCTACACCTTCTATAGCTAAGAACTAGCCTTTGATGCTAGATAATTCCTCCCCCTCCTTGTCTGAAAGTGAGGATATCCCCACTTCAAAGAGGAAAGGGAGACTCCCTGGGTCTAAAAACAAAAGCGAGAATAATAAGAGTCGAAACAATTCAGTTTCTGGTAATTTTCCTTCTATGGAGGATAATATGGATTCTG
The DNA here is from genome assembly GCA_028749045.1 of Cupressus sempervirens. Taxonomy (NCBI): domain Eukaryota; kingdom Viridiplantae; phylum Streptophyta; class Pinopsida; order Cupressales; family Cupressaceae; genus Cupressus; species Cupressus sempervirens. Next base: position 349,484,131 of record CM053789.1, read on the forward strand.
AAGCATCCATTTCTAAAATTCTGTCTCAATGAATTGCATCTCTTGGAATATTAGAGGACTTGAATATCCCGAAAGGAAAAAATGTGGTTAAAATTTTTCTCAATGCTAAGGGTAACATTGATTTAATCATATTACAAGAAAATAAAGCTATTGGATTCATTTTGGAATCCAATCTTAACTTAATTTGGAAAGATGCTATTAAAATATCCACTAATCACCCACAGGGAAGAGGAGTTGTGGCTATTTTACTCATCCCTAAGTGGGGTCCTTGGATTAAGTATTATGGTATCTCTCCCTGCAATAGAGCTATTTGGGTGATTGTGAATTATAATAATCTTGAATTTGGTATATGTGTTGTTTATGCTGCCAACGACTATAATGAAAGATCTTTGTTTTGGTTGTAGCTCAGCTTGCTCCCTAATATACTATGGTTATTTGGAGGTGACTTAAACATGATAGAAAACTAGGAAGATAAAATAGGAGGTCTTCCCTTCTCCTAGAAAGACCAAGAAAGAACTGCTTGGAATAACTTTAAAAATGCTAAATCTTTATTTGATCCCTTAAGTGGGAATAGAAACACCAACCTAGGGCTCTGATTTACTTGGTGCAACTTTTAGAAAGGCTAGGCTAGAATCTATTCTAGGCTGGACCGATTCTATCTCAATAGAAACTTTTTTTCTATTCTTCCAGATAAGCATAATAGTATGGTGAATGTCTCCCCTACCATTCTTTTAGATCATCATCCTATCTCGATTTTTGTTAGCTTTGGTCCTTCCCCGATCCATAACAATCAAAGTAACCATAAGTTCATTCTCAATACTAATCTTCTAAAAGATGAAGACATCCTTACTGCTATTTCCATAATAAGACTTATCAATGAGTCTCATTATCCCTCTCTATCTCACATTCATAGATGGAAGTTGGATGTTGTTTCTTGGCAAAAGTTACTCAGAACTGTTGGTCAAAAGAGAGCTAAGGAATTTAGATTTAAAGAGTCTTGGATGAATAATAATCTTTATAATGCTAAGATGGCTATTCAAAACAACCCTAATGATCCTTACCTTTTTCTTCAACTCACCCATGCCAAGGATGCTCTTAGGAAGCATCAACATCATAAAGCTCTGGGGGCTAGGGTTCGATCAAGAGCTCATTGGCTTCAATTTAGGGACGAGGTAGTAAATTTTTCTTCAATCTTATAAAACAAAAGAAAGCTAAGGAGAATATTGATAAATTGTTAATTAACAACTAGATGAGTACTAATTTGGGTACTATTAAGAAAGAGTTTTCCAAGTTTTATGAGGATCTCTTCACCTCTGAGGATTTTCAGGATGCTGAGGCTCTTAGAGACCAGTGTAGAGGTCTTATTCCCAAAAGGATTTCATATAATGATGCTTCCTTTCTTGAGCAACCTTTAATTCTTGAGGAAATTGAGCAATCCATTTACTCTTTTAGTAATGATAAAGCCCCCAGTCCTGACAGGCTGCGTGTTGAATTCTATAAAGCTAATAGAAAATGGATTTGTAAAGTTCTTCTTGATATTTACAATGAACCCATTGAAACTGGAATTCTGGGTAGAGACATTAATTCGGGGATTATCAAACTCATCCCCAAGGAGTGTGATAAATCCCTTATTAAAAAGTGGTGACCCATAACTTTGTTAAATCTCTCATATAAAATCCTTGCTAAGATTATGGCTCATAGGCTGGAAAATATTCTTCCTAAGTTCATATGCCCTTCCCAAACTGGCTTTGTTAAAGGTAGATATATCCTTGAGAACCTAATCACTAGTTGGGAGGCCCTCGACTGGGCTAAACACACTAATCAAAATACTACTATGTTCTTGCCAAATTTTGAAAAGGCCTATGACAGAGTTGAGTGAAATTTCATCAATATGATGCTCGATGCTTTTGGATTTAGTTCCTTCTTCTATGACATTGTTAAAATGCTCCTCAAAGATGCTTATGCTCAGGTTGATGTTAATGGATCCCTATCAGCCCCCTTCCCTTTGGGAAGATTGATTAGGCAAGGATGCCCTCTTGCCCCAGCCCTTTTTGTTATTGCCTCTAAAGCTCTTTTCTATTTTCTTAGGGACAACACTTTATCCCCTACAATTAAAGGTATCACCCTTTCAAATGTTAAGGATATTATCAATTGCCAGTTTGTTGATGATACTTCCCTTTTTTTTGAAGCCTTTGAGCCTAACTTTGAAGCCATGATCAATAAACTAAATTTCTTTTGTAAAATATATGGAGCTTGGTTATCCTACTCTAAACATATTTTTCTTGGATAGGAAAGCCAACCTCCTGATTGGTTTGAGAAATTTGGTTTTCAATGGGGTGGCCCGTCCAAACTTGTTAAATATCTTGGTATCCCCTTCTCTATTGAGTTGTCCTTAAAGGAGATGTGGATTTGGATGAAGGATAAGATCCATAGCAAGCTTAGCAAATGGCACAATAGATCTTCGTCTCTTGTGGGTAGAATTCAAGTGTGTCAGAAAATCCTTTCTTCTTATAACATATACTATGCCTCTACTTGGATGTTTAATTATTATCAAGTGTTGGAAATTCAGAAAGCCATTAGAAACTACCTCTGGTCTGATGGTAAAGGGAATAAAAAGATTCATTCTATCAAGTGGAGTTGGTGTCATACCAATAAGCTTCTTGGGGGCCTAGGCCTAAAGGACCTTAAGTTAAGCGGTCTAGCTTTGGCTTATAAATGGATCTTTCATTCTTTGGAGGGAGAGGATCCTTGGAAAGTCTTGATTCGTAATAATATTGGGAGAGGATATCCAAAAAAGGCTAAGTTTTGGAAGAACATTCCCCTTGCTAATCTCAGTTGTGGCGATTTTCCTATCATGGTACAGGTTTTGTTGTGTTTAAGTCCATTTGGAAAGCCTAGAACCATGTTAGGCATTTCATCAATAACAAGGATTTCTATGATAATAAGACCCTCCATGGTGAAAGGTCCATTTGGTAGAACCTTAAGCTTGGCAATAAACCCCTTACACTTACCCAATGGTACTCTACCAAGATCTGGGCTAACCACAAGATCAAATAGTTTGTTGATATCTTTGAGAAGGACACCCTTATCCAATGGGATGAGTTAAAGAATAAATTTAACCTAACCAATGTTCATAAAAAGACCTATAATAAGATTGTTAAGGCTAGTAAGGATATCCCTACTTTATGTCATGTTCACTCTAACAGTTATCTAAAAATTAAATGGCCTAGTGGTACCATTATTACTAAGCTCAAAGCTAAGGATATTTACAAAGTTATCAACCACAATGAAGATATTATAAGTCATATTAATAACATTTGGTATACTAATTTGGACACTCGTGCCTGGATGAAACGATTTGGTTATCTTTGGAAAAATTCTATTGTTCCTAAAATTAAATGCTTTAAATGGTTGCTTATTCTTAACAAGCTTCCTATTAGAAGCGCTTTCTCTGATTTTGATTATTGTAGCATTTTCAGAGTCTTAGAAACAAGAAGACATATTTTATTTGAATGCAGTTTTGCCAGAGAGGTTTGGTTAATGTTTGGTATATCTATTCCCTCTACCTTTAGCATTTTGGAAATTATTACTAGTTTTATTTGTAATGCTAAAAAAGATGTTAACATGTTTTGGGATATTCTCTCAACTAACATTTTGTGGCAAATCTAGAAGTGTAGAAATGAAGAAAGGTTTCAAAAAATACCTAGGTTGCTTACTGAGTCTTTTTGAAGTCTCACTTATTTTAATATCTTTTTGTAGGTCCAAATTATAATGAAAACCAACATGTCAAAGTTCAAAAGGCTGCTCAAAGACGGTCATGCTACCTTCTTTGCTAAAGAGGTTAAAGATGGGCACTTATGGAGACAACATAATATTCACATTTTCAATCAAACTGTTATGCTCATCAGCAAAGAGGTCAAGAGGACACCCTAGAGTTTCACAAGCGATATGATCTACATGCTGAAAAAAAATTCAAGATCAAAAAGACCTGGTTTGAATGGAAGGCTCAATAAGCTGGACAGCGTGGATGGATACTTTTGAAGAAGTGCTTTATTAATTGCTCCTCTTGCTCCTTTTTCCTTCTCTTCTTCTTGGATTATATGTAATTCCTCTTTTTTTATGTGAGGCTTGTCCTCTGTTGATCTGTATCCTTGCAAATTTATTGTATGTTTTTGAACTCCTTATACTTAATACAAAAAATATTGCATAGATAAAAAAATAATAGTAATTTTAAAAGATATTTTAAAATCATATATATAATTATTTAATTATGCCAAGAGGCATAAGATTACAATGGCAGCAGACTCCACTATAAGAGCCCAACGAGCATGTAAGAAAAAAGAATTACACCAACGGTCATACAAACACTCCACACTAGTTGTCACTTAGGTGCTCCCTTGCTCCAGTTGTCACTGCATTTCAATAATTTAATGGACGTGTTTCCTATTTAATGGGGCGTGGGTGCAAGACCTGGCTATGCCAATTTGGAAAGTAAACCGGCCAAGTAGGTAACCGAAAATTTAAATGCCATCTGCCTCGTCATATTGTTGCCTGTGCTTCCTGCAACACCTCAGAATCCCCTAAATGTGAAGAACTTTCCGGATAAATTTTGTGGATTCTGCCCGGAGGGAACAACAAAATGAGTGAGAATATCAAGATCTGATGCGTAGATTACACCAACACAACTGAGTAGTACTAAAATTTTCATGATTAAATAAGCTCCGTTGAATTCCATCTCTGTTCTTTCAGAATATAATTAACACTGCAGAAAGAGGGAATTGTAGAGAAGTTTTGGGTGTTGTGAGTGATTTTTAGATATAATTAATGTTGAAATTGATGTATTTTCGTTTGAAATTTTGATTTTCCTTATTACATTAAAAAATAGAAAAATCATTTCTCATTATTAATAATAAATATTAATATTAATTATAATTTTTTTTGTTTAATATAATTTAATATTCTATCATTATTTGTTAGTCAATTTAGAAAATTAAATATTAGAGAACAAAAGATACTAATAAGAAGAAAGAGTGGTAGTTTTCAAATAAAATTGTACAAAAGTTATCTTACTAATTCATAAGTTTTAGAATAAGGAAAGATTTAAAGAATGGTCTACTGGTCCATATGAATGTTTGATTTTAGAAAATTGTTACACAAATTAATGAACCATCAATATAAAAGAATAAGAAAGAAAATGAAAAAAAAAAAAGAATTATTTTAAAAATCTCCGCGGTTTTCATGGAATACATTGGATGAGTGACAGAGTGTCGATCATTGTTCTGGATATTTAACATGAAGAAATGTAGATCCTGTGCTCAAATTATAGTCTGTTTATGAATTTCTGAATGTCAATTGTAGCGTGTTATCACCTTATCACCGCCACTTTTGCAATAAAAAGCAATGAGTAACTCATTATGATTATTTCACCTCTGCTAGAACAATTAACCTTCTGTAAAAACTAAACAAGATATGATAATAAGAAAATCCATCTATTCTGCTACAGCAGATTGCTCACAACAAAAAAACACTCAGATTATTTTATTGTTCACACCATACAAAAGTTGATTACATTTATTTATAATGAGAGCCTCCACAATTGGAACTTTCTGGACTTCCTGAATTCTTCTCTATGTGTAGACATGTTAAGAAATCTTCAAATTTAGTCTCTATTGGTGACTCATGCATGGCATATTTCGTCCTCTTCCAGATATATCAATATTTGGGAATCTCCACTGAAAGTAAAAAGTACGATTTTGGTGTTTAATGAGCTCTCTGATAGATGTTGGATATTTTAGGGATAATCCCATTGTAGTCGGCTTTTGATAGAGAGTTGTTAGAGTAGATTCAGACCATCCAGCACTGGATCTTCAACTTTGATCTCCGATGTCCTTTATGGTGATGGTTGTTTCCCTATTCCTTTCCTGCAATTTAGTAGATTTTATTGTATAAAATTTGTGCATTGTTATTGTCATTTACCATATATTTTCAATGTAACAGTATAGGAAATGGCTGATAAATATTTGCATTGTTGGAAACATTACATAGTAAAAAATGGATATAAACTAGCTTATATATATTATATATATAAAATAAGCTGAGAGATATCCTTCTCGAGGCGCCTATTGCACTGAGTGAGATTATGAAAATAGACACTTCGAGAAGGATATCTCTCGGCTTATTTTATATATATATATAAGCTAGTAGCACTCGCGATGGAAGAGTGAAATACATTATTGTTAGTAATTTACAAGAATAAATAATTATTGTTATATTTATTATATTTATGGTACATTATAGATTTTATATGTTCACTTCAAAAATATGCTTAATGAAATAGGTTCCCTTTGAAAAAAAAATAAATCACCACCTATATAATAATTAATACAATCAATTTTTATTTATTTATATTCAATTAATTAGAATTAAACTTTGGATTGAAATTAGAGTTTCCATTTGCATTAATGCTAGCTTAAGTTTTATACTTAAAGCTAGATTATTATTTGCAATAGAGAAAAAGTCATAGTGGGCTTCTTTAAGGAAATCAAGAGTTAGAGAGTTATTAAGGGTTCAACTTTTATAATACATGGTTTGTGTATTATTCATTAAATTAAAGTCTCAAAAACTCTCTCATGTTTCTTTATCTCTCATCCTTCACACGATGTCTACCTCACGCCTTGCCCTCTCTCTCTCTCTCTCTCTCTCTCTCTCTCTCTCTCTCTCTCGCGTGTGCGTGCCTAAATTATCCTCTTTCTATATTTACCTCTATCTCTCCCCACTCCCCCTTCTATCTTTCTATCATCTCTCTGCCCCTCTAGCGATTTCTCCCCCCTAAATATCTTATATATGTTTACATCATATCTCTTACTCTCTCTCTCACACATCTCTCTTTCCCAAACATATAATACATATATCTCCCCCCATAATTCCTTTATTTCTCTCTTTGCTCACTCTCCTCTCAACATATCTTCTCCTATTTAACTCCCCCATCCCCCTCCACCCTCTTATCACTATTATCCTCTCTTCCTTCCTTCATTACCATGTCCATCTATCATATTCCCTAATTATTATATTTACCCCATCTCTCCCCTATTCCCTCTCCTATTCCCTCTTTCTCTTATATCCATCCCCCTCTCACCATCTATTCCTCTTGATTACCATATAGCCCAAGCCCATGTCTGTCAACCTCTAGGCACTCTCTCTCTCTCTCTCTCTCTCTCTCTCTCTCTCTCTCTCTTTGTGTGTGTGTGTCACCCTCTTCTCATCATGTCTCCATCTCTTTTGGACCCTTATTCTCATCCATCCCCTAATTACCATCTCTCTCTCTCTCTCTCTCTCTCTCTCTCTCTCTCTCTCTCTCTCTCTCTCTCTCTCTCTCTCCCTCCCTCCCTCCTCCCTCCCAAATTCGTCCCCCTAATACCATTTCAATCCATTCGATGCCCTAATTATTCTCTTTCTATCTACCTAATCCCTCTGCCCTTTGAGATTGTCTCTTTCTACCTCATATCTTCCAACATTTCTCCCTTTGTCCTATTCCCACCCATAGTTAGCATATCCTCTCCTTTATTACCATTTATATCTACATCATATCTCTGCCTCACTATCTCCTTAATCTCTTTAAGGCTCCTCTCCCTCCTTTCACAATCTTTTCCCTCTATTTACCTTGTATATCTACCCCATATCTCTCATTCGTGTATTTTTTATCACTCACATCTCTCTTGCACACGTCTCTCACCATATTTCCTCTTATCTTTCTCTCATGTCTCCTCCTCATGTCTCTTTATCTCTCAAATTCTCTCTATATATATACCTTGTATCTCTTATGCCCCCCACAACCTCTATCATGTCCCCTAAGACCTGCTCTCTTTGTTTTGTGTATCTTTATCTGTCACTCTCTCTCATAATGTTTAGTTCATGCCTCACCCTCATCCCCTTGTCATAATCCCTCATCCTTCACACTATGTCTACCTCATGCCTCTTTGTCTCTCTCTTTCTCTCTCTCTCTCTCTCAAATTCCTCCACCCATCACCATTTCCATCCATCCAATGCCCTAATTATTCTTTTTCTCTCTACCTAATCTCTCTTCCCTTTGACATTGTCTCTTTCTACCTCATACCTTCCTACATTTTTCCCTTTGTCATATTTCCACCCCTAGTTACCATATCCTCTCCTTCATTACCATTTATCTCTACATCATCTCTCTACCTTCTTGCCTCGTTAATCTCTTTAAGTCTCCTCTCCCTCCTCTCACAATCTCTTCCCACTATTTACCCTCTATATCCATCCCATATCTCTCACTCATGTATCTTTATCTCTTAAAAATCTCTCTTGCACATGTCTCTCACCATATTTCCTCTTATCTCACTCTCATGTGCCATCCTCATATCTCTTTATATCTCAAATTCTCTCTATATATATGCCTTGTGCCTCTCATGCCCCCCACAGCCTCTATCATGTCCTCTACTACCTGCTCTCTTTGTGTCATGTATCTTTATCTCTCACTCTCTCTCAATGTGTCTACTTCATGCCTCAGCCTCATCCACTTGTCACACTCTCTCTCACATGTCCCCTTCTATAATTTACCTGCCCTTCATTCTCTATACACTCCACCCCTTCCTCATAATGTAGACCCTCCTCACTCCCCCTATTCTTCCCCCCCTCCAGACACACACACCCACACCCACACCCACAAATCCCTTTTGAAATTTGACTATATGTATATATTCTAAATTAATTTATAAAGCTTTATTTTATTTGTAAACTTAAACTTTCTTTTAAAGCTAACTTTATGACACTTTCTTGTAACAAATTTAGCATTACTTTATAATATTCTTTTAATTTTAACTTTATATATTTAACTTCAATAATTTAATATTTTTCAAAATTTATAAATTTCAACCTTATTTTAAAATTTGATATAATATGTAATATTTTGTTTTAATTTTCATCCATTCCCTAATTACCACATCTCTGTCTCTCTCTCTCTCTCTCTCTCCCAAATTCCTTCCTCCATCACCATTTTCATCCATTTGATGCCCTAATTATTTTCTTTCTCTCTACCTAACCTCTCCTGCCTTTGAAATTGTCTCTCTCTACCTCATACCTTCCTACATTTCTCCCTTTGTCCTATTTCCACCCCTAGTTTCCATATCCTCTCCTCTATTACCATTTATTTCTACATCATCTCTCTACCTCCCTACTTCCTTAATCTCTTTAAGTCTCTCCTTAACATCCTCTCACAATCTCATCCCCCTATTTACCCTTTATATCTACCCCATATCTATCACTCATGTATCTGTATCTCTCACAATCTCTCTTGCACATGTCTCTCACCATATTTCCTCTTATCTCACTCTTATGTCCCTTCCTCATATCTCTTTATCTCTCAAATTCTTTCTATATGTCCACCTTGTGTTTCTCATGTGCCCCCCCCCCCCCATAGCCTCTATCATGTCCCCTACTACCTTCCCTCTTTGTCTCATGTATCTTTATCTCTCACCCTCTCTCATAGAGTTTACTTCATGCTTCACCCTCATCCCCTTGTCACACTCTCTCCCACATGTCCCCTTCTATAATTTACCCACTTGTCCTTCTCTATACACTCTCTCCCCCTCACCCCCTCCTCATAATGTAGACCCTCCCCACCCCCCCGTCCTCTCTCACATAGACATCCACACCCGCATATATGCCCACACCCCCACCCCCACCCACACCCACACCAACACATCCCTTTTGAAATTTGACTATATGCATATATTTTGAATTAATTTATAAAGCTTGATTTTATTTGCAAACTTAAAGTTTATTTAAAAGCTAACTTTATAACATTTCTCATAACAAATTTAACATTACTTTAGAATATTCTTTAAATTTTAGTTTTATATGTTTAACTTCATTAATTTAATATTTTCCTAAATTTATAAATTTCAACCTTATTTCAAAATTTGATATAATCTATAACTTTTCATCCTCTCTCTCTCTCTCTCTCTCTCTCTCCCAAATTCCTCCCCCCATCACCAATTCCATCCATTCGATGCCCTAATTATTTTCTTTCTATGTACCTAATCTCTCTCCCCTCGACATTGTCTCTTTCTACCTCATACCATATCCTCTTACAATCTCTTCTCCCTATTCACAATCTCTTTTACACATGTCTCTCACCATATTTCCTCTTATCTCACTCTCATGTCCCCTCCTCATATCTCTTTATCTCTCAAATTCTTTCTATATGTCTATCTTGTGTCTCTCATAGCCCCTGCCCCCCTGCCTCCCCCCAACCTCTATCATGTCCCTTATTACTTGCTCTCTTCGTCTCATGTATCTTTATCTCTAACTCTCTCTCAAAGTGTTTACTTCATGCCTCACCCTCATCCCCTTGTCACACTCTTTGTCACATGTCCCCTTCTATAATTTACCCACACTTCCTTCTTTACACTCTCTTTCCACCTCCAACCTACTCATAATGTAGACCCTCCCCACTCCCCCCCTCCACCCCTCTCACACCCATTCCCACACCCACACATCCCCTTTGAAATTTGAGTATATGCATATATTTTGAATTGATTTATAAAGCTTAATCTTATTTGTAAGCTAATTTTATAGCGCTTTAGAACATTCTTTTAATTTTAATTTTATATGTTTAACTTCATGAATTTAATATTTCCCCAAAGTTATAAATTTCAGCCTTATTTAAAAATTTGATATAATATCTAACATTTTGTTATAATTTTTAAAATCTATTGTAATTTCATTAGTTGTTATGGTCTTAACTTTATTATTTAATTTGTTTATCCAAATTTAATGTAGCATTTCATATTATATAATCACAATATCTAATATTGGTTAGTGAAAACAAAAAGGTTTGTAAAGCTGTAATGAGAGTTCACATCATGCGTATTTGAAAGATTTGTAGAATAATTTGACGAAAATATAAATTGCACAATGTTGAAACCCTAAACCATTTACAACAACAAAAGTTTGAGACTCTGGTTAAAAAACTTCAAGTCTTTGCAGATCAAATCGTGGCGATCAAACATTTAAGAAGAAAAATGCATTTTAGGAATGATTTGATTCTGTAGTTGGACATACTCCACCACATATTATCCTTTTCCTTTAGTAACTCCTTTCTTTTTCAAATCATTTATCCCCAATTCAAGAACTAAAATTTTGTTGGGGTCTTACGAGACGGCAGATGAAGCAACCCATCCTTATGATTTTGCTCTCTTCTGCTTAAGAGGCCCAAATGCCACCTTCAACTTCATCAGATCTCCAATTGAAATCTCCTCGGCCTCTTCACTTTTGCGGCATGAAGACATTCAGGCAGTCGTAGCCAATTTTTCCCTGAGAAGATTCCCTCAAGTCCCTGGTATAACTATGGCAGAAGTGGGAGAGATGTTATGCCGTGTTTCACAAGTTGAATCCCCATTTTTCAAAGAAATCCTTGGCGAGATTCAAGTGGGTTGTCGAGAATCACTGCTTAATGAAACTTCTTCACACTCAGATGATGTGGAAATGACGAATCTGGGATTTCCTTCACCTGTACAGCAACATGGGAGAATCATATTAGATTAATTTGAGTGGTGGGGTTTTTCAAGAGCTGCCTTCACATTGTAATGTGGTACATTTAAATCTATTTTATAATCTGCTTTTACAATTATGTGAAAATGTCTAAAAATGATAAAAATAAATAAATTGAGTTATGCGGATTGGTATATCTATAATCGTACCATTTTCTATAGAGAACAGCAATTGATTTAAGAGGAAAAATGCATTTAAGGAATGATTTGATTCTGTAGTTGTAAAAAATTCTACAGTCTCTATCTCATGTCGATGCTGCCACCATTTTTAAGCTCAGCCAAACTAAAATTCAACATATCTTCTATGCTCAAAGAGAAATGTTTAATAAAAAAGAAACTTTTGGTTATTGTTGCAGTCAATTTGAAGAATCACAATATTAGATATTAGATATCTATATACAAAAAAATGCAAATTGATCTCTTACAATCCAACCAAAGGTTTAATCAACCATAAACAACATTCAAATACCTGTCTTCTACTGAAATTCCTGGCTTAGTTTTGTGTTCCTAGCAGATACAGATTTGCAGAGGAGTACTTTATCTTTTTAAGAATACATATATTTATAGGCCATACCGGATTGCTTGTGGAAATGGACTCTGAAGGAATGCAAATTCAAGGGGAGCAGCAGATGGTGTTGCAGGAGAATAGTTCCCAATCGACAGAGCTGATGAGGAAGAGGCTGACGCCCAAGAGATCCTCCAATAAAGATAAGCATACCAAGGTGAATGGGTGAGGCAGGAGAATCAGGATGCCTGCAACATGTGTGGCTAGGATCTTCCAGTTAACTAAAGAATTGGGTCACAAATCAGACGGGGAAACAATCCAGTGGCTTCTTCATAAGGCTGAATTGGCCATCAGGCAAGCAACAGGTTCGGGTACTGTCCCTGCATTCCCCATGTCTATTGTAGGCTCCGTTACCTCAAATGGTTCCTCCTCCAAGATGTTTCAGCACCAACAACTCCCATATATATTCCATTGCACTATTCTTTAAGTTTTGTTACAATGATAGTATGGAATCGTCATTACTCAAATAGAAATAGAAACATGGAAATAAAAACTCCAATTAGTCTATTAACAAATGGAGATCGACGGATCTTGAATGTCTATTAACATAACGTCCAAATGAATAAAAAAGAAAAAGACTTCATTAACACAGAGCTGGATCTTGAATGTCTGTTAACGTAATGTCCAAATGAATAAAAAAGAAAAATGCGTATTGTTTACATTGAAATTTTTTCCCACTGTAGGAAAGCCTCTCGGCTTAATAACATTTTAATTTATTGGGCTAATCATTAGATAGACATTATGTATTTGAGATTTAGCAATTTGAATTTTGTGGAAAAGGTACAATTAATTATTAATGTTTCTATTTATTATTTATTATGTAATGATTTAAATTTAAAAAGGATAGAAATGTTTCTAAAACATGTAAAAAAATATGGAAAGTTTAGTTTTGATTGAAATGTTTCTATTTATTTTTTAATAACTTAAATTTGAAAAGAATGCAAATATTTCTATAAATATTATAGAAAGTTTCTATTAAAATCTAGATTTTATTTTAAAAGTATTCATGATATATATATATATATATATATATATATATATATATATATATATATATATATATATATATATATATATATAAAATATGTATAAAACATAGAAAGATTTTAATATATATACAAATAGAGAAACATCTTATTAAAATCTATTTTCTTAAACAAATTACATCATGATTATTATTATTTAGACATGAATAAAACTATTAATATTTTATTTTCTATTTAGTAATTATATTTTTCAAATATTTAAATATATTTTTTAAAAATCTACTACAATCAAGATTTTACTTTAAAAGAAAAGTTCATAAACTTTAAATTGATTTGAATGCAACCAAAATGTTGTTTAAATATGTTAAAAAATATAAAGATCATATTAGCATATAAAAGTTAGTATTAAAACTTGGTAAGAATATAATAAGTGCTTCATTAACTTCTAATAAATTAGGGTTGTTTAGTAGATCTTTGATAAATTTTAATCTTACATAAAAAAGGGTCACTTGATAAATTAAATCCTAAATATAACCCTAAAATTGAGCCTAACTATAACCTTTGTATTAAAACCCTGTTTCAAAACCTAATTGAAGCTTAATTTACATAACATTAAAACAAGTTGGCCTTAATCCTAAATTATAATGTTAATTTTTAAATACATGCATATATAAGCACATGCACATACTTGAAACATGACCCTACTTTTAAATCATATGTAACCTAACTTGAATCCTAAACCTCAACTTAAACCTAAAAGTAATATACTTAATTTATTGCCCTAATTGAACTCTAATATTCTCCCTAAATATAATAAAACCCTAATAATAACTTAAATCTAACCATAACCAAACACTTAACTTTAAAGTTATCTTCAACCCTAACTATAAATAAAAAATTTCCCCTCTAATTTGCACTTGACCCTAAGCTAACCTTAACTCTAGCCTTAATTTTTCTAAATCATAACATTAACTAGACTAATATTTTTGTATTTTAACCCTAACTATAATTTAATCTAAAGCATAACCATAGACTTTAACCCAACTCTAACATTCATGACAACCAGACCCTAATTTGAATCCTAACAAAATCCCCATTTGAATCATAACCAAATCATAGTTAGAACAATACCCTTAGTCCTAACCTTCATCATAATTCTTACACTAATTATAATTATAACCCTCGTCCTAACTCTAACGCTATTTCAAAAACTAACATGAAACCCTTTACCTAGCCATAATCCTATAATTGATAAATCTTAATCCTAACCATATTTATAAACTCAAATCCCTAATATTAATCCTTATCATAACTACAATTATAATACTAACCATTAATTGTAAATAGATAAAAAAACCTTAACCCTGACCATAAGCATGGATCCTAAAGATAAATCTTGATCTTAAAATTTAATTTCTAAACCCTTATTATAAATGATAAACCCTAAATCATAATCTTGAACCAAATCATAAACTTATATGCTAAACCCTTATCCTAAATTCTTAACTATGGACCTTAATATTAACCCCTATATAATGCTAAATTATACTCATATAGACCCTAACAATCTCATATCCCTAAATCTTACCCTAAGATTGAGCCTAATTATAACCCTTACACTAAAACCCTATTTTATAACCTAATTGAGGCCTAACTTACATAAAATTAAAACAAGTTGACCCTAATCCTAAATTATAATATTACATTTGAGATACATGCATACATAAACACATGTACATACATGAAGCATGACCCTTGTTTTAAATGATATGTAGCCCACATTGAAACCTAAACCTCAACATTATCCTAAGAGTAATATAAATATTTTATTACCCTAATTGAACTCTATTAATACCCCCCAAAGTATAATAAAATCCAAACAATAAATTAACTCTAACCATAACCTAAACTTTAAAGTTATCTTCAACCCTAACTATAAATCAAAGATTTTTCCTCTAATTTGCACCTTGTCTTGAGCTAACCTTAACTCTAACCTTAATTTACCTTAAATCATAATATTAATTAAACTAAAATATCCCTATTTTAACCCTAACTATAATTTAATCTGAACTTTAACCATAACCTTTAACCCAATCCTAACATTCATGATAACCATACCCTAATTTGAATCCTAACAAAAGCTGAATTTGAATCATAACCAAAGCATAGTTAGAAAATACCCTTACTCCTAACCCTCATCATAATTCTTATACTAACCATAATTATAACCTTCATCCTAATAATACCACTAACCCTAACCCTTATGATAACTCTATCCCTATCCCTAACCATGATGTACACCCTAACTCTAAACTTATTTCAAAAACTAACCCTGAAACCATTTACTTAACTATAATCCTAAAATTGATAAATTTGAATCCTAACTATATTTATAAATTTTAATCCCTAATATTAACCCTAACCCTAACTACAACCATAATACTTAAAAATCATTATAAATGCATACACAAACCTTAACCCTAACCATAACCATGGGTCCTAAAGATAAAACTTAATCTTAAAATTTATTTCTAAGCCCTGATTATAAATTCTAAACCCTAAACCCTAATCTTGAGCTAAATTATAAACCTATATGAAAACCCTCATCCTAAATCCTTAACCATTGGCCTAACTATTAACCCATAAATTATACTAAATTATAATCCTAAATACAACATTGACCCTAACAATTCCATAAACTTAAAACCTTTATCCTAATTCTAACACTAATACTAAAATAATGTAAACCCTGACCCTAATGAAAATCTTTTAATTCTAAACCCTAATCTTAATCTAATTGAAACCTAAATCTTAACCATAATACGAACCATGATGTAAATCCTAACCTTGAAGATAATCCTAATCCTAAGTTATAATCTCAAACCTAATCAAGATTTCAATCCTAATCATAATACAAACCATGATGTAAAAAAATAATCTAGCCATAATCCCAAGCCTAACTCTAGGCCTAAATGTTAAACTTTAACCCTAACACCAACTCTAGATATAGTCATAACATTAACCATTCTATTAGCATAATCTTTTTTCCTAACCCTAGCTACCAATATTGATCATGACATAAACTATAGCCGTAATTATAATAGATGTCCAGTGACCCTAACACTATCCCTAATTTTAATATTAACACTAAGCACATTTCCACTCATAAACATATTAACACTAAAGCTTATCCCTAATTATTATAATAATAAATGTATAGTAATAGTAATCCTATTACTAAACCTAACAATGATATCAATTGTAAAGTTATATTTTAGACATGAACAAATTAATTATTCAATGTGTTATGCACGCTGCAACTGCTACTAGCTAATATATACTCTATATGTAAAATATGTCAAGATGCATCGTGGTGTTGAATTTTTTTTATGCATATTAAAAATGAATAATGAGAAAATTCAATGCCTCAATGCATCTCGGCATATTTTACATGTAGAGTACATATTAGCTAGTGTTATAAAAATCAAAGAAATGTTATACATTCTATTGCTAAACAATTCAAGCAAATTGAAGCAATATAGAAATTTTTATACAAACACGTGTAATAAAGAAATACTTAATAATCATTGAAAGAAATAATAACATAATTCATCGCAAAACTTAATAGTGTAATAGTTAATAGTTATTCCAAAATTGAGTATAAAAAAAATAGTATTGTTCAAAATGTTGACAATACATTAACAAATAATATGTAGAATTGTGAATGTGATTGTGCAACCAAAATTAAGAGTAGCTATCAACCATTCTTCAAGTGGACCCTTGTGATAGCTAATTTTAGATTCTACTTTAAGAAATTTCATAAACCTTATACTGAGCTCATCAGAGAGAGTGTGCTTCCTGAAATTTATTGTTGGGGTAATGATAATTTTATAAATGCATCTTGCAAGACAAAGATCACAAATCTCATGGTACAAAGCATCTAGCCATCCACAAAAGTCTACAACCTCGATCTAAAGGTGATGAAATTTGACATCTAAGTTCATCTTCACTTTTGTGGCATAATGTAAGTTGAAGTATAGAGCATAGTTATAAAATTTTAATTGATTGTTCCATGGTCCATTGTTCATAATTTGACTGGTCATTTTATACGTTATCCTATACTGAACACTCAACTCCTCTATACAAAGGATGAAATTTTGTAGAAGTCTATGATGAAAGTCTCACAACCACCAGTAAACCCATTCCAAACATAATTTTTCTGAAATCTTCCTAAGCTACATGGAAATTATGAACAAAATTATATCATTAAAACATGATAAAGAATATGACTTTTTCAAAAAGGAAAGAAATTTTCCATCAAGGTAGTAACCATAATAATCAAACTAAGGTATTTTACATGAAATAAACATAAAATATATTTGATCAAATTGATCTCTTGACACACTTTTTTTAAACATTAGTATTTTTTGTCTTGAAAAAAATTATTTGACATAGTGTGATACAATCTTATCAGGGCATAAGAAATTAAGTGGTCATTTTCTTTAATGTAAGGATACTAAAAAGAATTTACAAGGGTATATTAAAAGTCTATTTATATATTATGGATGTGAAGACATGTATTTAAAATATTTGAAATGTGATTCATAGTAGTATACAAGTAAATGAAAACTTTATTCAA
Organism: Cupressus sempervirens; assembly: GCA_028749045.1. NCBI lineage: Eukaryota > Viridiplantae > Streptophyta > Pinopsida > Cupressales > Cupressaceae > Cupressus > Cupressus sempervirens. The sequence goes on from CM053789.1 coordinate 349,501,894, forward strand.
ATACTACAATCGTATAATAGTATAGTAAGTATAATAAAAATTACAAAATATTAAAGTGGAAAATTAAAATTGTACTTGTGTTGGACAAAGTATTGAAAAAAAAAAATATTAAATCAATTTTCTTCTAACAACTTAAGTCTATTTTCTTCATCTTTGCGCTTGGCGACTTCTCTACCCTTTTTCATTTTCTCATAGCGATCATACATGAATGGAAGCATTATTCTTAGACACTATAAAGATTTAATACAAGAAATCGCCACAAATGTTAATCCTATTCTTTCTCTTGGTCCTATATCAGTTGTCACTTTTGGAAGATTCAAGCCCTGAGATTTATGTATAGTCAATGCCCATGCCAATGTTAAAGGAAATTGAAGTGTTCTACCCTTTTGTATTGGTGTTATTGGAATTGTTTTTGGATGATGGTCTTCAAATGGTAGTCCAGAATAATTATCAAACTTAACCATCATATATGTTGGAGGTTCAAGTGGAATGTTTCCTTGTTTGTAGACTATATTTCAAATGTACCCCAAAGATCCATTTACAAGACATGCCTTTACCCATAGATTTGAAGTTAGCATGCCCCTTGCATCCTTACAAAGTAGCAACTCTAGATAAGGTTCATCATTAGAATAATCTTCCAATGCATTACCATGTCTTGCTTTTGTCACAACACTATGTGCAATAGGATACTTCAATGAATGCAACATTTTTTTATTATAACTATGAACATTTTCATTTGTTAAGAATAAATGGACAGAATTTTCAAACTGTAAATTTGTTGCAAGATATATGTTGATAAGGATTCTTGTCATTAGCAACCTCCAATCATCAATTTGTGGGCTTGCATCTCTTACATTCATCAAAAGTTGACAAAATCTTTGTTGATCATCATTTTCCCCATCTTGTCTAAATATCTTATCCAAAGTAACAACAATCTTGAATTCCTGCCATAGCAACTTTGCCCTTCTATTACTGGCATATGTTGGTCTATTACTAACCAAAGAAAGTTGACCCAAATCTCCTACCAAAATAATAGATACAACTAAAATATAAGAATGAAAATATTTATGTCAGAATGAATAATTTGTAATCATATTTTAGTAACGTATTAGTCTATATTTTGTACATGGTGCACTTGTTAATGAAGAATAGTGAAGCCTTTTACGTCAAAAGCTTATATCTATATTTTTGTCGGAATGCTTGTTGAAGTCGAGAGTCTATGTTCTCCAACATGTTCTGACCAATGAAGCTCATTTCATCAATCAAAATGTACTTGATATGTGCCATTTCTTCTTTAAAATTGGCAAGTCTTGTTCCTTCTAATTGAGAAAAATCTTGTATTGGTATTTTTAATTTTGAATGAACTGTAGAAGCTCCTATGTTGAATAATGCAACTTCTGTTGGTTCAAGTAATAGAAGGGGAGATATAGAGGGCATTGCCACATTTTGAAGAGATTGACTAATGATGCCAATTAGATAGGACATTCTAGTGCATGTTGTTCCTTGAATTATCATGAGCAATGGCTCCACATTCTGATTTCTGTGATAGTGTGTCATAATAAGGTCAACTTCCTTTTTCTATTTGTCACTTTAAGAATCTACCTTAGGGTAAGATTCACCCAAGACCATAGAACTCAACACAAGCACAACTATAGACCAAAAATGGATATGATATATTAATCAGAGTATGTGCAAACACATTACTTTGTTTAGTATGTACAAACACACTAGGAGTGCCTCTATATAAAGGCCTTTTAGGAAGCACCTAGAATGTGTCTAGAAACAGCCAGGAGATAAGATAAGCATTAACAACTAAGCACCTTATCCAACATTTTAGGTGAATGGATAAGAATGATGAAGTGTCATAAGTGTGAAGAAGAATCCTGTATTGTAGACAACATGTGCTTAAAAGAGGTGCAGACCCCTGTGATGTCAACATGACAACTCACAAGAGTGCACAAACTCCTAGGTGACTAATAAATAAATATTAAAATATGCATTAACATAAGTAAACTTAAGTAACTATAAATAGTAAATACTTATTTACACCAACACCCCCCCTTAAGTACAACCTAGGGAATGCCCTTAAGCTTACAACACTAGGATGAAAATGCATAATGGGTGCCAGCTACTAGGCCATGTTAGGTACCCATGTACATAATGCATGCAAATGCAAATCTCTCATAAAGTAGGGAAAGAGGGAAAACCACGTGGAAAAAAACCTTCCCCCAAAAAGAGAGATTAATGAGGATGCATGGATGGATGGAGTAAACAAGACCCCCCCATTACAACATACATCTAATATATACAAGAAAAAAATGGAGAAGGAAAAAACCCTCGTATGAGGAAAAAGTATCCCCCAAAAAGAAGAAGGAGACAAGATAGTCCACCCCCCCCCCCCCCCCCCCCCCCCAAAAAAAAAGTAGTGTATGGATTAGTGAGGAATGCTCCAATATATAAGCTAATTCACAACCTATGTATGATGTTCCTCCCCTTTAGAAGAAACAAGGGCAAGGGTATCTATGAGATGTGTTCCTTGTATGAAGAAGGAATCTTTATGATGACTTGTGTCTCTAAAATCTATTCAAAAGTTCCTGTATCAATATTGATTATGGCTTCCTCCAAAACTACTGAAGAGAATAGTAGATCAAACAAGGAAGGATGTAGAACCTACTTCAGGAAACAAACTATCTTTGATGAAGAGACCTCCTGCAGATGTTGTAAAGAAGAATCCACAATCATGCCAATTTGGAAGGATTGATCATGTAGAGCATGGACTTGAGGCTCAGAGTGGGCCCTTGCAACAACTAGAAGAATCCTCAACAAAGAGAAGCAAGAAATTATCATAAAAGTCTCCCATATCTGTTGTGTGTGACTCCAAGAATAGAGCTAAAATGTCTATCAAGAAATCATCACTTGGAAGACCATGTATACCCTGCAATGCTAAAGTACATGAATCTATCACTACGGAAAAGGATGAAGTATCTACCTCAAATAGAAGATGGATGTCATCGAGACGGTCTCCCACATCTTCAATGTGAGACTCCACGAATAGCTATGTAATGTTTGAAAGGAAGTCTTCACATGAAGGTAGTGTAGGAAGACATAAAGTATCTTGCTGCATTGAATCCGAAGCCTTTGTGGCTGGAATTGGATCAGTAGGAGCAACAAGAGCTAGAGGTGTGATCTCATCTAGAGTTAAAGAAACCATAGTTGGAGTGACTGGATGTAGAATGTCCTCTAGAGATGGAGGATCACATGGATCTCCATATGCTTCCCAAATAGACATCCAAATATCACAAGGGTCTAAGAGGACCAAAATATTCGTTACTCATACCTTTACGTAGAAATTGATTAAGGTTGATAATATGTGTTCAACTAAAATGTGGTGACATTGAATAGAGATAAGGTAGTAATCCTAGATGTTCTCTTAGATGGTTAATTATCAAAGTACTCCATTTGTGATAGTTCCTTGTTGTCAACTATGGTATAATACCAAACTAACAAATCTGACAAGACTCCATGAGATCAATCAATGAACCTTCAAAATATCAAAGAGAATCAAAGAAACCCCCCCTAATGAATGATTTGGGCACTTGATAGCCACTTACCAATTTAGGGCCTATTTCTAAAAGTAGTATTTCTGTCCATAGAACCTATAACGTGATTGTAGATTTGGAAAGGAGACAAAAAAATAGAACTTGATTATGTGTCCAGATGAGCTCGTACTAAGCATTTGAAGTGGCAAAAATTGAGATTTTGGAGTTGCAGAAAAATTTAGGAATAGAGATCTCAAACCACTTGCACAAATGTGTAGATCACAAAATTCTACCCCAAAACAAGAAAAAATTTCTTGTAAAAAGGAGTCCATATGAGGAAGATATCGTTGTTTGAAAATTACTGCTGTTGTTATTTTTCCTGAATTGCAGCTGCATATCCAAAAAGAAAATGGCTCTAGATTTTGCCTTAGATGTCTAATTTGGATGAAACAAAATCCAATTTGGGGGTTTTTTGACCTTATGAATGTGATGCAAATATCTGATTTGCACTAGCAAGTACCAATCTTCACTTGCAAAAATCCTCTCCTTTGGCCCAATGGCCAAAAAAATTACAAAAAATAATGCAAACCCAAAAAAATAGTAGAGATGTAGATGAAAAAAATTCAGATCTAAAAATTAAATATACAGATATGAAATGATCATACCAAAATTACAAATTGGTCCTTTGGGTGTCGATTTGCAAAAAAATTGCCTCACAATCAACTTTGGCCTAGGGTAGGCATCTTTATAGCCGATTTTCACCAAGTCAGTGTTTTGGATGCAATGGTGAGATTAGATCTAATGTTGGACACTCCCAATTTTTGTGATACTCTAGAGTCAGGCTGCAGTGATGAAGCAAGATGATGGTCTCAAATGGCTTTGTGAAGAGGAATTCTCCGAGAGCTCCGATACCATGCAAGAATCTGCATTAGGGAAAGATTCACCCAAGATCGTAGAACTCAACACAAGCACAAATTTAGACCAAAAATGGATATGATCTATTAATCAAAGTATGTCTAAATATATTGCTTTGTTCAATATGTACAAACACACTAGGAGTGCCTCTATATAAAGGCCTCTTAGGAAGCACCTAGAATGTGTCTAGAAACAACCAGGAGATAAGATAAGCATTCACAACTAAGCACCTTATCCAACATTCTAAATGAATGGATAATAATGACGAAGTATCATAAGTGTGTAGAAGATTCCTATATTGTAGACAACATGTGCTTAAAAGAGGTGCAGACCCCTATGATGTCAACATGACAACTCACAAGAGTGCACAAACTCCTAGAAGACTAATAAATAAATATCAAAATATGCATTAACCTAAGCAAACTTAATTAAGTATAAATAGTAAATACTTATTTACGCCAACAGTCACCAAGGGTCATGTAGTTGATCCATTGGGGAATGTCATCATATATCAGACAACCATGATTCTTCCTATTACCTATAAAATTGATTGATGTAGTAGTGTACTCTTCTCCCTTATAATCAATAGACCAATTTGTATGTTTCTTAATGTCTCTTCTCCCCAACATGTCTATTTTTGAGCACTCTATGTTTTGACCACGATGCAACCTAGATATAATTTCCCATTCATGTGTTGTTGTATTTCTTTGAACATTGTCATTGTCTTCAGTGTCAGAATCACTTGGGTTTTCATCATTGTCTGTCACCATAGTACGTTGAACATACCAAGGAATGTAATTAAATGTCTCCCAATTTTGTATGATGGTGTCATCATTATGACCAATATCTCGATCTATATCACAGAATGGCTTGTAGAGCAATAATTCTGATAAACAAAAGTCAACCCATTTAGCTAATTCATGTGAAGGCATAGATACAAAACTAGAAAAAACTTTGACTATTGTTGCTTTGTCCCTTGGCTCCCATTTATTATCTCTTCTTCTTTTAGGATTATATATCCATGATCTTGCTGCATCAATTAATGTGATAGCTTGCATACATAGTGGCCTTTTTTTGTACACATCAATGAAAGATTTCGTTTGTTCTTTAGAATTCTCTTCATCATTTCCATTTTCATTATTTATGGTTACAGGTTTGAAGACCTCACATAAGAAATTTAGATTAAAAAATCTTCTACAACAGTCTACCAATAGAATCTCTAATAGCATATGGCATGTTTCTTGAGCACCAATGTCACTTTCTATAATTGTCTCAATTAGAAGTTTCCTATATGCATGTTCAGCTAAATCATCTGGGTTTTCCATGTTGGAGAGGTGCATCAACATTTGGTGGTATGTTTTTGAGCTTTTCTCTACTTTTGTTATGTGTTTAGCAATGTATTTGACCACAACATGTTTGGAAAGAACAAGTTGCCAATCTATATTCACTCTTGATAGTTGTAGTACATGATGATTATGTGAAATGACTCTTGCATCATTTCTGGTTGGTTCAAATTTCTTTTCACCTATTTGTCTATCTTCATATAATTTTTATCCCTCTAGGTGTAATGGTCAAGGTGTTTTATACCTATAATAAATATAAGAGAGATATGTAGTTACTCATGTGACACTAGTGACCAATTTGTAATTTTGGTTTAAATATCGCACTGTAATGAAATGATTACCTGCAAACCATATGCCCCTTTTTTTTGTAAATGTGCACCCTCCTTTCAAATTGTGTCTTTCTACACAATTTAGGATCTCCTCATAGTCATAATCTAGATTGACCTCTACAAGTTGTCTCATATTTTTGAGACATGGGTGTTGTTGAAAATTCATGAAAGGCTACAATTCAAAATAAGTTGAATGAGTAAATCAAGTCATATCAAATTATACCATAGAATACATATTTATAAAAATACCTGTATATTTCACTAGTGAGGATCTTATCTAAGGTTCCATGCATGAACAATAGAATAAAAATATATTTCATCACTTTTGTGTTCATCCTCATTTGACCATTCAATATTGTCCATATTAGGTGCCCCTTCAATCCATATGAATCCATGCACATGTCTTTGTTGCCCTTCATATCTACACCAAAAATCCTTGACATTCATTCCATTTTCTAGAATCTCTTTTCTAAACATAAAGTGTCTCAAGTGCATATAGTGTGCCACAATGTGAGAATAATCATTTATATTTTGCCTATGCCAATTATAAGTTGGCATTGTTCTTGGCATTAACGCATGTAAACCAGGCCAATACATATCTGTTGCACTCAATGTGAAAAATATTGTAGGACAACCAATTTGATGAAGCAAATCTATCAATTTTGCATGAGATTTTTCCCAATATGACCTTGTTCCCCTTAGCCTTGTACCAAACCACATCAATTTATCTGCCAATCTAGAGTGAGATGTAGTTTCCATATGTTGTCGCAACTCATTGATGGTGATTGGCATGTCTTTAAAGTTTCTCTTTACAAACACAGAGGATGAATTATGTGCATGATGTCTCATGATCATGCTATTTGTGAAATATCTAAATCTAGCATGTTTTCCAAAATGATGATCTCTATATCACACAAGATGCTTTACAAATTCATGAAGATATACATGTCACAATTGTGGTTCTAACCAATCATAGGTACCATCAGGAAATAGTGTTGTGAATGCCATATCTAATAATCCTAATGTGACATACTCATTAATATGTGACACACCAATACTCACCTATCTATCAATGACGTTGGGTTTGCATCAGGACTATTAACCCATCCATGGATAAGTTTTATTTCCTTTTGTGCATTAGGAGTTCTTGAAGCCATTGATGTTGTGTGTTCAATTACATTCCCTTCATCTATCTCCATAACTGGACCCAAAAAAACAATATCATTTGCATCTATATCAAACTCCATATTCACCATCTTTAATTTGTGAAAAAAAATTCATCTCTATTTCTAGGTAGATCATTGAGAGCATTTTCATTAATTCAAACATCAGAGTAAAATTTATCATGCTCTACTTTGTATTTGAGTTCTTTGTATACATGATCTTGATTCATAGTAAAGTTATATAGTGTCCCATGTTGATCTCTCCTTCGAACAATAATAATTGGCAACTTATCTAATGTATGTGGCAATATGTTTGAAACATGATCTATGTTTTTTGGGAAACTTATTGTGTCCTCTGTACTTAAATTGGCCACCAATTGCATGTGTCACTTGCAGTATGGGACTCACACGTGCAATTAACATTCCTCAACCTATGTCAAGTTTGCAAGCTCCTCAAGTTGAGGTCCTAGATCCATATTATTTGAAGATGAGAATCTATTATTTCCTCTCTCTTGTCTACATGTATTACAAACTAGACCTTCGGAGGTGCATGAAACTTTCATTCCTAGATAATATTCTTGAAAAATATAACACATGTTTGCCATTCTTAAGCTATCCAATTTTTGGCAAAAATGCATTTGGAATCTATAAAAATTATCATGAAGATTTCCATTGGGGTTTTGTACATTTTCTTCATTTCCTTGTCCAGCTAAATTTATCCCAACTTGAGTTTTATGATGGGGTGTTTCAAGAACACGTTCAATTATCCTTGAAACTTCATTTTGAAGATCCAATTCCACATTTGTAGTCAAGGGTTGATTATACCTCTCACTAAACTATAAATCCACTTGATGTCTTCCTTGTATCTTAGAATGGGATAGTCCATTATATGTTCTTTGATGACAACTTTTGTTACTATTTTGTTGATCTCTATTTTGACATTCCAATTCTTGTATTGATAGTTGTGCTTTTTGTCTAGCATAATTTTGTCTTTGGAGTTCATTACTCCTCCTTTCATCTTGTCTTTGATCTTCTGTCATTTGATCTCTCTGACGTCTTCACTATTCCCTTTGATATTCTCTTTGATATGCTCTTCATTGCTCTATTTGATATTGTCTCCTTTCCTCATCAGATTGAAAATTTGGCACTAATAGACTCATAGCTATAAAGCAAATAAAATCTTCAATTAATAAGAAATGTCTTACAATTTATGTTCAAAACAAACATCACAGATAAGAAATATGGTGATATTTATTTTATTACCAATTATCAAGGAATTGTAAAAGTAATATAAGAAGAAATTAAAGTTTCATAGAGATTGTTTATAAAATTGGAAAATAGTTGGGGCCATTGTGTTGTAATTAAGATACATATTTCTTTAAAAAATTGAACAAATTAGAAATAGATAAATGAGAAAGATATTTTCTCCATAGGAGAAATCCATACATAAATATATGAAATACTAAACTCCCATTTATATAGAAACATATATTTTATCTATCTAACAATCCATACCATTTAAAGATGAACTATATAGAAACAAAATTTCCTTAAACATTATAATTCCAAAATATAAGAGTGGTTCACTATTTCAAAAGAGCAAGAATTTATTGTAGTGGTATAGAAACACTTACAGTTCTTTAGTGATGAAATCAAAATTTTCTCTATAAGAGAAATACATACATAGATATATGAAATACTAAACACCCTTTTATCTAGATACATATCTTCAATTCTGCTGAGAATCCATACCCATCAAACACGGGTTGTACAAAAAAAAAATTCCTTAAAATTATTAATGCTAAAATATTAGAGTAGTTCATTATTTTATTACAACAAGAATTCATTATAGTGGTGTAGAGACACTTGGAATTCTTTAGTGAGGAAATTAGAATTTTCTCCTTCCCTATATTCCTCATTGTAACACATGTCTTTCATATATTCACAAAATTGGACTCCTTTCCTCTATGCCTCATGAATCCCCTTTGTATAGTCTTCTATTTGTAGGATTTGAAGATCTTGCACATCTCAAACATTTAGGCTTGCGCAATGCATTTTGTTGACCATTATTTTAAAATACTCTCCAATGACTCTTCCCAATCTATCCAAATAGGTTTCATCATTTCCATCTGATTCTATAGAATTATCTTGAAGTAATGGGCTACCAATAGTTATTTCAGATTCACTTTGGTCAACATAATTTTTTTTTTTCTGATATGTATAAAATTATGAAACACATCAAATTTTTTAGCTAAAAAAAGGGTCAACTTACATAGAAATTAAATTAATTTTTATTTATTTCATTATACATATGGAAATGAATATAAATAGAAATAAAAAAGGTACAAATATAATTTTAATAATCAATAGAAGAATGAAATAAAATATCCAAGAGAAAAGTTTCATTTACTAATTAAATATAGAAGACAAAATTGAAGTTAAATATATTATTTAACAAGTAGTTGAGTGGATTTCAAACATAGTTAATCTCAATAGAAAAGGAAATAGTGAGTGATTTAGGAATACTTCAAATAGTAGTATTTGATTTAGAGACAAAAGGAATTCAACAATATGTATCAAGTAGTTAATCTCAATACAAAAATATAGTGAGTTGTTCAATATGATTGTGCTAGAATCCACCAACCTCCAACCCATTCTTGTGCTAGTCGTAATTGGGAGTGTAAAAATGGTAGTAGAGTGTGACTATCAGGAAAATATATTTCATATAACTCTTTTATGCTAAGAGGTGACTCAAATGTATCAAAAATCACTCCCCTCCACCAACAATTGTTTTCTAGTACTTCCACATGAAGGTCAGCTTCTATAATTGAAGGCAATGGTACTTGAGGTGGAATTGGATACATATATTCAAGAAAGGCCTCTTCCACAAGGGGCTCTGGAACCACTTCATTAGTTATGATATGCTCATATCTAACATAATACTTGATTTCTATAGTATTAACAACACATCCTATGACAGTTCCTTCAAACCAAGCACCCCAAAACCATTCTCATCAGATGAGACGTCAACCTTCATCCCTATACACACATCCATGTCTTATACCTTTTGCACAATTAAAAAAATAGAAACTTTTAATTTTTTTAATCTTAAGACAAACATAAATATTAATAGTAAGCACACTTTATTATCTGCATTAGAGAAAAAAATTAAAACATAGAAATAAGAGCATAGATAAAAAAAAGTAACAGAAAAATATTTAACTTATTATATATATATATATATATGAGCTGTCCTAAAACAATGGAACCTTTTAGTTATTCTGTATTAGAATCCAATGTACGTAATGTATTTTAATAAAATTACAATTTAAGAAAGTTGACTTAAGATAAACTAAAACAGGTATCTTACTAATAGGGCCACTTATGATTTTTATTTTCAAAGTCTTCATATATTTTACATTGTAGTTGCCAAACCACACAAACCTAGTAGAAAATTACATTTTATATTCACCCCTTTGTCTAAATAGGCAGAAAACCACATTATTTTTTAAATGTCTGCTAGACAGTGAGACAAAGTATAAATAATAATAATAACAGGAGAAGATCCACCTATACTATAGGACGGAGAGCAAAAGATCCTTCCGAAAAGAATGTTTCGCAGTTCCAGGATTTCATGAATTAGTTTTCTTTGTTTATTCCGAAAATTCTCCAGGGCTAGCTTAAATATAACATGGAGATTTTTATTTTCAAGAATTTGATCCTTCGCCAATGTCTAGCGATATTTGTGTTGGGAATTATAAATTGAAATGGAGTTAATGTTGAAGGATTAACTAATAATTCGGATTTTACTACTTTGCTATCGGCCATGTAGTATCCTAAAATTAGTCTTCATCATTATGACTGGAGATATATTAGAGGTATGGAGTTATCTTCTTAAATTATCAAGTTAAGGCATAGCATGGAAATTTCTATTTCTTTAATGAAGCTTCTACAAAGCTACCAAACAACAAACAACGCACCTAACATAGATGATGGTTTTTAATATGCCGAAACACAAAATGTGACTTTCTTGAACATAACAAGTTGATTGATTATGAACTTGCACAAATATTTAAATGAAAAAGTCATGTATAAGAAAAACCTGCAATTTCTAAAGTACAACGCAGTAGAAAATGGAAAAATGGAAACCTGTAGAAGAGATATCCTTGTTTCCAAATCGATGAGCAAAATCCTTTATATAGAAGTTGCAGTAATTCATTTGAAGACGGCTTAGTTGAATCACCAGCCAACTTCATAATGCAACATGCAAATTTTATATCTTGGTAAGGCGCAACGAATGGTCCAGTGGCCTCTTCCATTGTTTCGTCTATCCATTTGTCTGCAGGTATAGTTGGCCCAGCCTGGCATATGCCTCCCTCTCCCATCAGTCAGAATGCAAATGCAGTCTTCTCATTATTATTGAATGTGGCAGTTTTTTCTCCATTTCTACAAATTAAATTAGCTTCATTCTTAAGTTTGGAATTCAATGAAAACCCAGTCTTTAATGGAATCTAAAGCTAAAATTGGAATTTTTAATGGCTTCCTAGAGTAGAGATGCATATTTTTTTACAGCTTCATTGATAACTTTCAAAGGTTGGCAAAGGTAACGCTTTCTGCTTCAATTTTATATTATATTATTGTAAAACGTTCAATAATAAGCAGGACACTCATGTTTAAAGTGTTAAATATTCATAAATACAACAAATTTTTTATCTTTGCTGACATTATTGTGGATTTCTAATTATTAGTTTTGGGAAAAGAAAAGGGAGGAAGTTTATTCACTTAAAATCATTGGAGGAGCTTAAAATAATTTAATAATAATTAATAGGTTTATATTAGTAACTATCACTTTGTGAGAGCTTAAAATAATTTAATTAAATAGATTAAAATTTGCTAATTATCAATATGAGAGCTCAAAATAATATAATTAGCTGATAGGCTTTCCTTCTGGAATCGCCTCCAATTGGAAATTGTCTCAGGTTAAAAAATAGTTGTCGGGTAATGATTTTCTGATCATAAATTTCAATCATGATTTTCTTTTTCTCTGGTTTGTAAGATTCTCATGATTTCCTATGCCCGACTTGCCAACTATATGGGAAACTGGCTGGTACAATTCAGCAGTCATATGTTGGAAGACTGAAGGTAGGTATGGCAGTTGAATGCAAGGATTCATACGGTTTTATGCAACCTTATCATCCCATTATGAATCCAAAACATAAATCACCTACATTATATTTATGCATGATTCCTTATGACTACTTGTATCTATGATTATGTACAAAGATTACAACATATAAAAGTTTCTCCCTACACTCCATTCTATTACAATTTGGATGGTTGTACAATGGAGGGCCACTGAAGTTTGGTCATTACAGTTTCTAAATTTTGCTAATCAGTTAACGAAAATCAGAAGCATGAACATAATTTGTATCAAATGGTTTTAGATTATTATACAGTTATATTTATATCTTTATTTTAACTATTTGCTAACCACTGAACAACAGTCAGAAGCATAAAGATAATATTTATCAAATGGTTTTAGATTATTAAACGTTAGATTTCTATCTTTATTTTAACTAGAATGTAAGCCAAGATGGGCTGGCATATACCAGACGATTTTATGCCGAGTAGATTATGGTTGTTAGTGGTTATATAACTTTTCGCAGTGCATTAGTTTTTCCCAGGTCCTACTTACAAGAATTTGTCACTTAAGCATATGGGAGATAAAATATTTCAAGATACTCGATTGGTCTAATCTGATCTTATCTGTAAATTTCGTGTTTATATTTTACTTTACAATTTTAACTGTCATTTCTCCGTAAACTTACATCTCTGTTGCATTCGCTCAGCCTAGCAATAAAATTAGTACATATGTTAATGCTGTATTATTGAAATGTGCAATCTGCTTGACCTATTTTTCTAGAAATTACAGAGCAGCTCATGTTCAGATTGCAAATCACCAATTTTGCTTGTTTCTTCAACTTCCACTTGTGCAGTCCACACCCAACGGAGCCTTTTTACCAGTAAGGTATTCTTCTTCATGGGTGGCTTAATTTTTTCAATTTAAGGTTAGCTTTTAGAGCAAACATATATTACTTGTTTTTTTTGAATCTAAGAGAAATTCAAATAATAAATTGTAGTTTAAATTCTTGTACTTCTGAGAGTATAAATTTTTCCTAAATATTGTTCATATAGTTGGGATATTGTTAATGAACATATAAAGTATTACAGATCAACAAGCTTGTTGTCATGAAATCTCTCATAAAAGAGATTGAAAGGAAATACTCACCCGCATATGCATGTATATCTCAGGTCAGAATATTTGATATGTGATATATTGCTGAAATTGGTTCAAGTGAGAAGTAGTTTTATTTTGGCTGTGGTTATCTTCCTTACAATCTCTATAGTTGACCAATCCTCAAAGAATCAGAAACATCATGGAGTTTTCAGTAAATTTCAGCATTTGATCTTCATGATCTGCATAGTTTGTAGTCAAAAAAACAAAAAAATAAGAATAAAATCACTACCTTTTCATGAATCTGGAAAAAAAAAAAAAAAATTCATTTCATTTTGTCTTTCCTGCCTTCTATTTCTATGTCTAATCATTTAAATTTAAGTTTTATCTGGCACACTTCAAAACTCTCTTTCTAACTTATATATAAACTTATTCGTCAATTCTTTTAATTCAATTCTTCAACAAGCATATTTCCTTTTAATCATCGAGTATATGCATCGACCATCAGTTTTCCTATCATAAACATTGCCATTTTTTATTGATTAGAGGCATCCTTTAAGAGTTTCAATCATTGAGACTTTCAACTACGTCTGAGCGCATTTGATTTTAAGCAACGTTGTGTCCTCTACAATATGTTTTTAGCAACATTTGATATATAAAAAACTATTGGCTTGCAATTAATTTATGCTTTGGTTACTAGATCCCCATACCCAAGATCCCCATACCTAGGACTTTAATAGCTAGTGCGAGTTCCTCCATAATTGCCCCCTATGCTGGTAGAATCGGTTCGAAAACCAGAACTACTATAGTTGCCTCCATCAATGACAGGGCCATATCCTACACCATTCCTATGGCTAGGTGCACTATATTGATTATGTCCATATGAAGTGTACCCACCTCTACTCTTGGAGCAACAACATGCTTAGCATTCATTTCAGACCATAAGGCCCTACCACACTCGACTCAAATCCATATCCAAAATACCTATCCTAGATGCTCTAGAGGAATTAAAATGACTTAGTAGTCATTGTGGCTAACTTCACATACCTATAGTTTCAAATCCATATGTTTAGATTTGTTGATTTTTAAGGTGAACCTCCATAGGCGTAAAGCTGACTTTTTGGGTTCCCACATTTACGAAGCTCTTTGAAGAACTTGTATTGTGTGAGGTGGTCTAAAATTTTAATTTTAAAATGTTCACCCAAAACCTACCACTAAGACCCCCCAATAGCCGCTCACCCAAAAAAAAATACTTTTTACACACATGGAGAAATCAACAACCAAGAAAACTAAAAAATGATCAACTATTAGTACACATGCACTCTTTTTTGGAGCTTTTTATGACTGGTAATTGGGGGTTAAAGACATTAGTAGAGGTGGCAGTAATACAAACATGGGCAACAACTGGGGCATTTCCCCTATGCCATGCATAGGATCTATCTATCTAAAACAATTGACGTCGCTAGACTACTTTTACATGCTATATGAGGAGGGCCTCCTTGAGTTAAATAATTTGAATGAAATTTTCATAAAGTGGTTTAATAGACATATGAATGGTCTCCTATGAGTCAACCATGATTTATTTTGTAGCTACATCATAAATTATAAAGAATTAGTATTAAATAATTAGTCTTTGCAAAAAGCTTAAAATAATCTCTACACTTTGCTTCAACCCCGTGTGTTTTCTACTTTCAGCAAGATATTTCATGCTCTATTTCAAGTTAGTGAATTAATGAATGTAACATAGGACTTTGTTTAATAACAATTTTCCCTTTATTTAATAACAACTATCCCCACCAATTCCTATAATCCTCCATCCTCATGTGACGGTACATTATAACACTACCTATAATTCACCTTCATATAAATACATTTTGTAAAGTGATCAATGTTTTATTGAAAATTCAGCTTCACAACAATCTCTAGAGTCAAATCCATCCAAGGACTTTGTATAGTGTCTTCCTTCTCCTTTGTGCTTTTGGAAGATGCAAAAAAATCTCATACAAAATTATTAAGAACAAAGAAGAAGCACTTTTATAGTTAATCTCACATACAAACCAAGTCTATGAAGCTACTTCTAGAGAGAATGGTAAAGTTTGACATTCTAAAACTCTTCCTTTGTTCAAATTATTAGTTGCTTTTTTAGCTTTGTAAGTAATCCATTACTCTATTGTACATATTGGCATTTGTTGAATTCAAAGAAGATTCACACAAAAAAATGATCACACCAAATTCAAAGAAGTCCAGTTCCCTTTTCATTGTCTTTTACATTACAATAATTCTAAATTTTTTGCCATAAATAATCACATATACTTCCTCTTATCAATTATGGCCATCAATATGACTCAAATAATGTTCATGTTTACATACAAAAAAGTTTCTTTAAGTATTTGTACATTTCAAACCAACTATTGAATTGAGATGTCATTCGGTATGTACATTTTTTAAGTTGTACAATTTTTGAGCTTCTCTATAGAAGCCAGTAGTGTGTCTATGATCCACTTCAAAAAAATAACTAATTTAAATATACTATCAATTCTAAATCCTTCATTTAATTTTATATATCTTTAATTTTTCTTTCAAAATATAAAAACCTATTGACATACCCTTGCACCTCTTTCTAGTACAAGTGCTAGTTAATAGATTTATTGGTAATTCCCTTTATGCCAATGGTTTTAGTCATCGTACTATTAATTTAATATTAAAGAATTGGGTCTCTGTATAGTCCAATTTCATGTGCACAATAACAGGTGTTTCCTATAATAACCAATTATTTTGGACTGTCATTTTATTATTATTTATTTTTAATTCAGTTGTGTTGAATAGAAAAACATTATTTTTGAACAGGTTTTGTCCTATTGAAAGAGATTTTTTTCTATTGTTGTTCCAATATTTTAGTTTAATAAAAACGTTAGAATCGCATACCACTATTTGTTAGATATTCGTTTTGATGGTTATTCCAATATTTTAGTTTCATAAAAATGTTAGAATCATATCAGGTTTTCCCCATTAACTTAATTTTTTTAATAATCATTGATTTTGATTCAATACAGAAAGAAGCAGCAATAGGCTAAAAACATTGAAACAACTGTCAATTTTTTTGAAAAGTGTCGAATGTTTACATTGATGTATGCTCCCACTGTAGGAAGCCTCTCAGCTTAATAAGCTATTTTTTTAAAACTAAAGTAAAATAATAAATTGAATCTCTTCAGTCGACTTATTTTATATGTATAATATATATAAGCTAGTAAAACATCTTACTCTATCATAACATAGTTTTAGAAAACAATGTGACTTTTTCTCGTTCTATTATTCTAGCCAATAAAATCACTTAGTAAAATCAAACATTCTAATTTGATAACAAATATGTTACCAAGTGATTTTATTGACGGGAATAAGAAAGCAAGAAAAAGTCACATTGTTTTCTAAAACTATGTTATGATAAATTTATTTGGAATGAGATATTTTGATGAAAAAACAAATCACTAAATGCATTTTAGATCGTGCTTTTATAAAATCTTGTATGAAACGAACAGCCATTTTAGTTGGATGAAATGAACGGTCTTCACCACCACTTTTCAGCTGACATTTTATTTTATTTTCTAATTGAGTTGTAACTGTAAAACAATCTTTCAGCATATTCCCATTCTGGGAATACTTTCTGCCATTGTATATGCCTCTCGAAAAATTAATGTTATTCTACTAAAAATATCTAGAAGTGAGTATGTAAGTAAAAACCTAATAACACTATTAGTTTTAGTAAAAAAAAACTAATAATATTACTAGTTTAAGTAAAAATAAATCTTAAAGCTCTAGATGAATGTTTCTGTAGGAGAATCTAGAAAAGTATTGAACCATGTTAGTACATTCAATAGTATTAACTATTAATTAGAATATTTAACTCAAAATTATAATAAGAGGTCATAGAGAAGTAGATTAATTTGAAAAATATAAAAGTGACTCATCTATAATTTATAAACATAATAGAAAGAGTAGCATTAAAATGACAAAAGAAATAAATATTTCATAAAAAATGAATCATTTATTTTTATTTTTTTGAGTTGAAGGTTCAGCTTTGACTTAGCCTGAATCATTAATAATCAAAGACTACAGAGCAACAAAGACTGTGACAGGTTAAATGAGTGGAAATTGTGACAATTAAGCTGGTGTTAATTGAAGTTCAATATTCAATGACTATTAAAAGACAATTGTCTAAAAATATAGACAAAAATTTAACAATCAAAAAATTCTACTGTTCCAATTAATTTATTTCCAAAACTTATACTTTTTGGACGTTTTTGGTAGCAAAAATCAAGATTAAACATGTGTTGATGAAATTGTTTATTATTACTTGTCGACGAAAAATAATGTTTATTAACATTTATTATTAGCTTTAACTTATGGCAGATTCTATTCGACGTTGCAATACGTCTATTTCTTAAAACTGTGGCGGATTCTCTTCTTAGAAACTTTGGCGGATGACCTGAATATCTGAACAACATGTCTTAGAAATTAATGACAACGGCAGAGAATTTTCCAATATTTTTGATGAAGTGTTCCCCAATAAAACTCGTCTATGCCGAGTTTAGTTATTTAATTATTAATTTTAGTTGAAAATTATTTACAGCAAGTTAACAAAGAAAAGTAGACTACTAAATTTATCTCACTTGCAATGTTATTCTATAATTTAGCTTTAAAATCAACAACACAATATCATGTGTCATTTCATCTTTCAAATTATTTTAATATTTATACTTTCAAAATGAACAGGATTGCTGAAAACCCACAAAATTCATTGCAACATCATTCCACCATTCAAATCTCTGTTATTCCCATTTTTTTCGAAATCTAACAACATTCTATCAGTTCTGCTAAAAAGCTTCTACCATTCCCTGTTTTTTTATAAGAACTCTAATAATATTCCATCATTCCAGCTTTCAAATCAACAAGAAGACTACACAATCATTACAACAGTTTTATAAACTTATGATATTGCTATGAGGATTTAAATGGTTTTTGAGTCAAACTCATTGACCCATATTTTATAAGTAGCGTTTCAACACGAATCCATCTCTCATTAGAATAAAATGGAACACTTAGTACTCACTGACACATATTTCATGAATAATATTTTAATTCTACTACCTCCATTCTTTTTAAATAAATCCAATAGCCTTCCATCATATGAACCTTATAATACAAAGCCCCAAACACATTTTCTATGAAAAACACTTCATTTTCATTTTTTTTTTTGACAAAAGCCAAACCCCAAAAACACTCCATCATTCCATTAGGATCACACAATGACAACCACATTTTCAAAAAAAGCCTTAATCCTATCCATTTTTACCATCACTACATCTTTTAATAAAAGTACCTTACTAAATGCCATTTTTTCAATTTTTCAAATTAATTCAACAATATTTCTTCATTTGTAAAAAGGCTCCATCATTCCAGCTTTCAAATTCAACAAGATAGGTTTCTATTTTGAAAATAATATAAAACTAATTTTTGTTTGCTTGCTCCTAATTTTGCTTACCTTTCTTTCATCTTTCCAATTCCGTCTATTCTGAAAAATTCAGAAATTAGGTTTGCATAGAGCTTTAGAATATACATTTCAGTCCCTGCAAATTGATTCACACAACCAGCACAATGTGTATAAATATCACAACCAGCACAAACAACTCATTTATAATACAGTTGAATAAAACATGAAATTCCTTACCAGACAATTTCAGCATCACCTGGGAGAGAGCATACTGATGCTTAAACGCGGACGTAAAGTTGTGTATATCTTGTTTATAAACCCTACCTACCTATTCCCTCCATGCCGTTTCGCATTCAAAGAAATGTGCATTCTCAGCCGTCTGGAGAAATATAATCAGAATCTCAGTTTTTAGCAGAATCTGAGAGTTTATTGATTGTTTTCTAATAATGGAACAATTTGTCAGGTGCCCACGCCAAGAGGTGTTCATTTTCAGCCGTTAAAAGTGTGTATTACGCGTTGCAGGTCTGGAGAAATATAATTAGAATCTCAGTTTTTAGCAGAATCTGAGAGTTTATTGATTGTTTTCTAATAATGGAACAACTTGTCAGGTGGCCACGCCAAGAGGTGTTCATTACATTTATTTGATGTAAATTTCATTGATTTTTGAACTTAAACATATTAAGTTTTAATTACAGTATTTATAAGTCATCTTTAATTTTTTATGTTAATGCTTTTTAATTAATTTATTTGAACAAATTTATTTTTCAGTTTTATGATGTGGTGTTATCTTATATTTTTAATTTTGTAGTCTATTTAATAAAAGTTTTGGATGAATTTTTTAATTTAGTTTTAGTTTTCTTTTATTTCTAATATTATTGTTGGTCAATTAATTTCTATCATTTATGTTGTTTTGGTTCTCAATGGAATCGCAAGTTTTATGAAGTTTAAAATTTATATGTATAAATTTTTCAAATTAAAAAATATTTACTTGTAATATGATTGGTTGAAAACAATTTCTAAAGGATGAATATCATAAATGAATATAGTTAGAGAAACCTCCTAACTATCCATTAGTTCCCAAATGTTTATGATGCAATGAAGATAATCTATAGTTTAGGCTCAAACCAAAAATTAAGCTTGTAAGAGAATTTTGACTATTCAACACTTTTACTATAGATCTGAACAGATTCTTGAGAGAAAAAATGGTCCAAATTATTTAACTTATTTACAAAAAGTAAACTTCATGTTGCAATTTCTTCAACACAAAAATTCAGATTATTAACCACATGTCCTCCTTCCTAATTTAAATGAGGCTGCTCCTAAACTGGTAGGGGATGATTTGGGTCAACCATTAGTTGAGACTAGGGAGAGCTCGCAAGCACAGTTGACAAATAATAGGTTTTAACTGAAAATGTGAGGTTCTTGTTTGAGGGAGGTGATAGTTTTCCTCAAACTATGGAAGAATGAATTTGGTAGCTGCTTATGAAAGGGTGTTTAGTGGTGATGAAACCAATGTAAGATGCTATGGTTGGTCATTTTGAACATTCACATTCCTCATCGCTCATGTTTCTTCATCAACAAAGGTGGTTTGTGCTTCATTGCTATAGGTATACTTCCAGGGTGCGAGTATAATGCATGTGCGATCAGCATGTACTCTTGTGAAAAACAAAAAAAAAATTCACCATAAGGTGCAATGGTATGGCCGAAAGATATTTAAGATCGATTAAGGAATTTATATTTAGATATATTTATGTAACTAATAAGATTGGCAGGAAAACAATTTGTACAAAATAGGTGTGGATACAAAATTAATAGCTATACATCCACTTAACTAAAGGAAGATAAATAGAGGGATAAAAAATACCTTATTCATAATCCTTACCCAAAACCTAACTATAACTATAGCCTAGTGGTAACTCTAATGATAACACTAACAATAACGCCAACCTTAACTATAATTATTATTGTAACACTAATCTTAATTCTAAAGTTAAAATCTAATGCTAATCAAGAGAAACCTTGCCTCTACAATAATTATAATCTTAAAATCTAAACTCTAATCCTAAATGTGTCCCTAATACTAACCATTATCATAGACAAATAAAATGATACAATACCATGCTTTCAATCAAAGATAAAATGTTTTAAATCCTAACTATAATTATAACTCTATATACAATTGTAACACTAATTCCAATCCAAACATTAATCAACAAACTTAAACAAGATCATCACCTAAACTATAAAACTAATCCTAACAATAACCAATGTGTAAACTTAAACTCAATTCCTAACCTTAATCCTAAATCTTAATCATGAGGTGTAGTGTTAGGCTAATGATCTCGGTGCTACGCATCAACTCCGGTTCGAGTCACACTAGGTTTACCACAAACCCTTTTAAGGGTGAGTGAGTAGCCAAGTTGGTGTGAAGGCGAGTCGTGAGGCATAGTGTTAGGCTAATGATCCCGGTGCTATGCATCAACTCCGGTTCGAGTCACACTAGGTTTACCACAAACCCTTTGCCAATAGTGGCATGTTGTGATGGCTAAGTTGTTGTGTTGTTATCCTTGCCATCAAGGTTCCAATCTCATGGGGATGAGGTCCCCCATTTGTGGCCTCACTAGTTCATAGCTCCAGGTCAAAGCGTTTACCCCTCTTTAAAACATAATCAAAACAAAATTGTCATTCTATTATCAATTGTACTCCATAGTAAATCCATAAGACACAAATCAATCAAACTCAAAAATTAAATTTTGTTTGGATATTTATTGTATTTGCGGCAGGCAATATACTATTGCATTCACTTTTTTATAACTAATACAATAACTACATTCTTGTGGACCAATCATTAGTAATTATTTTTCATTTGTTCAATATTTCTAAAAATTTCATATATTTTTATTAATTAAATCTATTAAACAATCTACAAGATGATTGGCTCAATTCAATTTGTGTTATAAGAGCCCTTTTTTTGAAGGCTCCTCCATATTACATATTTTTCAGCTAAATTTTCATGAGTAACCTCTTGATTCCTTTTAAACATATACAATATTTATTATTATTTTCCTTAATGATCGAATTATACCAAAATAATGAGATTTTTAGTGCTCAAATAATGTGATATGTCTAGTTAACTCAACAACTTTATTATTTCCAACTTTAATAAAAGCAGAGTGGTGGGCTTTTATTTCCATATTTGGATTCTTAACTCAGAATCATTTCTTTAAAAATGTGACCTTACACATATATAATAGTTGATAAGACTTTATTTATAATACATTTTAAAATAACATTATTCATTTTGTATTTGTATTAGCCTTCTCTATCTTTTTATTTAGAAAAGTGAAAAATAAATAAAAAATAATAGCTATTTTATTTATTTATTCAATATTTCTTGTAATGCCCTACTCAGGAACCCAAGAGAAATAAACCTAACATGTTACAATGTTTACTGAACTATTTTTAAAAAAAAGTTTAAACAACATCAAGATAACATTAATCTGGAAGCAACATGAACATACACAATCAATTTCAGGTATAGTTTCAATTCCTCAAGGGTTCCTTTACGTTGAGTCACATTTAATAATTTTAAATTAATTAGTTTAAGTTTCAAGTACAATGTCTCATGATCATAAAGAAATAATAGATACATAATCACATAAGCAAGCATAAGTAAAACTAATACAATGAAAGTACATCCAATTAATAACATCCACTGCACATGTCACAGGGTATGTGAGAATAGATACTATACATCAGAATACATGATAACATATATACATCATCTAAAAAGAAGTCTCTGAGATAAGAAATAAGAATGATAAAGGTACATCTCCTGCAATGAACATCCAATAACTGGTAATGTGAGGGGAACTCAAATGGTAAGAATACACTACCTCCCAACCGTGTGATTACCTAGTCAGGCTTCCACTCCCACCATGCAAGGAAGATAATGAACGATCCACATACGGCTAATCAAACTTAAAACACTCCTAAGCAAGGTACCCCTAATAGCCAAAACTACCTCAAAGGTAACATGTGCTACTCAAGAAGATAAAATAATCCAAAAGTAAGAACACTCAATCCAATACCAACATCAAATAACCAAAAATCATACATGAACCAAGTATAAACCAAATACCAAGATCATAAGATAAAGTCAATGAAAGATATCTACCTCAAGTCAAAAGCCACATGTCAAAAGTACATCATCCAAGAATCACCAATCACCATCAATGAAAATAAATAACCACAATAAACACATCCAACAATAGATACACCACCAGAGGTACACAAAATCTATAGAGGAGACTCGGGCTACATACTAGGGAGTGTCATCACATGGCTGCTTGAGTTACCTTGGACTGATCTCTTAATAGACCCTGAACTCTCAAGCGTTGAGTTACCCTGGACTGGTTACTTTGAACCCCGGATGCTCAACATCACACATGTGGAAACTAGAAAACCCTCTCAAGAAGATGAGGAACTCATCCCATTCCCATCGTTAGTCTATACAAGCACTCAAGGCATGGGTGGATCAAATATCTCTAACTTATCTTTTTATTGTGTTTCCCCCCAATAAATTTTAATTACTAGATTATCACTTATTACATAACTTGCATTAGGTTACCCTGGCACTAACCACTTCGGGTCTCAGACCCCTACTGCAAGCCACTCCCAAGTCATGTACCTAAACAACCTCTCCTAAGCAGATAAATACATAGTTGTGTCCCATACCACAACACCCATAAAGATCAAACTCGGTTCCTTAACAGGCAACGTAATAATAAGATGGTTCTCCCATCCAAGAACACATAAAAGCTCCATAAGATAAACCTCATAAATATAATCTCCAATATGAATCACAAAACACATCATAACATCCAGCCACATAAATGGTATCAAAGAAATCCCACAAAACCTCTGGTGTACATCTTAGACTGATCAACTAAACATTCACAAGAAAAAACCATCATGAAATTAAATTACAACACTTCACATAAAACATACAAAGTTTCAGTTTACATTTTTTTAATGTACATTTAAAGTAGATGAATTCTCAATTTATTCCACAAGTCAACTCTATAAAAAAAATTTACCCCCATTTATTTATTTGACTTAAATATGTAAATTACCTTCATAATAAAAGTCATTTCCCTAAAAGATTAATCTGAGGATAATCGATTATTTATTTAAATTATAAAAGTAACAATTACTGAATTTAATAAAATCATGTCAATTTTATTAAATTCCACATAAATGATTATTTAACAATAGTAAACAAATTTACACATTTTTATATAACTTTCATTATTCGTCGTTCTTAATTAAATTAAAAAAAAAAAAAATTAGCTAATAATTATTTAACTATATCTTATTCATTAATAATTTATTTAATTATTAATAATAATATAATTTTAAAATTTAATAATTAAAATTTTATATAATTTAAATTTAATAATTTAATACAATTAAAATTTAATTTAAAAAAACATATATTAAAAATGTTTAAAGCCCACCGGCTTTTAAAAATTGGTCGTAGCCCTTAATAAACCTGTGACAGCTCTGCCGTAGCAGGCTGCTACCGTAGCAGTAGTCACTGTTGTTGCTGCGACAGTGGCTGACCACCGTACCAAGAAGAGTAGGGGTTAGGGGGTGGGTAAAACCTACCCCTCCCCATATTTAAAAAATAAATAAAATTTTATAAAATTTAAATCGCTTACATCTAGCCCATAGAATAAATCACATCATTTTATTTTTAGATTTATATAAACTTTAATCATAAATTATATATTAAAACTCTTTTTTAATATATGTATTTTAAAATTTTAATTTATTTAAATTGTGACAAAATAATACTTCATAACCACCTAAAAATATATATAATCTAAAAAAAAAAATTTAATAAAATTTTAATCCAAAACAATGCCCCCATCAATTATATAATTTTTATTCTAGTTTTTAAATAAAAGATTGCCATTTAAATTTGGTAGGAGAAATTAAGTTGAACCAATCGAATTTTCAATCTACGATCAAACCCTTTCCAAGTTTAAATTTCTCAATCAAGAACAAATATTTGCATACCAGAAAAATAACGAATGCAAAAGACACGGAGCAGACATAAGTTTGAAAAATAGAGAACTACTAAACAATTAAGCCACGAGATCCTACCAGGATTTGATGCTAACCTCAGACAACTAGATGCAAATTCTAATCGCAAGAAAAATCCTTCCAGCCACAAAAAATTCCTTTCTTTTTCAAACCCTCTGAGTTGCTCTCCCAAAAGCTGTGTGTACAATAATGACCCGAAACCCTCTAATATGGAATCTAATTACCTTTTAGGGTTTCTATCACCACCACTTCTAAAATTATAATTATTTTATTTTATTAATTCTTAAACGCACAATTAATTTTCTTTTTAATTAAGATATTATTTTATTATTCCTTTCATGCACGTCAAATAAATTATTAAATTACTTTATTTAATTTTCCACTTGACTTCACTTTAAATTAATTTATTAACTTTTTAAATCTCATGCGCACATTAAAATATCTTTATTAAGTTCACATATTTTATCTTTTTAATTAATTTTCTATATTTTGAACTCATTCATGCAAACTTAAATCTTTTTCATAATTTAATATCTTTTCACTTTTTAATTTATTTTTGAACGTTTAATTTGATAAATATTTATTAACTTAAATAACAATAATATTTAGCATTTACTTAAAAATGAACTCTAAATATATTATTATTAAATTAAATTAATATCATCACGTTCTAAATTTATTCTTATAACTTTTATCTTTGAATTCAATTATTTTTATTTAATTAATTTCTCAATTAATTAAATATAATTAAATATTTGAAATGTCATAATAATTTTCCATTAAATTAAATCATTAAGTTAATCCTTTAATTAAACTTAATTAACAAAAAATTCATCAAAGACTCTTAAAACCACATACTCACAAAAGACTCGTGGGTTTTTAAAAGGTTAGACAATCTGTTACGAGTCCTCCTTGTAGGACAAGTATTTTAGGCTATGGTTGGGATTGGACCTGATAATTATCTTCCCATTCTCACCATTTGAGTATTTGTAATTGGGCATGCTCATCCTGGCAATTCAGGGGAGTTGATGCTTGGTACCTACATCCTGCATAAAAGACGAGCATGTACATGTATATAATTCTATCTAAACTAAACATGCAATGGCAAGGAGTGGTGCATTGTGTAGATCCTAACTAGTAGGTGACTACAACTCCCTCCCTTAACCACATCAAACACGTCAGATAGAAAGATAAAACAAACACGCGCACCATACACATGCAAGTATGGGGTAAGTATCATAAAAATCACAAATCTAACATCCAATGCTCAGGTATAATAATGCATCTCTATCAATACAAACAAAATCATCATTAAAGACATCACGTTACATTGTTATGAAAGAAACCACATTTACTAACTAGGAATCATCAAAACATCATAAAAATCACATGAAATGAAATCAACTAAGTAATCATCACTGATATATCACTAATCCAAGTCATGAAATAATATCATAATATTGTAAATCCAATATCTCTAAACTAATCAGTGCATATAATTAACCTAAAAGAATTTGACAATCAGAACAGAAATGTGAACTAGGGGCAGGCACTACATTTCTAAAGCTTTCATATTTGTATACTAATTGTTGAAGCTATTGTAACTAAGAACAAATACAAGCCACTATGTGGCACTTGTTTTCAAAATAGTACATAATCAAGAATGTTAATTTCAATTGGAAGTTGCAATATATAGGGAAAGGCAAACATGTTTACAAAGAACACATTTCAAGGGATTTTGTCTAGTGATGGAGATTAATTTGATTGCATTCCTCCACCAAGAAGAGTCAGAAAGCTAACTATAATTGTAACTTTAAACCCTAAGAAAATTCCAACCCCAACGTTAACATTGATGTTATCTTATCACTAACCATGATCATAATTATAAACCGTAAAACAAAATCCCCACTTTGAACTCTAACTCTATGAAGACTTTAACTCTAACCAGTATATTAACCACCAAATTCTAATAATTGTATTTCCTTTATTATTTAACACATTGACTTCAATATTTATTTCCAAATAATAAACTTATAAAATATATGAATATATCAAATGCACTTATTAAAAAAAGTTGTTAAAATTGAAATATTAATAATATTACATCACTAATATGTAAAATATAATTTTAAACTATAGATTATTACAAGTATAATTCTTTCATGTATAATTATTTTTATTATATATTTTTTAATAAAAATTTAATTTAATCTAGGATATCATTAAAAATATTTATTATAAACTATTTTATCTAATTCATGTAATGTATGTACTAATAACTTGGCATGAGTAATGCTAAAAATTAATTAAGGACAGGAACAATACCATTGAAGGACTTTTCTTGAAGATAAATTAGATAGTTTAACAGTTGTTCTTTATTTATTCTAATTTTATTAGCAGACAACTGTTGTAACTTTTTACCTTTTCATCCGTTTGCTAATTATTTTCCCATCTTTCGATTGATCGGCATCATTATTCATTGTCATGTCAAAATGAATGTGGATTTTCATCGTATTGTATCGTGTAGATGTTAGAATGAGTCATTACCATTCAAAATCATTCGAAACAAACATATCGATGAATGAAAATTTTGGAAAATTTCAACGGTCATAATGGCTTTGATCGTCTTGCATGCCTCTTGTACGCTATGAATCGTTGATTGAAAAACTAAGGTTGTGATCTTTAGTATAGGCACACCTGTGGTGTAATAAAAAAAAACAATATATGGGAGATATTAAATGAGAACTGTTGATGATTTTGGTATATGATTAAATTACAACATTTTTTTAGTCTCACCCATATAGTGGAGACTATGTTTCGGCAGGTAACTATATAAATTATTGATGACATTTTTCAATTGGTATGTTTATTAAGGAGATTCAAAATTAAAAGGATATAATTCAGGTAATACAATAGATCTACTCAATATTTAAACTGTCATTTAAGTATACATAATATATGTCGCTGATATATTATGTATAAATGAAGACTAACATGAATGTTTCATTCTAGTAATTGAAGCACAACTCTTGTTAGTACTTGCTCGTAGTTGTAAGGCCCCAACTAGGGAACTAGGTAACATAACATAAAAGAAGTGACGTTTTTCTTTTTTGTTTATGAAACTTTATGAATCGTAGATAGAACATAAAACCACTACTTAATTATTACTCATACATTGACATGGAACAATTTATAAGACAACAATATTAGGAGATATGGAAATATACATACATTTATTTTGAGAATAATTACAACATAGTTCTAGTTTGAGAAATTCATTCAAGGAATAGATTACAATGTATAAAATGCATTTCACATTCATCACTATGGGTCATAAATTACCTAGTCCTTACATGATTTAATCATTGCAAGAGTTTATATATTTTGTATAACAAGTTGCTACATTAATTAATACAATATTACATCAATGACCTTGAATCCGAGGAGTGTCATGAAGAAGATGAAGAGCCAAAGTGTCACAAAAAGATTCAAGGAACCATAAAATAAAAAACCGATCTTAGTGAAAAAAATGTTTTCTACCCAAGCATGTGGACCTTATGATCCATCCCCCAAGCTAGGAGATGAACATCAAACCCACATGTACAAAATAAAATAATGGATCGAAAGTAAAAAATCTTTATTGTTTGATAAATCAAGTTCACAAACACCAAAAGCTTAAGAAAACTAACTCATAAATTCAATAGTGTCTGAAAGAAGTGATCCCAATGAGAAAATGAAAAATGAAAAATGAATATCAAAACAAAGATAAGAAAAGTCTAAGAAATCTCCCTACACCATAGGCAAGCTAAAATGAAACTAAAGTGATCCTAGGTTACAAACTAAAGGGTGTCATACCACCAGATCAATGTCCCACTAATGGACAAGTTGCCAACTCAATGTCTCATGGATGGACAAGTCTTCTCTTCCCAACATCACAAAGAGTGCAAGCATATTGTAGCCATGGGATAGGCATATTAATCATTAATTAATGTGAAGATCCTAGGAAATCAATTTACCACTTTATAAAAAATATGACATTGGGTTACCGAGGACTAGCCACTTTGGACTCTAGCCCCCAATGCAAGCCACCCTTCAACTATGTACCTAGAAATCACTTTCAAATCAAAATATCACAATGACCATAAAAATGATCTTTTAGATAGTCAATAGAGTATATTCACAACTCCCTTAAATAAAATAAATAATTTATAAAAAAAAACAATTTAATGCTGCATAAAATCACCAAGTAAGCTATGTTTGTTACAAAGGTAGATAAAATGTGATGTCCCCTTCCAGTTGACATCTTTTGTTAGAATAAAGCCTATTATGTGACCCTCGTAAGCTAACATGGTGGTCAGAGGGTTTTATTGGTGATTGACACTTTATGATGGGGACATAATTTTATATTATAATAAAGTAAAAATATTATAAGTTCATATTAAAATATTATAATAAAGTAAAAATAATAATTTCATATTATAATATTATAATAAAGTGAAAATATAAGAATATCTTTTATCCCACATTAGGGAGAAAAGTAAGTGAGCTCCCACAGGGAAAGAATAAAGGGGGCATGACAAGCTCTTTTCTTATCATCTGATTATTTTCATTTGCATTTGATGAGTTTTGTGGAGCCAAGTGTTTGAGTGTTTGCCACTGGAGAATGAAGTTCTTTTGTGTGCCTCCATTTGCACTGGTGAAATATCTAGTGAACTTAGTATTGGGAGGACATCATATAAATGTTCTACTTGAGGATATTGGTGAAAGATCCTTCAAGGGGTTGCAACTATTGGAGAAGACAAAATCAGTCTTTTCATTGTGCCAAATTTGTGGCCTAGGGCCAAGTTGTGGAGTGCGATTGAAGGAATAAGTTGGATATGGCTAAGTGATTTGTTATGGTGTCCACGCTGTTACAGTGACTCGCTATAGTAAAATCCAAATTTCTTGAGTGGTTTCCAGGTTCCTATCCATTTACATTTTGCATTGCATTGAGGTTAGATCTGAATATCTTAGGACATTTGTAGGGATTTAGAAAATAGTCGCGGATGTTTTGTAATTTGATTTATATAAGAATCTTATATTGAAAAGTTGTTAGAAGGGATTAGAATATCACTGAACATCATATAAGGTGTTTCCCTAATGTCTTATTCTTACAGATGCATATTTTCTTATTTGTAATCAGTGTTATACGAAAACATTTGCATCTTCATTATTAGATGTTTTGAAGTTCTTTGCAAGCATATTCATTAAAGTTTGGCATCTAGAAAGAAATCAAAATTTAGATCTACAATATATCTGTTATGTGCAACATGTTTGATGAAATTCTCAGGTTAAGAAATTAGAAAATTCAAAATGCAAATTGCAAGGGATATTACATAAAATGTTCTTGAATGCAGACCTAAAAAAGACATAACAATAGGTCTCAAAAAAATGTCTAACAAAATCATAAGAAATTTAGGAATCAAATCAAGCACCAAATGCATTTAAGAAATCAATGGAGTGAAAGGTTCACACAAGGGCTACTTATTGTGGTTTCAAAATGCATGCCCCATTTTCACACAAAAAATGGGGAACCCCTAGTTTAAATTCCTATACCAGGCACCTAATCTCGAAGCCTAGTCATTTTGGACCCTCTCCATGGGTCTAGTTCAAACTCTATTTGCTGACTAGGGAGGTCTAAGTAGTTAGAAACAAAGGAAAATTCATAATTCAAGGGAAAAATACAACCTCTGGAATAGGTGCACACATGCAAACCTTTAAGTGGTGTACATATGCACACCCTTTTGAGGCGTGAAATTGCAAACCCTCGGAGGTGGACATATGCACACTCCTCCTAAGTGCACATCTCTCGGGACCTATATAAGGCCCCAACCCCATCACCTTCCTCAATTTTCTCTAGCCTCCCTCCAAACTATGCACCCCTACACTCTCTAGCTTTATGCAACTCTGCTCCCTACTATGTCAAAGAAAACAAGAATGTTAGAACCTCAAAGAGGTGCACACATGTGCACCTCTAAGAGGTGTGCATGTGTGCACCTCCACACAACTTTAAATACAAAAAGCCTAAGACCTAAACCTAAATATGAAAAACTGACCTTAGGCTCCCCAATGAGGTACACACATGCACACCTCCATGAGGATACAAATAAGATTAAGACTAAGGCTTTTCCCCTCCCCACATTGCACAAAGGCAATGTGCATGAGCATAGTTGTGTACATTGAACAAATATTTATTGAAAGGCTATTAAGGTGCACTAGCACACCATTAAGGGTGCACTAGGTGTGCTAAGTTGCACATTAGACCTTTCAGAGGGAGAATCTTCATTTTGACCTATTTTGACTAGCTTTTTCCTTTATTTTGATGATAGTCTGATTCTCATAGATTCTTTTTTTTTTTTCTAACTAATGTTTGCCTCTTTCATGCTAATCAAATGGCATCCTCATCATCTTCCATGGTAGAGAAAATTGTACCAAAACATGTCACTTTCAAATATCAAGGAGCCCCTAAGAAGTCATGATTCCAAGATGGGCATGCAAAAATCTAAGACACAGAGTTGGGACACATAGAATGGAATTCATTCCTCATACTCTGCAACAAACCTAAAGAAAGGTCATCAACGGGATCAACTTTAATCTAGTCTAGGTTCATGAATGCAAAATATCACCCCACATCAATCCAATCCTCAGAACTGATAATGACACTAGCAGAGCACTATGTGACTGAGCAAAAGGTCATAAAATGTTTAACTAGAGAGATAGTCTTGGACCTCTGACCCTGAAACATAGAGAAAGTGTTTAACCTTCCTACGATGGATCAATACTTACAGATTTCAAATGATGGGGCAGAATGATGGTATAAAGAAATTGAGAAAGAGGTGAAGGAACTAGTGCAATCCTTATTCCTAATTGATAGAACACCTTTGGGCCATAGAGTAGGAAAAGTGGATATGACCAAGGGATACATGAAATATGACATAGGGTACTCCATTGTCCTCCTCAGTAGAGTTATGGGTCTTCCTGTAGTGAGTCACCTTTGGACATGGATAGTTCATTTCGTTGAAACCATCAAGACCATGAAGATGCCCATTGATTGGGCTACCGTCCTAAGTGACAACATGGATGAGTAGATTCTACATATTGTCATACATGGTGTACTTGTTGGCAGCCAAAACTACTGACTATCTAGGCCCATACAAAAAGATAAACATGGACGATGCAAATGCTTGGCCCTATGTGGTATACCCATAGCTAGTGAAAAAGAATCTCCAACTACATAGTGTGGAATATAGAGTGGTTAATGATGGGTTCATATTTTCCATAATCCAATTTATTGAAGCGGATTATGCAAAGAGAATGTTAGTAGAGGCAACAACTCAAATCACAAAAATTGGAGCCTACTACATTCAATTTAAGACCTTTACATATCTTTGAGTAGATGGCACTCTTTTGTGCCCCAAGAAGCTCCCAAGATATCCTTTAGACACATTGATACTCGTGGAAATAGCCTGCCAACTCACTTCTTCTTATAATAGGGTGAGGAAACAACATAAGAAGACATGGGTATATCCCATTACAATAGGCACATTCAAGGTGAAGTAGAAACAAGACATTGCCACCTTTGACTCTGAATGGGATTAGTATCCCTTGGAAGAATACAACTCCCCTCAGCCATTCTTCAACAACATTGGGATGGTGCAACATTTGGCAGGAAAATAGTTTGTGCATATGGATGCCCTAGAAGATCACTAGATGAACACAATAAATGACTATGATATTCGTATAAGGGACTATTGTAGGATAAGTCTATACCTTCTGAAAAATGCGATGAAGATGAAGATTCCTCTTAAGGTCATGGAAAAGGATGTACGAGAAGTTATGGATCCTTTATATAATAGAGATAAAATATATGAGAGGCCTATCATGAATGCTAAGATAGGAAGAGATGAAAATGATGACATAAATCATTGAGCTAGACATGTGGTCAAGCTAATTGGGAATGGATACTAAAGCCATTTTGGATGGATCCAGTGCTGTAGTCTATACCTCCGCAAGCCACAACTAGGAGTATTAAAAGTAAAGGTGCAAAGGTCATCATGCCAACCTACCCCACTCAATCCACGGTGAGTTCACAAATGGTACATCAACATGAGCAGGAGGTTAAGTACTTTGAGGAAAATAAGGGAAAGAAGAGGAAGAGGGAACCCCCTAGGGAAAAGAGACAAGTAGATGAGGCACAAACAATACCAGGCCAACACAAGCAAGTTGA
Source organism: Cupressus sempervirens (assembly GCA_028749045.1). NCBI lineage: Eukaryota > Viridiplantae > Streptophyta > Pinopsida > Cupressales > Cupressaceae > Cupressus > Cupressus sempervirens. The sequence goes on from CM053789.1 coordinate 349,535,283, forward strand.
ACCTCAAGTTGAGCCTTAAGTAGAGCCTGCACAAGAACCTCTAGAGTAGGCATAACCAGAAAAATCGGAGGAGGAATAAGTAGAGGAAAAGAGGATTCCACCACTAATAGCTATAGAGGAATAAGTCTCACCCTCAACTCCAAAGAAAGTGAGGACCGAAAGAACTATGGTAGGTACATGAAGGAGAAGGTTAAAGAAAAAGAATAATCCATCCCGACATGTTCCACAAACTATCCCAGAAGAAGAGGATGAAAAAGAAGGGGAACAAATAGAGTTTGTCCCCTTAATCTAGAGAACCTTCTCAACCAAAGACACAAAGGATGTGAGGAGAAAAAGCTCTACACAGAGACCTCCATCTTCTCTAAGAGAGCCTAGCCAAGTATCAACTTTAGAAGATGAACAATAGAAGTGGATAGTAGAGATGGAGAGTGGAGGAACTGATATCTTCAACCTTTCAGGATTTGATTTTATGCCAGTAGGCACTGAAATGGTGGTTGAAAAGATCCAAGATACTCCAACAAGTGAACCTTTAGGAGAGGATGGAAATCAATTGCCTCCTCTACCTTAGGGACCTCTGGGCATTCTTCCACCGCCACTATAAAGATATGGCTTTTATGGAGAAAGAGTCTGTGACTCTATTTCCTTCACTCATTCAAATAGAAATAGAAGAACAAGGAACGAAGGAGGGTGAATAAGAAAAAATTCATGCTGATGAAGTATCTAAAGAGGGACAAATACACAAAACTTAGTGAAATCCCCCAGATATAGAGGCTAGATCCTTAGCCCAACAGAGCACAAAGACTTCTTCTAAAGATATTTCATGACATGAGAAGACACCAAAAAGAAGGGATAAGGAAAGGATCATGTTGAGTAACCAACCTCTTCAGCTAAGCATATGTCACCCATATGCACCACAACTGAAGAAGGAGGTTATGTTTCAACAAAAAAGATAGCTAGACTTGACAATAGAGGAAGGAATGAAAGAACTGATTAAAGTGGTGGAGAAGCTTGAGCCACCTAAGGGTGATGCAAGGAAAATTGCCTTCATAATGAAGAAACAAGATGGCAACCTTCTTACAAATATTGCTATTCCTCCTCGTCATGCTAACACTAAAGATCTGACTTTGAAAGATTACCAAATCAAGGAGGTCATGTTGGGAAAGCTCGCGGTGGACACAACCAAAGTGATGATCACCACATGCATGAAGGAGGTGTTTCGACACATGGATCAGGATGATTCAAAATTGATAACACTACACAAGAAGAATGAACTACTATAAGGCTACATGAATGAAGTAGTGGGCTCTATTGACGGGGAGAATTTAGAGATTGCTCTTGGAGTGACATTAGGAAGAAAAGGAGTAGGAGCACAATTGGAACCATTTTTGGAGGCATGTAAGCAATGTTATGATAGTTTTGAAGATAAATTCATGAGTGTAAATAATATAGGGAAATTTGACCCTATAGCACAATATCCAATCAAATGTTGACACATTGGTTTCCATAGTGAACAAATATTTTGGGTTGATGTATGAAATACATACATGGGTCGAGGACTTGAAAGCGTTAAGATCAATAAAAGGAAAAAGGTATAGGATGTTAATGGAGGAATATGCTTCAGATGAGATAGATAACCTCGATGATTGGAATGAGAAAATATCGATAGGTAATAAAGTATGAGGGATTCCATGAACAAATCCAATGGATTAAGGACAAGGCTTAAGATCAATTTTTGGAAGCGAAGAGCTACTAGAATGCCACTTTCCTTGAGGTTTTTGAGGATGAATCTAAAACCAATCTTTTTGCAGTGCAATCAGTAGTCCGACAGTTCAGAAGGACATTTGAAGAAGCTTTATCAAAAGATGACATAAGAAAATCATTTAAAATTGAAGAAGCGCAGTTGGAACTAAACACCAAGCTTGAAGATTTTGTAGATACAAGGATAGAAGTTAGTAATTACCAGCAAGTAGTGAAGAATAAGTATGGGGCTTCAGATTTAATGAAAGCTAGCCAAGTGGCTGAGATGATAGAGAATTTCAAGAATAAACATCCAAACATCATTTTGGTCTAAAGGGGAAGAAAACTCGAATGTTGGAAAGTCGATTTTGACACTAAGAAGATTTTTGAATTTTTGGATCTTGTCACCAAGGTGCGCAGGTGCTCTTTTTAGAGAGGTGCACAATAGTTTTGAAGAAGAAGCAATGCACCAACAATTAACTACTAATTGCTAATTTAGAGCACTTTATGCTCCAGAAACAGATTTTGATAGTAATTCAACTCCCAGAAATACCTACAGAAGACCAAGCTTCCATATTTAGAGCTCCTAGAGACTTCAAAAGCATCTCATGGCTTTTATCTTCTTATCTTCTCATTCTTTTATTGTTTTATGTCATGTAAAGGCTCATGTACACATCAATTGACATAAAAAAAAGGGAGCAGGCCTAGTTAGCACCATTTAGAGTGTTAGTTTGTATATAATTAGATTTGTTTTATTAGTTTTTAGCATGAGTTTGCATTTTAAGAGATCTCACTCCTAACACAAAGAGAAGAGATGATTTCTTATAAATACATTGATGTAATATGTACTTGAGGCCATTATTTTGGTGCAATAATATATGATGTTGGTGCTCTTATTATGAGTGTAGTAAATATTTCTAGAGTGTGTTATTTTTTTGAATGTATGTTCAAGAATAATAATAGAGCAAATGGTTTTTTTTTTGTTATGATTGTGTGGCCTTTTAGTTTTGGTGTTTACCTTGTGTTAATGAATTCCACTGTTGTGATGGATTGGAGAAAGGATCGTCTATTGTTGTTGCATAGCATCTTGCCTCACATGAGTGCACTTTTCATGGCCTTGCAATTTTATGTAACATGAAACATCTTTCGGCTTATATTGAGTTCACGTAGACAATTGCATCAATGGAGTTGAAGAAGCATTGTTTCTAATTTCATTGATTGCCTAGCCAATCCTTTTGATAATCTAATTCGCAAACATGTTGTTACCTTGGTTTATGTCCATTAAGAATTTTTTTTTAAAGTTATTTTCTTTAATATCTTGTTACACTATCTTTGTTATTTTCTTGTTAAAGATTTGGTTAAATAGAAATTCATATAGTTGCATCGATAAATTGCATTTGTCATAAAACATAAAATAAAATATATATACACACACATATATATATATATCTTTTGTGGTTACACTTTTTAAAGAACAACAGATTGTCCAAGATTGGTTCAAACTAGAAAGGGTGTCGTCATGAACATACACATTAATCTTCAATTGAACAAAATCAGTAGGGTTGTAAAACCCACCTGGAACCCTGGAGTCGGTCCTTAATTGACTTTTCAAAAGAGGAATTTGAAAGAATTCTTGTCATTCAACATCATAGAAAATGACATCTCAATAGAAGTGGCACTAGAAGGAGGGCCTCAAACCATCCAAAGAAGGAAAAAAATGAAGCCATTTGAAAATTCTATAGTTTATCGAAAGTTTAGAATTTTTTTTTGTCTAACATTATCAGAAGGTGCGCTGGTGCACTTTTTGAAGAGGTGGGCTTTCCATAGTGTGCTTCCCACAAGTGCACTTTTCCAGAATCCATGCAAACTGGAAGATCCTCATCCACAATCTCCATTTCAACAAGCTTTATGATCTTCACCTACTTGACATGAGTTCTTAGAACTCACTCATTCTACAATACTTGCAGCAATAAAGGGTTACTAATAATTCTATCACTTCCATTCCAAATTTCATCATCTTCTTTAGTTCCACCTCTAAACCTACCTCCACCTATCATTCCACCAAATCCTCCACTGATGGCTTTTTTTGCAAACACAATAGATTCACTAATCAACTTGCAAGGGGCACTTAATGACTTTCCCAAGAACATTGAGAACCAAAGTTTATCTATAGAGAGACACAAAAAACTAAGGATCACATCAAGGTCTTCAAAGAAATATGCAATAGAAAATAGATCCATGAAGAGAATATGGTCCTTCATTTATTCTGATAGACTTTGGGAGAAATTTCCTTAAACTGGTATGTGAATTTGCCACCAAGATGTATCTAGAATTTGGTAGCCTTTGGAAAATTGTTCCTAGATCACTTTTATCAACTCAAATGTGATACATTATTAGTTTATATCAATCAAGAGGGACCCAACAGAGATTGTTTCATGTTTTAGTCATCACTTTCATATGGCATACCAAAATTTGGAGACACTGCTAGCCATATTTTTCCTCCCACCAATAAAAATCTGAATCTTAAATAGCAAACATGTCTAATGGTCAATTGATTATTTAAAATTTTAAATTTTCCATGTGTCTCTGAATGCATCATAATTTAACCCTTATTTTCCTAACTCTAACCTTAGCCTTTCATGATTTTCATGTTATATCTTATAAGACATTTAAGTTGCGACCATACAACTACCTTTTATCACTCACTCGTAGGCTCTTACAACTTAACACTCAAGGAAGTTGTGAATGTGTGACATGGTCTTCCTAGTAGCTAGCACAATTTCAAAATTTGAAGGGATAACATCCAGTTAAGTGTGGTGATGCAATGATTCCCTTTATCGCTCAGTCACAAGGTTATAATCTTTGTAATACCCCAAATTTGGCAGACTGCCATATTAACCAACTATGGTTTATTCAACTATTCCTATGTCCTATTTCACTAGGCAATTCTAATTCTAATAATCGCTACTTAACCTAGGTATCAAAGGCAGAAAATCATAATTTGCATTCATCATATTATTTATTTAATTCTTAAATATCGACTCAAATTAGCTATGTAAACCTATCAATTTAATTTAATTTAATTATAAGTATTATACTTTAACTAAATTAAAATTACCTCTTTAGCTAATATACAAAGGAATTAAATACATTTAATTTAATAAGATATCTCCTCTTTTTAATTATTGAATTTAATTATTCAATTAGTTAAAGTTACCCATTTATGAGGTTATATTCTATTTCATTAAATTAAATATTCACTCAAGAAAAAGGAACCAGTCTAGTCCTTTTATCACTCAAAAGGTAGTTAGTCAACTCCTTTTATCACTCAACAGGCACTCAATTAACTCCTTTTATCACTCAAAAAGCACTCTGTTAACTCCTTCAATCAGTCAAAAAGGACTTAGTTAACTCCTTTTATCACTAAAAAAGGTCTCAGTTAGCTCCTTTTATCACTAAAAAAGAACTCAGTTAGCTCCTTTTATCACTCAAAAGGAATCAGTTAACTCCTTTCATCACTCAAAGTAAACCAATTAACTCTATTTTCATGAGGAAGTTACCTTTATGACTAGCTCTCCTCTTCAATCTTGACCATCCATTTCGGTTAATCTTGACCATCGATCACCTCTTGGATTCTATAAAAGAAGCTCTCCATTCCTCATTACAAAGGATGAATTTTAGAATTTGCATCAAATTTATGCTGAAATTCTTACTCACTTTGCTCACATTTGCATAGCTTTATTTCTTTCATTGTAATATCATTTAGATTTTAAATATGCATCCATTTAACATACTATGTTTCTTCATTTCTTAGATTAATAATTGCATCTCTCATCTAGATTAATTGCACTTTCATTTAGCTGCATAAATCCTTCATTGTAGAGGTCTAGTTGCCTGCTTCTCATCCTCAGAGCAAAGGCATAATCCTTCTAGTTAGAAGGCAGCAGGTCACTCTATTAGATTTTTTGAATAAATAATATAATGTTTATTTCGGGATGATCTCACAAGTAATGGCCATGTTGAAGTATATGTGAGGATCATAGGCCGCCCAATTTCACATATACATTTCTAGTGCCCATCGTGGGTCTAGAAAAATCAATTTTTCTAGCCTCATTTTCTATATTTTTTGCATTTTTATTGTTCTGTCCATATAGGTTTCCAGATTTTTGTGTGAGAAATCTTTTTTGCATGAAGACCTAAAGATTTTGCGTCTTCCTCTACACTTTCTCAAGCGAAAAAGTGCATAATCACACGGATTCTTGTGCGGTGCACATCATTTCTTCACACGGGTCTGTGCATGATTTCACAGGGAATTTTGAAACAAAAATGTGAAATACAATTTTTCAAATTCCAATTTATCAAGATGTTTGTTCGAAATAGTTTTCTCTAGAGGAATTTTTTTCTGATTTCTATTTTATGGGTATCAAAAAGAACCAAAAAAGTTAAATTTTATTTTCCCATAGTTAAGCTTCCATTTGACTAATGGTGTTTTTTGAAGCATTTTATTTATAATTTCTAGTTTTCAACAACTTAACAGTGGTTTGCAGGACACTTGACGAAGATTCCTTTTATCCAAATACTTGGAACATATACTAACTATGTGAATGTAGGACGCTTGTCAAAGATATGGATGAAAATGATTTGTTTCAAAGCCACATAAATGTTGTGTCTTCTTTTATTGTTTTTAACACATAGTATAAATAGGGCTTGTGAAATTTTTAGGGTGCAAGATAGGGGAATAGTGGAGTATGCTCTTTACCACTTGGAGGTCATAACCAAGGGTAAATCAGAAACCTAGAAGCCTCTAAAACACTAGTGCATTTTACCCTAATTTTTGACCAAAAATTTTGACTAAGTATTTTAAATGGGCTCGTTGGTCGATTTATAAAGCAATTTTTTTTTTTCATAACATGCTCGTGTTGGTCGTAATTGCAACCAATTATTTTTGTTTCAATTGTGATGCACACCGTAGCATAAAAAAAAGAAAAGGCAAAAATATATCACACTTCATTTGGTGTCGAGGGTTTCAGAGTATTCGCAAGAAGTGCGAGTTAATGGCATGTCCAGAGATTTGATATGGTTCTTCCTATAGCAATCCAAGGGCACTTCAGCTCCTTCACTTCTAGCATTTCGCTTGTATGAGGGCATAGATTTTCAAGCGGGGTTCCAAAAGAGAGAACTCGACATTGTGTGCAATCATTGTAATAGGTAAAAGTATAGTATGGCCTATTTAAAGATTTTCTTTTGGACTAAACATTTGGATATATTAGTAATCTTATTCAAGTCCTATTTAAAGATTATGAGGATGCACAATTTAAATGTTTGGATTGTGAATATGGACATTTGGCTAGGGATTCATTCACCGAAATGCTTAAAATTGCCTATATATCTTGAGTTTGACCAAGATGCAAACCCTTTCCTAGCCTAGAATCAGGTAGAAACTACTTTCAAAGCATTGCAGGACGTAGCTGCTACTACCTCTTCTCGTAGAAAATTCATGCTACAAATCAAATTCCATTAATTCTTGCTGCAATTTCTTCTTCATTTGCCAAATACTTATTCTATGCCTGGCTATTTGCTTACATGGTGGCACTCTTTTTCAAAACAGGTTCATGGGTTTGAGTGTGTACATATGTTTCTACTATCGTATAGGTCTCAATTTTGTATCTTTGAGTGTTTCTCTAAGTGTTGCACAATAAGATGAAAAATGGACGTCAAGCATAGTAAATAAACAATGCTTTTCTATGTGGAGGAATGAATGGAGTTGCATGTGATTTGGGTAGGGCTAGCACATTGTATCTACTTACTTATCCACATTTTGGATGTTATAAATATGCATCACTACATTCTTCCTGAGCATCTTTCTTATGTTTTATTACCAATTATTTTGGTAGATTGCAAGAGTTTGTTACTTTGGGTGTTGTGTAGTTATAATTCATCTTCGACAAGCTGCTTAATCTTTGCCATCATCATGATCATGGCTAACAACATTTTTGCATCAGCTTCAATGGTATGTGGGTTTCATTTTACTTTGATTTTGATCTCTATTTAGATGAGAAAATGCTTGTTTAAGTGTGAAGAATGTTATTGATGTGTTTTTGGAACTATTTTGGGTAGTTTCTCCATGAAATACAACTTCTCTTTGATAAAATGCTTGATCTTGCATTTGGGAATTTAGATCTTGTAGTACCGGACATTAAAGTGGTGATGCTAGGTGGCTTACTATTGAAGTTTTGAGTAGCTTTTGTGTAGCTTTTTAAATGTCCATCAAAGAAGATACGATATAGAAATCAAAGAGCTATGAACTTGTTTAGAGCATTAGAGAGACATTCATTATGGTGAAGAAATGAATAATAAATGAGATTATTATCAACTACAGATAGTGATGATAAATTAAAGTGGAAATATTGTAACTTCAAGCCTCACTAAGCATACTTGTAATGATTGTTTTGTTGTCAATGACAAGTCTTGCTAACTTGAATGTATTCAGCAAAGTGAGTTTCAAGAGTTTTCCTTGTTCATGTTGTTGTTTGTCTCAACTAGTCTTGGGTTGTGGTATATGCTGTCATGATTTCTGTTATTATGAACCACCTTTTCTTAACTATCCATTATATATAAGACGCATTCTTCAATACAAATTTAGAAAATTGTAGGTAATAGATTGATGATAGTATATTTAAAAATAACTAATCAGAAAAAGTTTAGAAAAAACTCATGACCAAAATAAAAAATTAAAAGGTAAAAAACTATTATTTCCTAAAAGAACATTTAGCAATATAATTAGGTCATTTAGGGTTAGTAACAATTTAAGTAAATAAGTATGAGCATCTAAGGAATAAAATTGCACCGAATTGGGAATGAGATGGGTACACAGAATGCTGCCTATTTTTCTTACTATTTATCTACATGGCTTCAAATCAAAGCTCAAACACTCTTTTCCCCTTTAGGGTCCTTCAAAAATTTGAAGAGAGATTAACATTTGTTTGGATACCTAGCATGGCTAATTAAATTTATGATTACAATTTTTGGTGAAGCTGAAGTTTAACTACAGTTGCATGATATCATGAACTACTGTTGATTTCCATTTTAATTTAAAATCTAAAAATAAAAACTATAGTTGCATGATATCTGTTTACTCCTGACCCTTAATTTGGTTGTACTTCATTTATATAATAAACTTAAATGTTTTCTAGACAAACAATTTAAAACATAATTAGAAAACATGATTACTGGCTGTAGATGAATATGTTGACATATTCAGAAAAGCTAAAGAATCAAATTTTCTTCCCTTACCCATTGACTTATGAAAAATATCTTTCCTTTCAAATTGGATTCACCTCAAAGTTATGTATCTTGAAATCCATTGAGCAACTAAAAATGTTCATATCCAATAAAGAGGAGCCAACATTTATTTGAATAGTAGGGAATGAAACCACATAAACAAGAAAAATGAATTTTAGAATATCCAACAATGTTAGGAGAAGTTGAAGTGATTCAATGATCAAACCTATTAATTTTTTATGAAGGGAAGACAATGCTTCTTTGAAATTCTATTAATTAGCTAAAAGATCACAATACAAGTGTATTTTATTTTCAATTGATAAAAGGTGCATTCTGATCCCTTTAAGCCAATGTGATTGCACTATACTCAAAATAATAAAACAATCAATAAGGTTCAGCATTCAATTTAACAATGTGTACATTCAATGACCAGGTAGTCAATATAACAAATTACACTTTATTATAGTGTCAATGCTCTAATTAAAACATGAAATGTGCTCCAGCAATCAACATGATTCAACATTCAATTAAACAATCTGTACTTAATCTGCAAGCAAAAATAATAGAGAATTGTCATGTTTTCATTGACAAAATCCTACTTCTTGACCATTGAACCAACTAAGCTCCACTTTTTTGACCATTGATCAAGTATGCTTAAGAAAAAGTTGTGACTAACTGGTCAAAATTTCCAAACAACCACAAAAACAAAGGGAAAGGTGAGAGCTTTAAATCTTCAAATGGAGAAACCACTGATTGGTTTCCTTCATAACTTATGTCAGTGGTTCACCAAACTAAAAGACCTGACCAAAATGTTTCTTTCTTAATCATTTCTATCTAAAGTAAAGAATTTATGACATACACTAAACAATGAATGAAAAAATAATGAAATAACTGATCATAAAAGAAGTTTCTATTTACATGAATACTATGTAACTAATGATATCAAATTGCTACAATTATATTAAGAAAGATGATGTAAAAAAAAATGAAAAACATAAACCTGAAGCACAAAAAAAAAGAGTGAAAAGTTAAAACATAAACCTAAGTTGCAGTATTCAGTTTCCAGAAGTACCTGCAATAAGTTGAGCTTAATTTTTTGATGTAGATATGAATAGAAATAATTATTGTGAATGTGGGAAGTATAAACAAAGACTAATCACTATTTAAAGACACAATATGTAGCCCAAGTAAGATATTTTCTTGCAAGCCTGGAAAATCATGATCACATAATATTAATGGGTTAAAAAAAAATATTTTAAAATCATTAAATTGGCATTGAAAGATTTAGCTTTATAGTGCAATTTTCGTGAAAGGATGTGGCTAACATCATAGTGGAAGAACCTTTTGGAACTTACCCATGCATTTGAAAAATAAATGCTGAAAAAATAGGTGAACATTGAACATAAATTGTCAAATCAACAAGTAGTCAACACCGAGACATCCCTCATCCTTGGCAAAGGTGGTGAAATCTAGTGGCACTATTGGGGATGGGGGAACGAAGTCTCTACATGTCCCCATCTCTGGGATGGAGGGGGGGCTAGAGGGGGCCAAGGGACGCATCCCCTTATACAGTTATGTGTCCACAAATTTGATGTAGACAATGTATACTCTATTGGCAAGCATCCATCTATCCAACTTAACTACACAAGCAAAGTTTTCAAAGCAATGTTTGCAACTACCAATTCTAAAAAGGGTGAGAAATATTAACGCCCAATATTGGGAGGATCTAAATAATTCCCATTTATTTTCCTCATTTCCCCTCTTCATCACAAATTACATTTCTTCATATCACTGCTCATCCATCTTAATAAGAAGAGGGAGTTTCAGAAAAGAGTGAAAGTTTCATAAGAGACCAAGAAAAAAGAGAAAAAAATGGAAAATCAAAGAAAAGAGGTGGGTTATTTAAGCCCCATAGAATATAAATGCCTAATGGTGTTGTTTTTCCACAACTTTTCTAATTTGTAGGCCTTTGATTGTACACAGAATGTATCAAATTCATAGAAGGATGAAGCTTGGAAGGTTAATGTATGTCTTCAGGGCTATGATCTTGAACATGGATATCTATAGAGCAACATGGAAGCTTTGAATGTTCCCTCAACAGAGACACCTGTAAGACAATGGATTGCCATTCAGTATTGTTTTGAAGATTGGTTTTTCAAATATTGAATATATTCCCTTAGAACTTATCTTCATATAATATAATAATTCCAAAGATAAAGCACATGTAGCAATTAGGTAGAAATTTTTAGCCTTTATTGTACTATTATGCTATTAATGTCAACATGTTAAGATACATATAGTCTTTCTTGTAAGTTTCCAGCCTTTCTTGTGTAATGGGAACATTTTTGGAGCTGAAATGTGTAACTTCTGGAATTGATTCTGTGTGTTTCAGCATTATGAATTATGGAAACCATATGTCTATAATTTTTGGAGCTTGAAGATGGGGACAGAACATTCCCGCTCCACCCATCAAAAAGGCAGAAAATGGGACATGCCCATAATTCAAGAACATTTTTGTGGAGACCTCTCCATTATGGAATGCCAAAGGGTGCCTTGACATTCTAACCCTCCCTTAATCGCATTGGGGTTGCCCTAGTATCCTAATGGTATTTCCACTACTCTGGGAATGGGATAGCCAAATGTCTAGAAAAAGAAAAAACCGCTGTCACCTAGATTGATGACCTTTAGCAGGGTTCCCTTTCTTATGGACATGGATAAATTTTGCTTATTTTTGGCTCAAAAAAGTTCCAATGAATGGAGTGGCAATCTTACAAAGTTAATAAACATGTGCATTGGTGAGTGTCTTGAGCTTGAAGAGCTACCAATTCTCACTGGATTGGGCTACTTGAAAATTATTAATATTAAGCTACTTGGATTTGCAAGACCATAATCATCTTAGTTGAAATCTTAACTTCTACACATAACTTGTCCTTGATTCTTGTTGCCACAGAGATATCTAAGATTTCTAGACATGAACAACCTCTAAATATCATCTCCTCTGCTTACAAGAAATTGATCACAAGACAATATGAAATTTCACACATCAGAAACCTTTAATACTCATCCAAGATAGTCTCATTTAAATCTACAACCTTTTATAAGACAAATCTGTCCTAAAATTCACATCAATCTCTTCCTCCCTCCCAAGCTCCTTGATTCAAATTATCTCTTTGATGATTTTATATCAAATAAACTAGGCTTGTTGCTCACTCATCCTTTGAGATCTTCAAATTGATGTTACATTTGTATTTGCCAAATCTACCATCATGACCAAAGCAAGTTGGGTTGATACAAATATTTATGCTCATTCCACCCAAGCAAGTAGGCAGAGTACTTTCTTTGCATGTTCAAGAGATAGATATTTAGTAATCTCCTTAGATAATCATTGTCCTGATATTATCAATGAACAAAATAAACTTAGAAGATGATTAAGAACTATAATAATACTTGTTCTATTAAAAAATTAAGCCAACATCAAGTCCACTCTAATTAGATAAAATATTGTACTTCTTAGTATATCACAAAGTCTAGATACAACTCTCGCCAATACTTCACCCTTCACAATATAAGAATAATGATTAAAACTTACTTAAGAGTAATAATAAGATTCTATTGAAAAGTAATGATCATTTAATAAAAAAATCTCTTCAAAATGCATCTATACATGGATAGTTGTTTGTATGGAAAATTACTATAGTTTCGGGATGTGTTTCAACTTTCTTCCCTAATCTAAGAGAGTTGATCAACATGGGAAGGGAGCTTATGATGATATGGGGATAGGAAAAAATATCAAAAAATTGAGGAGTTCTAGGTCCATCATTTGCATTTTGTATTTGCTTCTTCTAGTTTATGTGCATTTTGTTTGTGCTAGCAATTCAATTAGTTGCATTCAATTAGAGGCTTCATGGGCACATGTTGAGAGATATTTTTAGAAGATCAAATTGAGCTCAAGTTGGAGACCAATTTTTGTTGTGCAATCCATTTTCTTCTATTTTTTGATAGATTTTTGAATTTTAATGCCTAGATGCACTTTGTAAATGGATAAAAATATGTGCATAGTAGTTGTAAACTAGTATAGGAGTAGTTATGCATATAATTTCATACATCTGCACTGTAATTTTATTTTTATGCATGGTTAGAAAACTGGCTATAGTTTCTTAGTTTAGGAATTGAAGCATTATATAAACAAGTATGTACAATGTAAATAATATTGAAAAAAAAATTCCAATAAAGCTTTATGCAATTGGTGCTTCACTCATGGTGTGAGAATGCTTATATCTATGTCATTTCATTTTTTTCCACATCTTGTTCAAAACATATAATGCAATCTCATCTATGAAGGGTATTAAAAGCTAAGGATTTGGAGTGACTCATATACAATTCATTTTTTGTCATTCACTATATGGTTTGAACAAGTGTGGAAAAAAATTAGATTTTTATTATGAATTTTCTATTCACCAATCTATGTTAAACTAATCAGGAAAGATTTGGTGCTTTGAGTTGTAGTGATTTTGAGAAAAAAACCTAACTTTTAATCACCATATCTTAAATGAATTTTCACATTGAGGTGATCCGAGTTTAATAAACTATTCTTGATACAAGTTGGTTTTGAGTTGATGGTGTAAGTGAAGAACAGTTTTACCAAGTTCTACTTTATGAACTGGATGTTATTCGCAATGTCAGTTTCCTAATACTCACTATAGTACTTGCTATTCAATTGAGATAGACATGGCTCATTAGTTTTTTTGTATTCTCTTTGGATTTTGTTAAAGAAGATAGCTGAATGCTATATGAACTAAAAGTTCTATGGTGTCAATAGGCTTGTGCATCTCTTGAGCCAAATTACCAGCCCTAGTGACATTTGTTGTTGTTGTTCAAAAGTGGCACCATACTAGACTATTTGCAAACAACCATGCAGATAGGAATTCTATAGATAGATGTTGGAACATCTTGCCAAGTCTTCAGTACATAATAAAACAATTGAATTTCATACATTAGTTTTTTGATAGTTGATTTGTTTAAATATTACCCATCAAAAATTACTTAGTACATCTCATCTTTTTTTTGCACAAGAGCTTGCAGTTCTAAAGAATCTGATAGCGAAGAATCTGAAGAAGATATTGTAGGAAAGGTATATTTGGTATTCTTTTTTTGGTGAAAATGTTACTAGAAATTTTGTATATTATCATATTTCACATGCAGAAAGGTCAAATTGTAAATAGAAGTGAAGCTGTATGGATTTAAGTTTCTTCTTCATTATTTATAATGTTCTTGATTCCTCCTTTGTAGCTATAAAAATACTTGTTTATTTTCACCTTTCCAAATATCCTTTACCAGGTTCTTCAAGATTCCAAAATATCTTGGGCTAACCCCACTCTAGCATGTCCTAACTCCTACTTGGTTCATAGACCTAACTCCTTTCTATATGTGTCTTCCTCTTACTACTCCATTTTCAGGTTGCAAACAAATCATCCTTCTTCCACCAACGAGTCATTCCATTCAAGAAAGACCATGTTTGACAATATCAATGCACAAAAAAATAGGGAGATAATTGTTAGACTGTGGTCTAACTTAAAAAGAAATGGTGATGGAAAATGTTATTGTCCTTGCAAAATGTGTAAGGGATTAAAGACTCAAAGATATCTAATCACAATAGCTGAGCAACATTGTAGGCAACATGGTGACATTGAAGGGAGAAATGAATATCGCCCATTGGTATGTATTTTAATAGTTTATAAATTACATAAGACATGATTTTATGATGACATCATGGTCATGGTTAATATAAGGTCATCATTTTCATATAGGTCAACGCCCCTGAGTTTCATGTTATGGACCATGACAATTTTGAGAATGCAGATTTCCAAACGAGGGAACATGGAGGTGTGAATATTGAAGTAGAAGGTAATGATACCATGGAAGAAGACCAGGATGATGAAGATCATGATGATCAAAATGATCACAATGATGAAGATGATCACAATGATGACGATGATGATGATGATGATGATGATGATGATGATGATGATGTTGACACAGAGCTTGATTTACCTTTACTTGACAAGTCACACCTATCCCTATATGAAGGCTCCAAAACAACTCTTCTTCTTGTTGTATTTTTGTTGGTTAACTTGAAGGTTATGAATGGTTTATCCAACGTAGCAATGACATGTATGTTAAGGTATGCCATCTTCTTTCATTATTTTACTTGTAGTTCCCTTACAATTAACATTGGGTTCATGTAGCAATTAATATTCTTTAAATTAACAAATTATATTTTTGGTCGTAGGTTGATAGGTGAGTGTTTGTTACTACCATCAAACATTCTACCTCACTCGTAGTGAGAATTATCTACCATCATGAAAGATATTGGAATGGAGTATCAAACAATACATGCATATCTGAATGATCATATTATATATCATAAATAGCATGAATTTGCAACACAATGGCCTACTTTTCATATCAGTAGATATGAATCAGATCAATTAACAAAAAAGGTGCCTTGAAAGGTTCTTTGGCATATTCCCATTATTCCACGTCTACAACAATTATTTAGGTACAATAGCTTGGCACAATTTATGGATTACCATGCACACAATAGAAGTCAAGATGACATTTTGTGAATGCTTGCAGATGGTTTCGCATTTAAGGAAATAGAGAGAAAATGGCCACACTTAAAAGAAGAACCTCGTAATCTCAAGCTTTCATTGGCAGCAGACGGTGTCAATCCTTTTGGAGATATGAGATCTACTTACTCGGTGTGGCCTATTTTTGTGATCAACAATAACATACGTCCTTGGTTGTCCATAAAGAGAGAGCACATAATGTTGACACTGATTGTTCCAGTTTTTTTTTTATTTAGTGGTCATCTAAATTAATTTATTATTACTAATCCATCAAATGGTCATAATAATTATGTAATGCTTTTGTTCATTCAACTAGGTAAGTACCAAGTTAAAGATATCAATGTATATATTGAACCCCTTATCAATGAGTTGGTGGTGTTATGGAATGGGGTTACTATGTATGACATCTGTAGACCAATAGGACAAAGACAATTTCAATTTCATGCAATGCTTGTATGGACAATACACGATGCCCCTAGGCTAACACATTTTTGTGGTATGTTCTCTTCTTGACACCTCTTTTTTGGTATGTCAAAGTTAACAAATTTAATCCTATTATACATGATCTTGTAGGTCTTCAAAACAAAGGGAAAAATTGCATGTCTAGTTTGTGGTCCAAAGATAAAATCTTGTCATTCAAAAAGTTTAAGAAAGTAGGTGTTCGATGAGAATAGACACTTTCTGCACAGAAATCATAAGTACCAAATTATCAGAAAACATCTTTTAAATGGTCTAGAAGAGACTATGTCAAAGCCACAAAGAATGACACCTCGCCTATCGAAGTTGGCATACAATAAAATAAATTGTCAAGGTAATGTCATTCCATTTGATGGTTTTTGTTTCAAATTTATATTTCGATATTGTGTTTTGTTTACTGACAATGTGATTGATGCTTGTGAAGGTCATCAAGGCATCAATGACCAAATTCCAAAAGGACTAAAAATTTATCCTACGCAATTTACTAGGTTGTCGTACTACGAGAAACTCCCAATTGTGTATTTGTTTGATCCTATGCATATTAGAAAGAATGTAACAAAGAAATTATGGAAAATCTTGGATGGAAGGCGTGACAAAGATCAAATCGTCAAAACTTGTAGTGGCATTGAAGAATCCAACCATGCAATGAAAAATGGCATTCAATCAAATAACAATGGAAAATAGATTGATACAAGTGCCCTTACTTGGTCATTATCAGAGCAGCAGAGAAATGGTATAAAAGAAGTCATAAAAAAAAAAATGATTTCCCACAGGATTTGCTGCGAACATAAACAATCTCATATCAAATAAAAGTGAATTTGGGCTAGGGTTGAAAACACACGATTCTCATACATTTATTAAGGTAATTCATGTTATTTTTTATTCACTATATATTTATATACTGCATGTAGTTTCAATTGCACTCTTTTATAAAATATTGACAATATCATTTTACAAATATTGCAGTATGTTCTACCTCTATCTCTCTCACACCAGTTCGACAACAATGTCAAACATGTTATATATGATCTTCGAAAATACATGAGGTGGTTGTCATCTAAAGAAATCAATAAAGAAGATATAAAGTATTGGAAGAGAGAAATTTCTCTTCTGATGTGTGAAATGCAAAAGTGTCTACCTCCAAGTTTTTCCAATGCACAAGAACACTACCTCATACATCAAGTTGAGGAGATTGAATTGTGTGGACCTATACCAACCAGATCAATGTGGATGGTTGAGAGGCACTTGAAATTTTTGAAAGGCTTGGTTCGATAGAGAGCACATCTCGAGGGTTCTATGGTGGAGGGATATATGGTATACTAGACCATGGTGTACATTAGTGAATATCTTTCTAATTTTGCAGCAAAGATCCATGTAGATCGTATTTGGGATCCCAACTCAATTAACAAATTTGAAGTGGAGTACTTGATGGGAAAAGGTAGATTGAGGAAAGTGAGAGGTAAATCTAAGATGTTATTGTAGTTAATTAATTCTTATAAATCTTCAATATAAGTTATTTTTAATTGGTGTATTTTTTTGAAACAGGTGATCGAGAGTGGGATGCAATACATTTGTATATTGTGAATAATCTTAATTGGATGATGGAATGGATATAACAATGTCAAAAAAATAGTTTCTCATTAACATGGGAAGGTGTTGCTTCATTGGTTACAAGCTCATCATAATGGAGATTCCAATGTTATGCCGATGGTAGTTGATCTAGTAAAGTGTTTAAGAGGTGGAGAGGTACGTAGAAATTTATTAATGATCATAACTTGACGTATACTTCATATTAACTCATGATGCAAATAATTTACACACACTTAAAAAATTTTAGGTCAAGCACCACAAAGCTATGTACTATCATGGCCACAAATTTTGCATAAAAAGGTTGGATGACACAAAGAAAACTTGTGATTCTGGGATAAGTGCAATTTTTGAGGTCACCAATATATCATCTAGAAATGACATACATCCTCAACAATCTCAAAATCAATACTATGGCATCTTGGATGATATAATTGAGTGTGAATTTAACACCTTCAAATTAGTTCTATTCATCATCGAATGGTACAGGTTACGAGTAAATCAAAATGATCCAGATAGAACGATTATTCAATATGATAATGAATTTACAATGATCAATACAAGGTCGTTTGAGCTAGTTGGAGATGAGCCCTATGTTCTTCCAAGACAATGTGAGCAAGTGTTTTACTTAGAGGTTTCACATAAATAGGGTTGGTCATTTTTTGTTAGACATGATCCAAGAGGAATGCCGATAAACTATAATGTTATGGAAGAAGATATTCAAGATGATGAAGAAGCAAATGATGAAGATCAAGATGATGGTGATGACGATGATGGTGATGACAATGATGGTGATGGTGATGGTGATGATGATGATGATGATGATGATGATTGTGATGATGATGATGATGGCGATGGTGATGATGGTGATGATGATGGTGATTATGGCGATGATGATGGTGATGATGATGGTGATGATGATGATGATGATGATGATGATGATGATGATGATGATGATGATGAAGAAGAAGATAATCAATGACTACAAATATCATCACCCCTTCTGTTGATGATCTTGCATTCCATATATAAGAGAATTTTTTTCATGTTTGTGATGTTTCCTATTGTTCATGTTGTCTTCTAAGTTATTTGTAGGAAACGTGTATCATGTAATTTTTAGCTAACTTAAGGTAAATGATTAACATATTCAGGAAATTTGATTACATATTTATTGTGTTCATTTCTAATGATTACAATATATGTTATTTATAATTACCAATGTTTATATTGTGTCTGATTGTCACCCTTTTTGCAAATAGTCAATTGACTACAGGTACATCATCACCCCTTCTGTTGATGATCTTGCATTCCATATATAAGAGAAATTTTTTCATGTTTGCGATGTTGCCTATTGTTCATGTTGTCTTCTAAGTTATTTGTAGCAAATGTGTATAATGTAATTTTTAGCTGACTTAAGGTGAATGATTAACATATTTAGGAAATTTGATTACATATTTATTGTGTTCATTTCTAATGATTACAACATATGTTATTTATAATTACCAATGTTTATATTGTGTCTGATTGTCACCCTTTTTGCAAATAGTCAATTGACTAAAGGTACATCATCACCCCTTCAGTTGATGATCTTGAACTCCATATATAAGGTAAATTTGTTCATGTTTATCATGTAATTTTTAGCTAACTTAAGATAAATGATTAACATATGTAGGAAATTTGACCCGTTTGGCATGGATTGTGCACAGTGACATGGATCAGCAGTTATAAGTCAATAAATAGACATAATTTTCTTATATTCTTCTTATTTATCATTGAGCATGTATGTTATAAATAGATATATTATATAATCATATAATGTATATATAGATAAAGAAGGTCCATATAGAAATATAATTGTATAATCACTCTCAACTTACTACATTTTATATTTGTCACTTTCACTTTCCACTTGATGGATTGTAGGACCAACCAAATAGGTACTTGTTAGATCTATCTACATTGAATGAGGGAAATGAGGAAATGGTAGATGAAAGCTCTACATATAGTATGGCTAAAATAGGGAGATCAACTAGAGGTCAAAAGAATAGAAAAAAATTTGATAAACACATGCAATTTGTCCTTGCTATTGGGGGATCATGTTCTTATGATGATGAGACCAAAGGGGACATCAAGGTGCCCTTTCGATACACACACATTGAGAAAGAATGTGTACCCAATGAGCTACCTCCAATTAACACAAATTTTTGTGTTAACGAGAGGATATATCACATTGCTCCATCCTCATTACATGGTTTGGGCCTATTTTTTATTGATGGGATAAAGGTATGTTACAAAAAAGTTGTCAAATTGTTCAAGTATGTTGGTCCATGTTACAATTACAATGATTGGATGTAGATTGTTTGATATAAAAAAAAATGCGTAGGTATGGGGTATCAGCTAATTATATAAAATGAAAAGAAAATGATCAAAGTAAAAGATTTTCTATGTACATTTATGGGGGACCAAAAGCAATAGGTAATATTGTAGGTTTTATAAATAGTACGTGACCTTCTTCAACTAGTAAGCAACCAAATTTCATATTTGAGGCACGTGAAGAGAATGAAGGTTTTGTTTGTGCAATAAAATCAATAAGTGTAGGGGAAGAACTACTAATCAATTACCATTTAAATCACATAGATACGAAAAAAGTTACTATCATGAGGGTTGTAAGTACTATTTACCATTTTGTTAATAAGTTTTTTTTTGCTGTCTATTGCTTTTAGTTAGTTGAATTTTTTATGGTTAATCTTTGTGACAGGACGATATGAATCTGACAGGTGATACAGGTCACTAGGATGCTACTCCCACCCCTTCTTCAGCGAGGGTAAACCTTTTTGAAATTGTACAAATTAGATAGCTGAAAAATGTTATATTATTATGTTATTTTATTTATGATTTTTAAGTTTTTATGATAGTTTTACTGATATTCCTCTCACAATTTGATGTTCACAATAAGGGTAAAGCACCAGCAGTAAGTACTAAGCCACTAGCTACACCTTTTGATGAGGATATTGCTGAAACTCCCAATTTCACAATAATGTTGAAGAAAAAAATTTTAAAAATTAATTTAGAAGTAATGAAAATTTTGGATGAGGCAAATATGGAATTTGAGGAGATGATGAAGAGGCTATTAGATTTGAGAGCGCAAGCTCATCATTATGAAGTAAGCTCCAATGAATCTTTAGTTATAAAAAAAGTTCAATAAAGATTTATATTTTATAATATTTTATGTTGTGAAGTAAAATATGTAATATGTGAAAAAAAACTTTATTGATGCAATTTTTTAAAAGAGTTGTAAGAAACTTTAACTAGTACATTATTATTATATTGGATTTTTTGGCAACTGATCCACAACTTGGTCAAGGACAACACGATGAGGCCGGCAGTAGTAGGGCTCCAACTGCCACTGATAAAATAATCTTTTAGTTGACAAGTTAGAAGGAATTTTTTATTTCAAACATTCAAAACTTCTTAACTCTTACTTTTATTATTTCATAATGTCTTTGCTAATAATGTATTGTTCAAATCATCTAGTGTAGGAGACTCCTACGAGGTTGACGGATACCCGTACGAGATTGCCAACTGCAATGTTGGCAACAAGGTGACATCTAGCTGGTAAATCCTTGTTTTTCTATATTGGTTTTGTGTTAATTATGAGTTGATGATATGTACTTTAATCTTGGGTGCATCACATAGTGTATTATTTTTTTTGTTGTAGGAGATGCACCATCTGGTACGCCACCAAATGTGGATCATTGTGCATGTATTGGTGATAATTCATCGTCATTTCCTAGAGCCACTTGTGTTTCTAGAACGGGAGCTATGCAGAAATTGTTGTTGATTGACGATGATGAATCAATGCCTTTGAAATGTCCTAAGATTCTAGGTACTTAAAATAATTATTTTTTATGTTGTAATAATGATTTTCTTGCAAGACATAAACATGATAGGAAGTGGTGAATGCAAGGGCTTTTGATGTGGAGTGATGCCTCATGGCCTTCTTTAGTATGTCGTATTGTGCAAGTTGTTTAATTATTATGGAATTCCTTTTTATTAGGGGTTTGGTAGGATCATCTGAATTATCAATGACCTTTTGTCTATACTAGTAATTCTCTAGTTTAGTAATTTGGTACATTGCAATTTCATACTTTCAGTAGAAGATACTAACCAATTTTTCTACAAAGAACCAAAAGTGGGAGTCTTCTTTCATATTCAATGTTTTGTTTTCAATGATTTCCCACATCATTGCTATTTCCTGTTAGAGTTTTAGAGTGCTCACTTTTAACTTCACTGTCTATTTTAGCAATTATTGTTTTCCATAATATCCCAGGTATGATCAGTGACAACATCAATTAAGAATGACAAAAAATGAAGGTCATAGCAAGTTATATGTATTATGAACTATATTTTTTTCAAGGTATACTAATTAATATAGTCCTAGTACATTTTTCAGTTTTAGAACATCAACAAAAAAACCTTGGTAGAGTTTGACTGGTTGTAGACATTTTAAAATTTTTTCCAAACTTCTTTTTTGGTCAATTTTGGTCAAGTTGATCCTCCAACCTGAAATAGATCACTAAAAAGATGAAATGTATCTCATTTTATGTATTTTTTATTCAATATGAAAAATATCCTTCACATGATTCATTTTAATGGTTCTTACTATTAATTATCCCATGACATTTTTTTAAGGAAATGATACATTTTATAGGAGGCTTTATGACCTCACGCTGCGAAGATTCAGGCGCACCATACGTAAAAGGTGGAAAATCATAACTGAACTAATTTTATCCCACCATTTTTTTTCATATCATTAATTGGTGCAACATTTTTCCTTTCATTCAGGTCTTTTCTTATACTAGCTATATCTAACAATTTTGTGTTTTTTCTTAAAAGGTGGAACTACCAAGATAAAAAATTAAAAGATGAGCTCATCAAAGATATAGAGCATGAGTTTGGTAGTAATATTTTTTATCATAAGAAATTGTTATAAAAAGCTTCTAGACATCTTAAGGTTGTGAGGGACACATATAGAAAGAGTCTCATCCTAAACCTGAAGTATGAGCATCCTCCCTTTGTTTCAGTGAGGGACTAGAATGAGTTCATTTTGGATGCAAAGAGTAAAGGGGAACATCCAAAAGAAAGTACACTAGAAAATCCAAAAAGATATGCAATAGTATTAACTACTAGTACATTAATGAGCAAATTTAGGGTTCAACTTCAGTATCAACAATTTCAACTAGCTCAATTTTATCTATCTATTGATGAAAGGTATGTAATTCATATGCTAACACAATTGCTTTCACCCTATTATGAATGCTCATTTGTTATTTAAAACTAATTATATAATTATTAATACAATTTAACATCTTTAATTGAACTTGGTGTAACCTTTTAGTATTGAGGATATAGAATCATGTAGTGTTGAATGAGTGCCAGAGGATGTTCAAACTGATCAGCAGGTAGATCATGTCGCGCATTCAGGTAAAGAAAATCTATGTTTTGTTCTTTTAAATTAATTTTTTGATTTATAGTTCTTTTACTTAAATAAAAACTCATAATTCACTAATATAAAATGGTGTGAATTTAACTCATGAAGTACTTGTTATTGCAACAGACCCCCCTTTGGTGCAGTGGCCTCATGATGTTCTTGAACAGATGAGGAGGAGACATGTGTTAGAACAAGTAGAGGAGGGGGATGATGAGGACATTGATATTCCTCCTAGAAATTTTATGAAAAAAAGAAACGGCAAGAAAGCAAAAAAGATATGATTATTCATGAATGACTTACTCTTGAATATTGTTAATGAATAATATTCATTAATGTTGGGTGTTAATGAATATTGTGTTAATGAATTATTCATGAATGACGTACTCTTGAATGTTGCATGTTAATTAATTTTGTATTAATTAATTATTCATGAATGTTGTGTGTTTATGAATTTTATGTGTTAATGAATGTTATCATGTGATTATAATGATTGAATGTTATATTTCAAAAATGGATGAATTGAATGTTATTAAATGTTAATGGGGAATTTAGAGTGATGTTAGGGGTTGGAGGGGGGAGGGCAAAATGAGCTTCTACCTTCACGTGGTTGGCCCTGATAAGTAGAGAATATTTAACTATTCTTGAAACCAAGTGAAGCTCAAACTTTAAAGATAAGCTTATAGTTAATAGTGACAACCAATTAGCAAGTTGAAATGAAGTTATTCATTATAGGTACCTTTTTAGTTTTTAAAGCACGATGTCATGTTTTAATATTGTATAGTTTTTTTCTTAAGTTAAAGTATTCTTTTACTAGAACAACATAATTTATGACCATTTTAGTAACTATTCTAACATCGCTTTATGACAAATCCTATTTTGGCAAAGATGGCGATAAGTGGTTCTGTCTATTCCTTGGGAGATTAGATTGCACAAGTCTATATCTCAACATCATTTGCATGTGGTAGAAATGCATACTTAAAACCATTGCATTCTACATTTAAAAACATTGATGATAATATTGCTTGTTTTAATTTATATTTTTGTCTATAGTCATTATAAATGTTGCAACCTTAGTCAACTTTTATAGGCTATGAAGAACATAGTTTAATACTACAATAATTTTGTGGTTAGGAAATGATAGCGATTCTTCTAAGCCAAAATATGAGACAGCTATATTTCATCTTAAGATGGTAGGGGAGTTATTCATGTATGATTCCTTTCTTTAATGGTGATTTGGATGTTTGACTAGTTCTAAATATGTTGCTATAGTGCCTATTCAGGTTTGTCTATGTATACTGATTTTTTGTAGTGTAAAGTATATAATCAACATCTTTTTGTAGCTCAAATGTTCAGACATGTTGGGAAATACTCTATCCACATGCATATTCCATAGCAAACTACCTTTGCTTGTCTTTGGTAACCTTGGTTTCTTGGGCTTTTTGCTCTAGTCATGATTCTTTGAAAACTGTTTGTTTATAAAAAAATATCTTGTGCCAAGATAAGTATTGCAAATCTGAAGGTAGTTTGACAATAACTCATGGCCATTATTTTTTAATAGGATTAGTTGATTTTGATTTTAACTAAATAAAAAACCATCTCTAGCAGTTTTGGTTTGAAGCATGCTAACAGTTGTTTCTTTTCTATCCTAATTTTCCATTTAGAAATGTGTGTTGGTCCTAATGTTGAGCTTCATGATAAGCTACGTAACTTGGAACCACATTTGATAGAGCATGTTAGTAATGAGATAATGGACTAGGATCCCAACGTTCAGTGGGATGATATTGGTAAATTTACTATGGTTGAATGAATTGATGATAATATTATTCATGTTTATTTCTATGTACCCATTAAAATTAATATTTATTTTTCCAAAATTATACTAAAGCTAGGCTAGAGCATACCAAAAAGTGTGTGACGGAAATGGTCATATGGCCTCTATTGCGACCTGACATCTTTCAAGCCCATCATTCTCCAGGCAAAGGGCTCCTCTTATTTGGCCCTCCTGTAAGTCAGTTTGATTTATTCTCTGTTCTTTATATGTTGGGAATTAATTTTTCTTTACAATAAAGTACATTTAATTTTCTCATAAGCTACTGGGAAAATGATGATTGGATAAGCTATGGTAGGAGAAGCCAAAGCTACTTTATTTTATATTTCTGCCAGTTCATTGACGAGTAAGTGGCTAAGTTCCTAATAAAATCATGCTTTCAAGTTCTTTTATTGTTTTGATTCTTGAATGTAGAAAGCCTTGTATAATTGTTTTTCTAGGGAAGCACATGTGCTTAATAGAAGTCTTACATAATAAAGATAAAATCAAAAAAAAAAGAAACAAATGGTTTCTATTTGTGAGAAATTAGACACATATAAGGATTGCATGTGCAGGTACAATTTCTAAAGCATATACCATGGCAAGAGTTAATGACCAACAAATTTTAATAATAAAAAAAATATTTTCCTATGATTGATTTCTATAATTAAATATTGATTCAAGGGAAGAGCGCAAATTGAAAGAGGGTATTGGGCATCTATTATCATTTATTTTTCTGTTTTGGGTGACAATACAATACTATTAGATTAGGGTATTAGGCATTTGTTATCATCATATTAGAACATGGAAAATGGTGTGAAATTGCACTTTCCTTAGTCGTGGTTGCATACCTACTGCACTCTTTTGTTTGAAAAATAAATAGAAATACCATATCTAGTAGCTTCTCTATGTTGTATTCATTTATTGGTAATGATTCAATGTCATGCCATTTGATGCAATTTCTTGTTCTTGCAAGATGAACTACGAGATGTAGTGTTACTAGTGTTTGCAAATAAGTAGGATATTCCCAATGCACAGAACGCTGCAGAGATCATGATAAACTTGGGTTGCATTCTCTTAGGTAGTGAAACTTGTGAGTATTATATTCTTTATAATTTTTAGTATTAACAATTGTAGATACGAATCATCTATTATGTTGCACTATTTCTACTTTTCATATAGTTTATCATCACTCTAGTAAACGAGAAAAAAATTGGAATGTAAGTGTTGCTTGTGAAACAACTTCTATCATGTCCTAAGGTATATACAAAGCATCTGTGATAGTTTGTTAGAAATAAATCCTTTTATTTTAGTTCTTATGGTTTTTGTTTTATTTTGCAAGTTTGAAAGATTATAGTGGAATAGGGTTCAAGAATTTTGTACTACAAAAATGTCTTATTTCTTTATTGATACAGATAGATTGAGGAGGTAAAAATTTAGTTTTGATGCATACTCATATGTAGGATGAAAACTTATTTTGATGTGACATTATGTGTGTTAACCTATGAAAAATTTCATTATAAACCTATCATTGATTGCTATGATGAAGACATGGATGCATGTTATGCACTTGAGAAACAACACAAATATCCTTGGCATACTTTTGAGAGTATCTTTACTCCCTTGGAAGATTCTTATGGTTCTATTTTGCAAACACTCCTTGATAATGAGCTCATTGCATTGCCTAAGTCTAGCTCATATGGAAACCTATTCTTGGAAACCTATTGTGTCTGTCATCAATCTAATCAACATATCACTTCATATTTCATGGAGATGAACATAAATTCCAGGACATCATTGATGACAAGGTATTTGGAATTGCAAACTCTATATACTCATGTCATGAGGATACTTCTTTTGAGCAAGATCTTATTGATGAACCTATTTCTATTGATGGTTTCCTTTGACACCTCCACTTCTTCCAACATGCATGAAACCCATCAAAATTCAAATCTTTCCAAAACACCTCCTTTAAATAAATAACCTAATGCTTTCCACAATGACTATGTGTACTCTCAAGGGATACCTCTAAAAGAAACTCAAGCTAATATGCATTTGGCTGCAAACCTTTTCAATGCTACTAAGAATAAAGATCCTAAATCTTCATGCGACATTATTCCTACTATGCCTACTTAAACTAGCCCTTCATTACCTCTTCAAGATACTGCCACACAAACTTCACGTTCTCCCTTTTCCTTAGAAGTGGCTCCATGTCAAGAGGACTCTAAAAAAGATAAAGATATACATGTCAAGAAAGATCAATATCAACCACCCTTTCGTCTCCTTCAAGATGTTGCCCCTCCATATCCTATGTCTTATCCATCTCCCAAACATGACAAGGATACCACTTCCACTATCTCCTTTGAGATTATTGCAAATTGTGAGAAAGTCAATGTCTATGCTATCCAAAGAAAATTGTCAAGATCAAAGTATCTCCTCTTGTTCTACTTCTCCACTTCAAAAACATTCTCAAGCTTCAAATGCTCTATAAAAGGTTTTTCTCTTATTAAATATACTCATGAGTCTATTGATGGCCTCGGTCATGTTTCCTACTCTAAAGTTGTTGATATCCCTACCACTTATCCTTTTTACATATTCCAAATCTACGCTTGGCCCTTACCCATCAAAGCTAAAGCCTTCAAACCTTAAATTCCATATACAGGCCTTATATTCCTCCATCTCCTAATTTCACTCCTAGATCATCACCTACTTCTACCATTATACCTCAAGATCAACAAAGACACTCATTCTTGAAAAAAATTTCCATATCATTCTTATCCATCCACAAGTCCCATCTTTTGGAAGAAATTTGGAAGTACAACATAAAAATAAACACAAGAATCCATTGAAAATTGAAGATCACTATGTCCTATCTAATCAATATGTGATTACAAATAAAAAAAGAATATTCAAGAGACCAAAAAGGTCCACTAATCAAAGAGTCAAATCAAATCAAATATGGGTTCCTAAATCTATTAGTAAGGAAATGTATTCCAAAGCATCCAAAGGAAAAGAGAAATCAAAAGCTATATGGATTCCTAGGTCCCTTTTGAAATAATTTAATATTGAAAACAAACTAAAATTGACATTCAAACTTCCAAGGTTTTCCACTCCATCTTCTTCCAAAATTACTTTACTGCATCATATATCAAGACTTGAAGTTATTTCACCAATTACTCCACCATCATTCCATCACCCTTAAAGGTATGTGTCAATGTTGATCTCTCCTATTTTCTCACCTACCCTTATAAAATCCTTTCAAGCCTACACTTACCTTCTATCCATACTCCTTCTAGCCTTCCAAGTTATGAACTCTTATCCTCAATACACTTTTCTACTATCATCTCCCTTCCATCACCTTGTCAACATCTTTGAGCATCTCATTCTATAGTCTTGTCTTATTATGACTTATCCTTCCATTGAAAGAAATGCCCATTCTATCTAAAAATCTTTTAAAAAATTAAAAAGAAAGATAGAAAAAAATGTGCCTTGGTGAAAACCTGGTAATAGGTGTCTTGGTAGAAAAAGTAAAGAGCTATAAATTTGTCTTATGGTAAAAACCACTTCTTTTGGTGCCTTGCATGAGTACCATGATGAAAATTTTGAAAATAGGAATCATGTGTAATTCTTTCATCATCCATCCATTCCATCATTCCTCTTTGATCTTGACAATGTTGAGCTATCCTTGAGCATTAGCTATCTTATCCATTAGCTACCTTATCATGACCTTTCTTATCCCAAAACATTTCACTTCTAGCCTCCATACAAGCTTTGTCCTTGCTATTATATCCTATCACTATCCTATTTGACCTCATACTTGACCCCTTGGTCTTGATCAAATAAAGTACAACATGGTTTTCATGAGCCTCTTAACATGTCCACACTTTTAGACTACATAATTATTTGATATCTTGCTTATTAGCTTCCACTCTCTTTCACATTTTACTATCAATTTTCTATTCAATTTAATGACCCAAAACTACTAAGAAAAACTGTAAAGGTCACAATTGCTATTAAAATCTCGTACTACCTTTTTATGTTTATCGCTTACCTATCTACAACTCGACAATTGATATTGACAGTCTCTTGCCCTTACCGTGCAACTGACTATTTTAGCTTTATTGATTTAGCTAAACTATGAGTGCCTTTTGTGTTCTTGACAAATCATAAGCTTTCAACTTTTGCGAAGCCATTATGGATGCAAATGAACAACTGGTGAGGTGTCAATTTTAAGGCAATTTTTTGTTTCTATAACGTACAGTTCAATTGCTAGAAATATTTCATCTAGATTGTTAATTGATAGATTGTTAACTTTTCATGTCATTTTCTACTTTGGTTGGGTAGTTCTCCTTGCATTTGTAAATCGAAAATCTTGTTGCAGTCTTTAGCCTAATGACAGTTTGGTATTACATCCAAGGCAAAAACATAGTTGACTTAAAACTTTGCATTAAAGAAAATATCAAGGGATAATATTTGAATTGTTGATATTTGTAAATTATGTTGGTTTTAGACATAGTTATAGTTATAGTTATATATGCGTTCTTATGATTGTGTGATTGGGACTATAAGTTTTTTTGTCACGTTTATCTATTTGAAAATTAGATGAAATTATTAGCTTTCATTCCTGATAAATAATTCTTTCCTAATTTTATTCTTCCCTACAGGAACCAAAATTTAGATGCACTCTGCCAACTATTACAAAGGCTTTGCTCTCACAAGAGCTTTCTAAACTGCACAAAATTTGAGTTGTAAAGAATAATTGCTTAGTGGAGACTTAGGATATTGTGCATATTTCTTCCTCCTTCCCACTTTTTTGTATGAAATAAATCATGTGATGAACAAAACAATGGTGTGGAGTTAAAAATGTGAACGATACCCTAACTCTCATGCATCGAGAAATTACGCTTTAGAAACAAGTTTTGTGTAGTTTAGAAGGCTCCTATGAGAGCAAAGCTTTTACAATAACTAGGATAGCTCATCAAAATTTCTACATATCTTGGTCTCAATTTTGATGCAAATGCATAGAAAGGTAAGGTGTTTTGGTCACAATTTTGACACCAAACTAGTCGTTGTTAACATCGCGTGTATGGCACCAGTGTAGAAAAGTAAGGGATTTTGGTCGTAATTTAGATGCCAAATTGGTGTAGGTTTACATCAAAATTTTGACTAGTGGCACCCGCAAATGAGGAAATAATAGTTTAGGTTGGACTAGGGAAATTGATGAAATTCATGTCAGTAAATCCACCTTTATGAAGTCAAAATTTTGACAAAAAATGTATGTGGCAAAAAACCACCCAAAAAAGATCGACGGCAAGCTTGGTCACTTTATTGACCTACTCTTGTTGAAATTTTGACCTTTTCGTATCAAAATTTAGGCCAAAATTTACTAGTGAAAGATGGCATCCGAGGGAGGCAAGAAAGTTAGTGGTTCTCCCAAATGAAGCCTTTAATGAAGAGATGATGATTTCCTTTTAGGGGATCAAAGTCTTATAATAGGACAAGGTGGGATCAATTAAGCTAACTCAGTGATTAACATGTCTTGCATGTTTGGGTGAGGAAATGAGGTAGAGGAGTATTCTCTTTCCCCTTGAGGGAAATTAGAAACTCTAACCCTTAGATCCAAACCACTAGTCTGAGTCAATCCTTTAGAGGGCCTACCAGAGTGATCCAACCTCAGGGAACAACCCAAGTGAACACACTCCTTTCACCGAAGATTCCACTTCACTATAATAAAGAAGCTTTATTGAGTGAAAGAATCCAAATCCATATTGATTTCCTCTTCTTCATTCTGATATCACATATCAAGAAGAGGCTCTATAAACTACACTGGTTAGCATCAGCCCCAATCTTGCTAGTCAAGAGTGTGGACTTACAGATGCTGGTGTGGGCTGCTAGCCTCAACTTTGCTTGTGAAGCCACCAAGAATTAGTATGAATATGAATGGAAGCTAAGTAAAAACCTCTTAGTTGCTACTCAGTTCATCTTCAAAAGGAGGCATAATCTTTGTCCAAGGAGGGGGAAGAATCTCTTCTGTAGAACTCACCATAGGCATGCAACTAGGCATTGGAAGGTGGTATATGTGCTTGACCCCTACCAAAAGGGTGTTCATTAAACATATATTTTATTGAGCCCTTGGAATACACTAAAAACATGGGCACCCTCTAGGGGGTGACACGACTATGTGAGGTGCATGCATGCACATAAGTTGTGGGACAAAGGTTTTTCCTTCTCTACCAATTTTATATTTTAGGGATAAAAGAGTTTTTGTTATTGAGTTTTTAAACATTGTCCAAACCTATCAAACAAACTACACCTCAAGACTCCCCCACCCCTCTGAGTTGCTTTGTCCTTAGTTGGGTTGTTTCAAACTACTGCTTGCTTCCTATGTTTATCTGGAAACCAATTGTCTTGTTCAAAACAACCAAAATGATGTCCAAAACTTGAAAACAATCTTATTGCCTATGTGAAATCTGTCAAAACAACCAACAATCTATCCACAATAGTCTGAAACTTGCAAAAATTGCTTCAAAATTCAGTATTTACTTGTGCTCTAAATCTAGTCTATTATCTACAACATTTTACCTCTTCTTTGTCTACAAACAATGTCAAATAGTGGCTTCCTACTTAGCTAATGACTCGTGATCTACACATAAACTAGTCTTGTCTCTTGTTCACTTTGTCTTTGGTCTTTGGTGCTTGAAATACTCTATGTCATGATAATAATCTTTGGTTGTTCTAGCCATTACTCATATGACTCGTACCTTAGTATATAGTACCCTTATCTTGCTTTGTTTTTTAGACTATGTTTTAGTGTGGTCCTTTTTTAAGCTTTCCCTTTTTGTCCTTGTCTATGACTATGGCAACAAGAACTGGCAAAATGTTTTATACTTAAAGACCTAGGCAAGGTAGAGCTAGGGGTACTAATCATGGCAGAGGTTGCTCTTTATTCCATTCATGATCTATCTCTAGTTCATCTAGTGAGGAATCTTCATGATACCCCTCACCTGTTAGATCATCTTGGGTCCATAGAATGTTCTCTACAAACTTCAAACAAACTAGGAATCCCTTGTATCAAGAGGATCCTAAAACTAGAAAAGGTCCCACATCTCCAAACAACATATCTAAATTCTTTTTCAATGGACCTTTCCAATCACAACATACTAAAACTGAATACATTCCAACAATGGCTAATTATGAACTTGAACGCGGTGAACATAGCAAAAACCAAGACCAAACTAGGAATGACAAAGAAAAAGACCATGACATTGATAGGGAGAAGGAGGAGGTGGAAATACTTCCTAAACACATAGCAAAGTGTTGTAAAGAAAAAAAACTTTCAAAACGTCATGGAAATTCTGCTCAATGAAGAGAAAGAAAAATAATTTCTCAAACTTTCCCAAGAGGGAGCTAAGCTACCCCATCATTTCAGTGTGGAAACTATCATCATGACTAAAGAGGAAACTAAGACTTCCAAACTCCAAAAACAACTGAAAAATATGCAAGACCAACTACCTCAAATGATGCATGAGAAAGACAAACCCTTGAAAACATACACCATAGATGCTCTTTGTCCATTTCCATTTGACAAGAGCATAGACATGCCTCCTTTTCCAATAGGAGCAGAGTTACTTAAAAATGATAAATAATTTGGAACTATAGATCCCCAAGATCATTTGTGCCTTGTCTATGGAATTTATGCATAATCAGACATATCTCATGTGTTTATTCCCAAGAAGTCTAGGGTGTCAAGCTATGGAGTGGTTTTCACACTTGCCTCCTGGTATCAAAACATTTGATGAAATTGTCAACTTGTTTGTCTAGCAGTATTCTCATAACATTCAGCAACCTGTTAACATCCAACATTTTTGTAATCTTAAGAAGAAGGTTGGGGAACCTTTCCTCGCATTCCTTCAGAGGTGGAGACAACTTTATACTAAATACTCACGCAAAATCCCATAAACAAAGAAACTTGAAATATTTATAGATAACCTCCT
Source organism: Cupressus sempervirens (assembly GCA_028749045.1). NCBI lineage: Eukaryota > Viridiplantae > Streptophyta > Pinopsida > Cupressales > Cupressaceae > Cupressus > Cupressus sempervirens. The sequence goes on from CM053789.1 coordinate 349,568,286, forward strand.
TAATTTTGGGTATAGATTCCAACTTCAAGGTCCATGCACCTGTGAGAATATGGTCACATAGGCTATACACTTAGAGGAATTCATGGTCAAGAAGGGTGAACTTACTTTTTAGAAAGACACAAAACAAGGCTCCACCTCTAACAAGGACAAACCCAAGTACATTAACAAGAATCAAGAAATTGTACATGATGGGGTTGTTGACAATGTCAATCCTAAGCCTAATAAGGCAGCATTTAATCTCAGAGATAGTCTCAATGCAGCCAAGAATACTGAGAAACCTCCTCCTGATAACAAGACATCTGGGAACAGACTGAGAAACTCACGGGTTACATGCCCTAAACGAGAGTATACACCTCTGGATGAACCTTTGGATGTGGTTTACAAAACCTTGTTATAGAACAAGCTTATTTCACCATTGGACAACTCTCATCCTTATGATCCACAACCACACACACCATGGTGGAACAAAACCACATTCTGTGAGTACCACCAAAATAAGGGGCACAAAAATAGCAACTGCATAAACCTATGTCACAAAGTCCAGGACGTGATTGATGTTGGTGACATTTTGTTCAATGGACATAATAAGAACTCGGATCACAAGGCTTTCAAAGAGCCCTTCTCAGCTTATGAAAAAGGAGAGAGCTCAAAACCAAAACCTAACAACAAGGTCAACTATGCATACTCTAATGACAACAATGTGATCAACATGGTTGAACCTATGGATTTTGAGTACTATGACATTATTACCATTAAGGGCAAGCAAGATACCACTAAACCCAAGACACCATTTGTCTTGAGGGGCCCTACTTCCAATGCAATGGACAACACATCTTTGCAACACTATGCCAATGTTTTTACATGCTCTCATGCCAAGTTGGTGCTCAAAGGCCCTGCACCCTCTACTGTTGATCTTGAACAACATAAAGACACAACCCTTGGTGGTCCATCTGGCAAAGGTGAAAAACCCACAACAAATTTAGCAGAAACTAGCTATAGTGTTCTCAATCAATTAAAATTAACTAACACTCAAATTACAATCTTTGAGCTAGTTAAAATCTTGCCTGCTCATAGGCAGATTCTGGAAAAAGCCCTCACTATGGAAAATGTTCCTCAAGATCTTGATCTTCAATGATTTCAATCTATGGTAGGTCATCTGACCTCACTCTACTTTATGTCCTTCTTTGAGGAGGATGATAACTCACTAAGTCACCCACACAACTGACTTCTAAACATTAAGGTCATGATACATCAAACACGTGTTCGTCGGGTACTCATCAATAATGGCATTGTGCTAAACATTGTCTTTGCTACTTTGGTTAGACAATTAAATTACTCTGAGGACTCTATTGATCCTTTCCATAGGATTACTATCAAAGCATATGACGAAGTTGAACGAAAGTCTCTCGATCTTATGGTCTTGCCCCTTCGCATTGGTCCTATAGAAAGGGATGTCACTTGTTAGGTCCTTGACATTCCCTTGTCTTATAACATTCTACTAGGATGGCCCTAGATACATGAGATGCCTGTTGTGCCCTCAACATACCATCAATGTGTCAAATACCCATTTCATGGTTCTCAAGTCACTATTCCTGCTAGTACTAGTTAAACCTACAATATGCTCAAAGTTGCTAAGAATTTTGTCCCCAATAATAGGGAGTCTATTAATTATCATGAAAAAAAGCTAAAACAAATTGAGTAGTCAGTCAACCTAAAAGAGACTAGCATGGGTGAGTACCATATCAAAATAGTGTTGTCGTTAACATCTCTTCCTGAGTCTCCCCATCATTATGGAAGGCCATCTAAGGCAAAGAAGCCATTTTTGTTGACACCTCAAACCAAGTACAATGGCACTTTTGTCAAGGCTACAGTTCCCTTAGAAGATGAAAGCGAAAATAGAGCCATTGTTGCATGGCTTTACAAAGAAGAGTCTCCAGTAGACTTAACAGAACAAGCTCGTGAGATCACTCCTGATAAGTATGGTCCTGGTCTTAGACTCGTGAAGTGTTTTGGCTATAAGGGAGCTGGTCCTATTGGGTGCAATAATAATAGTCTAGTTGATCCTATCAAAGCAATAGCTCAAAGAAACAGAGATACATCTAGTCTACGCTTTAAGAAGGTTCCCTTTCATTTAGGGGCTAACAAATTCATACCAAAGCCTGAGAGTTCATCTAGAAATGAGTCACAAGCTAAGTCTGATACTCAAGAAGAAAATACTAATGATGAGGATCCTTATCCTTATCTTATTCCTTACGATCTTGTTAAATTATTTGTTGATCCAGATAACTTTGTGCCACATATCAGCACTATGGATGGTACTAGTGATTCATCTAAGGACAATATTGATCTAAACTATGCCCATTCAGAACAAGGTGAATCTAGTCAGGTGTTACATATTGAGTACTTATGTAAAAATCCAAATGATGAAGGAGAGTATGTCCCTATCATTGTAGGGGAATTCTACACCTTGTCGCCATGTAGCATTGATTCTAAGGAATATGAATTTGACTCCCTTTCAAAAGCAACTACAAATAAAGATATTGACCAAATTCATGTCTATGAAAACCAAATCACAATGGGTGAAATGTCTAGGGTTAGTTCAGATGGGTCTGATCCAACTAGTGTCCTAGAGTCATCAATTGCTGATGTTAGTACTCAGAGGTGTTCAAACACATCTATGGATGAAGTCATCGTAGGTCTCGAATTGTTAGTCCAATCACTTAATGACTATACTATGAATGCAATTGAACCTATCACTACTCTTTCACTCACACATCCTGAGCTTATAGACTAGAACCCTAATGCATCTTGTGAAGTCCCCATGTTCTAGAGTGATGATGTTCTTGCCTACTACCTAAACATTGTCAAACCTATAACGTCTTCCACCAATGAATAGAGTGTCAACATGACTAAAGTTGACATCAAATATCTTAGTCATAAAATTAAAAAGAAAAAATGCAAGAGGTCTAATGGTGAAAACCACATTGTGGTAGTGTCAGAATTTATAAAGGTAAAAACAAAAGACATATCCAAAGGTGAAAACCTCTCTGAGGTGCTTGTGGATGAGATATTTGATCCACTTCCAAGTCACTTTCAGGAGAGATTATCAGTGTTGATAGAGCCAACATAGCCAATTAACCTGGGTACAGACGAACATCCTCATATGATACATATAGGACAATCATTGTCACCAGAAGAAAAGGAAAAATTCATTACCTTTTTCCAAGAGAAGAAGATAAAATTTTCTTGGACATATTCTGACATGCTAGGGCTAGATCCTGATCTTATCATGCATCACTTGTCCATTGCATCAAGCATCAAACCAGTTAAATAGAAACTTTGGAAAATGCATCCTCATGTTGCGTTTCTCGTCAAAGTAAAACTAGAGAAACCTCTAAAATTTGGTTTCATCCACCCAATTGATTATGTTGAATGGATATCCAATATTGTTCCAGTCTCCAAGCATGATAGATCTATCAAAGTTTGTACTGACTTTTGTGATCTCAACTTGGCATGTCCTAAGGATGATTTTCCACTTCCCAACATTGATATGATAGTGGACATGATGGCAGGTTATGAGATGTACTCACTAATGGATGGATTTTTTGGTTATAATTAGTTAAAAATTGCACCATAAGATCAGGAAAAGACTGCTTTCACATGTGCATGGGGAACTTTCTATTGGAATGTAATGCCATTTGGCTTGAAAAATGTTGGTGCTGCCTATTAGAGAGCAGTAACTACAATTTTCCATGGCATGATGCATAAGACCATGGAGGACTATGTGGATGATACCTTGGTCAAAAGTGAAAAACACAATACTCATTTGCAAGATTTCGAACCCATCCTAGATCGCATGGAAAAGTTCAGTCTTGGGCTTAATCCTAAGAAATGTGCATTTAGTGTCACATCAAGGAAACTACTAGGATACATTGTTTCTGCAAAAGGAATCGAGGTGGATTCGGAGAAGGTTCAAGCAATTATGGATATGCCTCCACCCCATAACATTAGCTAGATGAGATATCTATAAGGAAGACTCCAATCTATTCATAGGTTCATCTCATAGTTGGCAGATAGATCACAACCTTTTACTAAACTTTGCATAAGGGTGTGAAATTCAACTAGAGTCAGGATTGTGAGAAAAACTTGACACAGATAAAACAATATCTTGCTAATCCAAAAATCTTGGTGCCTCCTATCTATGGGAAGCCTTTTTTTTTGTACATTTTAGCAATTGAAACATCTTTGGGAATCTTATTAGCTCAAGAGGACAAAAAAAACAAGGAGAGAGCTATTTATTATTTGAGTTGCACTCTAATCTCTTATGAGAAGAATTACAACATCATTGAGAAAACTTGTTGGCAGTTGTCTTTGCTTCCCAAAAATTGAGACACTACATGCTTGCCCACACTACATAGCTGGTGACTAAAATAGATCCACTAAAGTACTTGCTCAGTAAGGCTGCTCTCACTGGATGATCGGCTAAGTGGGTCATGATGCTCAGTGAGTTTGACATTTAGTATGTTGAACAAAAAGCTATCAAGGGACAAGCAATTGCGGATCAGCTAGCAGATGTACCTATGAAAAGTCTTCTCCCAATAAACATTTATTTCCCTGATGAATCAATTCTAAAACTCACACACCAAACATGGGTGATGTTCTTCAGTGGGTCCTTCACATAATAGGAATTTGGTATTGGATTAGTCTTCATAATGCCATAGAGATATTCATTACCTAAAGCATACAAGATTTTGTTTCCTTGTACAAACAACATTGCTAAATATGAGGCTTTGATTAATTGCATGAAGATTGTTGTTGAATGGAGAGTTGATTAGTTAGATATCTTATGGGACTCCTAGCTCATAATCAACTAGGTTAATGATGTGTATCAAACAAAGGATGAGAATTTAATCCCTTACAAATGCATCATTGATGACCTAAAGAAGTATTTTGTGCACATCATCTTCTAGCAAATTCCTCAAGCAGATAACAAAGCGGTCGATGCAATGGCTACTTTGGCCTCCTTGCTATAGATGCCCAACAATGATCTCTGACATGAGTTCTTAGTGGAAGTGTTACACTACTTGGCCTATGATACCCCTAATTCTAGGATGATCTATTCTATTCTAGGACAAGTCTCATCTCACTACCATCACATTTACTCCTATCTCCATAACCAAACCATTATGGACGGTCTAACCGAAAATGAAAAATGTTATCTTATTTGTAATGCTTCATGGTATGTCATTATTGTTGATGACTTGTTTAGGAGAGTTCTCAATGGAATACTCCTTAGGTGTTTAGAACTCGAAGAGTCCAAATTTGAATTAATTGACATTCACGAGGGCATTTGTAGATCCCACTCAAATGGCTTGACACTAGCTCGTAAACTCATTAGAGCTGGTTACTATTGACCTAAAATGGAGCAAGAAGTAGTCAAGTATGCCAAGTCCTACAAGCAGTGCCAACTCCATGGGAATCTAATTCACGTTTTAGCCAGGGAGCTGATTCCATCTACCATAATGTGGCCATTTCAACAATGGGCCTTTGTATTGGTGGGTTAGATTCACCCATCTTCTTCTAATGGACATAAGTTCATTATTACAACTATACACTGCATCATGAAATGGGTAGAGGCAGTACCCCTCACAATAGAAAATGGAAAAATTGTAGCTCTTTTTATCACAAATTACATCATATTCAGGTATGGTGTACCATCCTCCATCATTATTAACAACAGAGGATAGTTCAAAAATAAAGACCTCAAGGAACTATGCAAAAGATTCAAAATCACACAACATTGGTCTTCTATCTATTACCCTCAAGGTAATGGTCAAGCAAAGGCATCCAACAAGGTGATCCTCAAGATCATCCATCGTACAGTCAACAAATCTAGGAGGGACTGGCACCTCCAAATTAATCCAACTTTATGGGCATATAGGACAATCATTAGGACTCCAATAGGTACGATGCCCTTTGTTTTGGTTTATGGAGCAGATGTTGTACTTCTAATAGAGGTCGAGATTCCTACCTTAAGAATCTCTATGAAAGGCCTTATTACTGATGAAGATTATAGAATAGCTCAACTTCAAGAGCTAGTCTTACTAGATGAACATCAATAAGTGGCATGCGATCACCTATGAGCTTATTAGAAAATAATGTTAAGAAGCTACAATAGGAAAGTTAAGCCATGTGACTTCCACCTAGGTGATCTTGTCCTGAGTGAAAATCTTAAAAATCAACAAAAATGGGTCCAAAAAGGGAAGTTTGAACCAAAATGGCTTGGTCCTTACATAATCATTGCAGTGTATGGATCTGGTGCTTACCAACTTTCAACAGCCAAGGGAGAAGTGCTCAAGGAGCCTATCAACACTCTCCACCTGAAGCAGTTCTACAGCTGATCTGATCTTAGAAGCTCTTTGTACATATCTAAATGTCTTGAAAAATTTCTAAAAATTGCAAAAAGTCCTTAAAAAAAAATTACCCTAGTGAGAACCTAGCAATAGGCACCTTGGTAATACCAAAAAAAAAAAAAAAAATTTGAAAAGTTTCAAAAATATAGAAAAAATAAAAAATAAATAAAAATACAAAAACAAATGACAAACAAGAAAATGCCATTGGTGCAAACCTAGAAATAGGCATCATGGTAGCAAAAAAAAAAAAATGAAAACCCTGCCAAGAAGGTAAAAACTTGGCAAATAGGCACCTCTTGTTCCCAATGCTCCATCTTGCAGTGCATCTTCTAGCTCCCTATACAGTTGCTTTCCTACTTGAGTTTACTAATTCTTTCTCATGTATCCATGGATTGAATCTTGTCATAGCTCAGGGGCACTACTCTCCAATGTCCTAGAATATCTTTCACGACAGTCACCAGTTGTTTCAGCTATGTCTGCCTACAGACACTAGTGTCACGCTTTGTCGAGATTCTCCTCATAGAATCTCTTTTGCAATAGTCACCAGTTGTTTCAGCTGTCTTTGTCTACTATCACTAGTGTCACACTTTGTCAAGATTTTGCAACAGTCACCAGTTGTTTCAGCTGTGTCTACCTACTGTCGCTAGTGTCATGCTTTGTCAAGATTCTCCTCATAGAATCTCTTTTGTGAAAGTTGTCAGTTGTTCTAACTCTATCTACATACTATTGCTCATGTTGCTTTTTGAGATTCCTTAATGGAAGATCTCTCTTACGTTAATCACCAGGCATTCTAGCTATGTATGTCTACTATCACTCAGTCCTCTTTAGGTTCTTCACATTGAAGATTCCTTTTTGACCTCAGTCACCAGTCGTTCTAGCTGTGTTTGTCTACTATTGTCATCGTACTAAAGAGATTTCTTTAATCTATGTTCTGGACATTGACACTTGACATCAATCCCAAAAACATGAACTCAAAATGACATACTTGTTTAGATATACTAAGCTTTTTCTTTGTTTATTTTATTTTCACTTCATCATGTCTCCTCAAGCAACTTGATGATGTCATTTTTTACTAGAGAAGCAAGGACTGGGGGCATAATCTTTTCTTTTCTTTCTATTTGTGGTTTAGTTCCAATAATTTGAGGCATACATATACATGGGGTGTCCACTATAAGAGACTCCATCATGTATTGGATGGTCATGTGTACCTCAACTCCTTTTATATGGATAAATCAATGAGGTTGGTTCTTCTCCTTGCTTGTTGAAGTGAACTCTTTATGCTTCAGTAAATATTGATACTCATCCTGCTAAGTGAACGTATGGGTCACTGCAAGTGTATATGGAAACTTCTATCCCAAGTTACAGACAAAAGGGTTGTTGTAGATAGAATACTTAATTATTACTTAGTATAAGAGAGATCTCTCATGCGTCTAGTGTGTTTGTATGCAAGAAACATTCTATTCATCCTAGCATTTATGCTCTGATGCTTATGTTCACTTGCTATATTAAAAGGGACAAATGTTTTGGTTATTTTGGCTTCTTGTGCCTCGAATGCTTACATTTGATCCTGACAAAACTAGAACAAATGTCCTATTCATATTCTTATGATTGCAATTTCAGTGGGGATTGTATGACATCTGGGATTCACTATACGCTTAGTGATGATAATTATCAAATCTTGGTAACTAGACCTAGGGTTGCATCTAGTTTAAGATTATATCTAGCATAAGATTGCATTGCATAAGCACATGGTTTGATTGCAGATCCACTTACATTATTTGTGATGAGGAATTGTTTGCTTATTCAAAGTATCATGTTTCTTCGTGACTGCACAAATGATTGGTTCATCACACTCTTGGATACTTTGATTGCTCTGAATCCATTTTTGGGATCGAATTCAAAATCTGACACACTTAAATAGCTCAAAATCAAATTGACAAATTTTGGGACTGTCGTGATTGAATGCTTGTCTAGTCCTTTTTTTTTAATACTTTTTGAATCTTGACATCTTTTCAAATCACACTTTCTTCAAAATTTCCAAGATTTCTTCAAATTGGCTTCTATATTTCTTTTGATCATACTAATCTCTTCTAAATTCTTCTAATCATTCTAATCTCTTTTATATTTCTTCTAATCATTCTAATCTCTTTTATGTTGTTTTGAACATCATATTTCTTCAATATCTTTTAACATACTATGCTACATCACATTTTTTGTGTGTCATCTTTCAATTTCATTCTTGAAGGTGCAAGATGATTACATCATTGAATCTAAGATTCAACTCAATCTAAATCTTATGTCCTCATCACTCAAGGTATCTTCATTTCTCAAGGCATCTTGTTTCCATCTTATGTTCTCACCACTAGGGGCATCTTGTTCCCCTCTATCTAGCATCATTTGTCATCTATGTCATCTTTTCATTAGCTGGTCACATCTTATAAAATTTCTAGTCAAAGTTTGATAGACAAGTATCATGACAGTCTAAACCCTAACTCTTGAGGATCAAGCCTCATTCTGAGGATGATTCTATAACTCATGATTGGATCATGTTTTCTTTTATGCTTAGGTATCTAGGTGTAATATCTAGATCCTGAAAGGTTAAGCTTTGTTCTAGAGGAAACCTTTAAAATGCTTATTCAACTTAGGTATCTAGGTGTTCTATTTGGATCCCTTAAGATTAAGCTCCTTTCTAGAGATAATCTTTAAAATCTTGTCAATTTAGGTATCTAGGTGTTCTATCTAGATTCCTTAAGGTTAAGCTCCATTTTTGAGATAATCTTTAAAAGCTTATTCATTTAGCTATCTAGCTGTTCTATCTAGATTCCTTAGGGTTAAGCTCCATTCTAGAGATAATCTTTAAAAGCTTATTCATCTTGGTATCTAGGTGTTCTATCCAGATCCCTAAAGGTTAAGCTTCGTTCTAAAGAAAACCTTTAAAATGCTTATCAATTCAAGTATCTAATTATTTTTCTTGGATTCCTTAAGGTTAAGCTTCATTTTGGAGATAATCTTTAAAAGCTTATCAATTGGTCTCTGTGTCATCAATTTCAGAACCAATCTCATTTCTTGATCTTCGCATCGTGCTCTGATTTTTTTTGAATTGAACGTGCTACTCACACATTCATTCAAAGAGGAGAAAAATGTAAAACCCCAAAATTGGCACATGGCCTATTAACCAATTTTAGTTTATTCAATTATTCCTAAGTCCTATTTTACTAGGCAATTCTAATTCTAATAATCACTACTTAACCTAGGCGTCAAATGCAAAAAAACATAATTTGCATTAATCATATTATTTATTTAATTCCTAAATATTGACTCAAATTAGCTACACAAACCTATCAATTTGATTTAATTTAATTTAATTAAAAGTGTTCTACTTTAATTAAATTAAAATTGCCTCTTTAGCTAATATACAAAGGAATTAAATAGATTTAATTTAATAAGATATCTCCTCTTTTTAATTATTGAATTTAATTATTCAATTAGTTAAAGTTACCCATTTATGAGGTCATTTTCTATTTTATTAAATTAAATATTCACTCAACAAAAAGGAACCAGTCTACTCCTTTTATCACTCAAAATGCAGTTAGTCAGCTCCTTTTATCACTCAATAGGCACTCAGTTAGTTCCTTTTATCACTCAAAAAGGACTTAGTTAACTCCTTTTATCACTCAAAAAGGACTCAATTAACTCCTATTATCACTCAAAAAGGACTCAGTTAACTCATTTTATCACTCAAAAAGGACTCAGTTAGCTCTTTTTATCACTCAAAATGACTCAATTAACTCCTTTCATCACTCAAAGGAAACAAGTTAACTCCCTTTTCATGAGGAAGTTACCTTTATGACCAGCTCTCCTCTTCAATCTTGATCATCCATTTTGGTTAATCTTGACCATCGATCACCTCTTGGATTCTATAAAAGAAGCTCTCCATTCCTCATTATAGAGGATGAATTTTAGAATTTGCATCGAATTTATGCTAAAATTCTTACTCACTTTACTCACATTTTCATAGCTTTATTTCTTTCATTGTAATATCATTTAGATTTTAAATATGCATTCATTTAGCATACTATGTTTCTTCATTTCTTAGATTAATAATTGCATCTCTCATCTAGATTAATTGCACTTTCATTTAGCTGCATAAATCCTTCATTGTAGAGGTTTGGTTGCCTGCTTCTTGATCTAAGAGAAAAGGCATAATCCTTCTAGTTAGAAGGCAACAAGTCACTCTATTAGACTTTTTGAATAAATAATATAATGTTTATTTCGGGATAATCTCACAAGTAATGACCATGTCGAAGTGTATGTGAGGATTAGAGGCCCTACAATTTCGCCAAGGTTAGTTCCTATTGTGATGGTGTGATGAACAGAATAGAGGTAGTCGCCTAGTCATAGTAGTTGGGGGAAAATGTTAAGGGTAAGATGCAAAGCAGTGATAGATGGTTGGTCATGGTTTTGCAAGTAATAATAGTTAATAAGGGTAAAGGGTTGCAAAGCCACAATCATGTGTAGTCAGGGGTCAAACAAAAAGTATGAAGAATGGGAGGGTGGCAGAATAATATAAAATGATTGGACCACATGGCAAAGCTTGAGGACTAACTTCCATTGACTTTCTAATTTCTTGACTTGGCTTGTTGATGGTAAGGAAGAAATGGTTTTTTAATGGTAAATCTGATCTACTAGATCATTTACTGGTTGTTCTCAATGCATCCCATGCCTGATAAATGAAAAGGGACACTCCATCATTATCTAGTTAACTATCTACTTAGTTCAAGCATTAATGGCCACCATTTTTGTCTTCTCAAGGTTCTATTGGCTATGAAAGATATTATTTTTTCTACATCTGGATGTATACCATGATTAGATCTTTCCTAGATTCGCAGTGATTATTCTCTGCAACTTTAATGGTAGTAATTGATCTTTGCCTTAAGATAGAAGCTATCTAAGTTATGCTTGCACTATAAAAGAAAATTTTGTAACCCTTCTTAGGGTTGGTCATTTTCTATGACTCTATAGCAATGAGCATTCTATGCTTTGTTACTGTAATTTTCTTTTGTCTATATGAATGAATGTAATCTCTACTATACCTCATTCTCCCATTAATATAAGTGCAAAACTTTCTTACCTTTGTTGATGTTCTATTTTCATTCTTCAATATGCATAACAGTTTCTACTATTTCCTTGGAATGTTATGGAGTGAAGTCCCTTCTTCATAGTATCCATTTAGTTTATGATCTATATGTGGTTGTTGAGCTAAAACAAAGGTTGACTTAGTGTCTTCTAAGACTATATTGACGAATAATGCATTGTTAGGCAGAGATAGGGTTGAACAACTATTTTGGTGTATCACCCCCTTTAGATTAGATTAGGTAGTTTCCTTTCATGCATTCCTTCTCCATTTTCCTCTCAAAGAGTAGTTAGGTGCACCCTAATAGTAAGGAAGCTAGCCTTCTTTGGAGACTCAATATCATAGTTTAAGTCCCACAACTTAGCAATTGTTTCCATGTTACACGAGGTTACCTTTAGGTAAGACTTTACACAAGGGTGCAATCTTTTGTGTCAACAGACATCTTACACCATACCAATTAAAGTTGTAATCTAGATCTATCTTAATGTTATGGACCACATCACCTTGGAAAGGATTGAATAGGTGTACTTTTTGAAGAGGTGCACTTTTCACCTTGGAAAGGATTGAATAATCAGATCAAGATTGACATTGAGCCAAAACTAAAGACAATGATCACATAATACAATGCACCAAATGAGGTAGCATTTTTCCAAGAAGATTTAGGTTCTTATAAGGTGATGACTCTTAACATAACTTTAGCCAACAACCTAGACAATCTATATAAAGAATCCATGGATTCTACTCCAAGAGAAGAGGTTGTGACTCAGCTCATAGACAACATGGTTGCAAATTTACAATTCTTAGGTAAAGAATCAAACCTAAATGTTCTAATCCTCCTAGGATTTTGCAAGTTATACAAAAATGATTCATTTAAAATTGAGTGCTCACATTTCCAAGAAGCAGTTTCTCAAGTATTAACTTAGATGATATACCTAGAAGATGGTCAAACTCCAAGTGAAATACAAAAGGAAAATTCAAGTCCCACATGCATATCTGAAGTCATGAAGAATGATGAAGAGGAAAAGGAAGATCTTAATGTGTCATATAGTGACACCTCTTCAGATGGTGGGGGTTTATCTTTTCATCCACCAGGGATGATTAAAATCCTAAGGAGAAGACAATTTGTAAAAGGTCAAGCCTAGACCTTGGTAGTTGTTCCTTCTAAACCAAAAATTGATAAAATCATAGAGTTAATTGGGGAGATTCAAGATCAACAAGAGAAATATACATCCCCCTTATCAAAGGTAAACAATGGTAACACACCAAGTCCACCATGTGAAAGATTTCAATAGATCCTAAAGAAACAATCCTTCAAAGATCAAGAGAAAGAAAAAAGTCAAACAAATAAACACAAGTCCAAAAATCCCAAAGAACAAATAATTTGGACACTTAGGTTTGATGGCTCTAAATGCAAATTAGAAGCTGGTGCAGGTATAAAAATAATTAATCCCAAAGGTAGGTTTTTTAATGTTGCATATTGCTTATAGTTTAGATGTACTAACAATGTTGTAGAATATGAAACCTTGATTCATGGACTTCTCTTTGCACTAGAGTAAGAGGTTAAAGCTCTCATAATTGAAGGAGACTCTCAATTGGTGATTAGATAGGTGAAAAAAATCTACTCTTACAATGATAAAAGACTAATTATTTATTGGAAGAGAGTATGGGACTTGATGGAATATTTTGAGGCCTTGAACATAAGGTCCATCTTGAGAAAAAAAAATGTGGTATCTGATGCCCTTGAAATTTTAGCCAATGCATTATAGCCTATTGAAAGAACAAAATTAAAAAGGTTTTTACTTGAATTAGTTGTTTCTCCATCTATTCTAGATAGCATTACTAACTTCAATGTCTTCCAAGATGACCAACATATTCTCGAGTTCATTAGGTGCAATGACCATTTCAAAGGTCAAAAGATTGATGATACTCACAGTGATAAACCTGAGGGCAATGAACTAGAAGATAAAAATGGGATTATCCATTTGAAAATAATTAGTATCCTCAAGCGGATAGTAGAATTGGAACGTATCTTTGACTGAGATGAATCAAAACATAGTAAAAGAACTATTGAAGAAAAGGGATCGAAGAATATGATTCTTATAATCTGGGCATGAAAGATGATCCTAAGTTGGTAAGAATCAAAAAGGCATGTAATCCCTAGGAATGAGAAAGTATGCTTCAATTGCTTACATAATACAAAGATTTCATAGCATGGAGTTATGAAGAACTCAAGATGTTTGATCCCAAAATCATCACTCATGACATTTCGTTGAAGTCTGATGCCAAACCTTTTCATCAAAGACATAGATCGGTGAATCTCATTATTGAACCATTAATAATGAAAGAGGTCCAAAATTTTCTTGATGCTAAAATTATCTTTCCAATCTGACATTCTACATGGGTTGCTAACTTGGTTCTAGTGAGGAAAAATACTAGAGAGATTCACCTAATTAGGAATACATATAGTTGCATCGATAAATTATATTCATCATAAAACATAAAATAAAAAATAATATATCTTTTTTGGTTACACTTTTCAAACAACAACTAATTATCCAAGATTGGTTTGAACAAACAAAGGCCTCCTCATGAACATACACACTTATCTTCAATTGAATGAAATCATTAGGGTTGCTAAACCCACCAGACCCTTGGAATTGGTCCTTGATCAACTTTTCAATAGAGGAATTTGAAAGGATTCCAGCCATTTAGCATCCCAAAATGATAGCTAAACAGAGACTCCTAGACACTCCCATTTTTAGTTTCATTTAAGAGCTCCTAGAGACTTCAAAATCATCCCATGGCTTCTAGCTTCTTATCTTCTCATTCTTTTGCTTTTTGATTCATGTAAAGGCTCATGCACCCATTAATTAATATAAAAAAGGGTTGAGACCTACTTAGCAACAACAACAAATTTTCCAAGATTAGTTCAAGCTAGAAAAGGCCTCCTCATGAACATACACATTTATCTTCAATTGAGAAAAAATATAGGGTTGTTGAACCCACCTGGAACCTTGGAGTTGGTCCTTGATCAACTTTCCAATAGAGGATTTCAAAAGGATTCCTCTTGTTCAACATCATGCAAAATAACAACTCAACACTACTTACAAGGCTTAAGATAGGACTACACAATCAAAAACTCCAGTGAACAAGAGATTAGACCAACCCCAAAGTCAATTTCAAAATGCACATAGAGAGATAGAATGCAGAAAAGTCTATGTGTTTTAATTGAAATAAAAGGAATCCTTGAGAACTAACTTAAAAGAGCAACTAATGCTTACTTAACATTAGATATCCATGAATTTATTTTATCTTTTATTTAATACGATCATTATAATAAGATATTTTACTATATATTGATATTAAAACATTTGTATGTACATATTCCTTAACTACAAAAAATTGGCTTGATTTGAAATAAGACAAGATTACAGATCTGCTAAACAATGTTTCCCAATAAAATTAATCTAATCAAAATCTTGAAAAGTTCATGAATATAGATGCAATACCTATTAGAAATAGGTAATACTGAGAGGGGTGACTAAATATTCTACAAACTTTTACCCACAATTGAATATTGTTAATTACTTTATAACTTGCATATGAAAGTAAACCAAAAATGTTGAACAGTAAATATTACCATACAGAAAGAGTACTCATAACACCATTACTTGTTAACTACGGAAACCTTAGCCAAGGGAAAACCCTAGCGGGGATGATACCCACTACATGTTTCACTAAACAAAAGAATTTTTTAAGGATATTGACCTTGTTAGGAGTCTATGAAGTACATATAGTGTCTTAGGTCCTTGTTAGAGGAGTAGGCCCAATTAAAAGCCCCAACCTTGCTAGGAGTTGCTTCAACCTTGTTAGGAGTTGGTAGATCAAATACAATGTTAACAAGAAGTGCCCACTTTCCTAACATGCATTAAGCAATAAAGTTCTTCACAAGTATAGGTTTACATACAATACTTTTTCACTACTCAAACTCCCACTTGATCTGATCATACATTAGATTTCATATCACATAAGGTTTGCATATCTTTCAAGCTATCTTCACAATAGTTTGCATCTCACACATCTTACACATTGTTTGTGCAAGATAAGATCATTACTTATATCTCACAAATTAATAAATCTCTGCTTAGTTGGATTTCATATCTTCACATGCTTGACTTATGTTAAATCACTTAGGGGCTAATAACTATACTATCGGCCCATCATGACTTAGTAGTTATTTTGTCACCAAAATAATTCCTTAAGTCATAAAACTCATATTTCTAATATGCTATGTTTTGTCCTATTAAATACCTAAACTAGTAAATCAATTGTGACTTGCATTGTATTGTCTGTAAACATCTGTGTACTAACCTATGTCATCATGGAATTGTCATTTAGTTGTCCTCAACTGCAAATGAGCTAACTCGAAGTGTGTTGTCTATACACATCACATTTGTCTCTATATTGTTTAAATTTTCTGACACTTAGACAATTTTCTAACTCAAAATACATAAATGAAATACCGAATAGATGTTGCCACAAATGATAACACTCTAGACATCTAATTGTCCATATTGCCAACAATCTTCCCCTTTGGCATTGATAAAAACATTTGGGTAAATTGGCTAATTCCAAAAATGATGTCATCCAAAAATGAATATAAAAAGTAACTATACAAAAATTGCCTTTAAAATAGAAAATATTTTATTCATATTTTTATGGATCATTACATTCCTTAATACTCCTTACAATGGTATAGAGGTGTACCGCCCCTTACATATACTTCTCCCTTAAATATCATAAACATATACAATTTTCCTTACATATACTTCTCCCCCTTTGACATCAATGACAAAGGTGTCAAATATTGTATACAAAACTCTGTGGCTTTCGCTAACCAACTTGTTATTCTGGAAAAGCAATCTCCATTAAAAAATTTCAATCTCTCAAATTCTTTCTTCTAGTTCTCCTTAAATGTGTTAGAGATACTAATGAGTGTGTAAAATGCATAGGATACCACTTCTACCATGCTCAAGTCAGTATAAGAAGATTTGTCATAGGAGGCCTTGGCTACAAGACACTCCTCCAATTGCCTCTACAAAATGTTGATCTTAGATGACAAAATTTTTGTAAGAGTAGAGAACCTTTTGATTACCTTTTCCTTACCAGTCTCTATATGTCTATTTACATTGTGAATGTTCTCTAAATTAGTTACAAAATATTCAATGCTAGCCTCTAGTAATTGCAACCTGGTAGTGAGTGTATGAAGCTTGCCCATTTGATCCTTGATTAGATTCTTAAAATCTGACAGGTAATTATATGATAGTATGGACTGTCCATACAACTTCTTGCATACTATATCAAATAATGGTGCATTGATGCTTGGCCTATGCTTGTGCTAAAGAAATTTTAGACAAGGTTGTGAACTCTTCATCAAAAGACTTCACCAATTTTTTAGCCTTAGTTTACAAGTTTGGATTTGTGGCAGTTGTGTAAATTGTCTTCTACATTCTTTCCAAGACTTCTAATAATTTCTTCTCTAAAGACTTAACTAATTTATTCTTTTGGAGCAATTTGCTTAAGGAACTCATCAGTCCTTTCTAATCATCATCATCATTAGATAATATTGATGTTGTTGCCACTACTGAAGTTGTTGCGGGAATAAGTGTAACTCCTTTGAGTTCTATACTCTTCTTCTCTTCCTCATCCTTCTTCCTCTCTTCTTTTATTCTTTCTTTCTCAACTTCTTTTTGTTTTTCCTATTCTTTCTTTGATTCTTCTTATTTTCCCTTTCCTTCTTCTTCTTTCTTTTCTTGTTTCTTCTTTTGCTCTTCTTCCCTCTTCTCTTCTTTTCTCTTTTCTTCTTCTTTCCTCTTCTCTTCTTCTACCTATTTCTTCCTTTCTTCTTCTTCCAATCTTTTCTTTTCTATAGTTTTCTTTCTTTCTTCTTCTTCTAATATTTTTCTCTATGTATTCCTCTTTCTTTCTTCTTCTTCATCTTCTTCATTGAAATTGGTATAGGAAGTAATATTGCCAACAATTGTTGTTCCATAAGCTACAAAAGGGTTTTCTTTTGCATCTACTATTATGTGTGTACTGTCCACTTGCATGGATTCAATACCCATAACTATGTGAGGCGATGATGTTCCTTGTTGTGTCTCTTCAAAATCTTCTTCTCCATGAGTGGGAGTGTTAGCTTCCACATAGACTAGACTATTTGATCGTGGTTGTGCACTCTCCTCCATGACTGGAGGTACTAAAGTCATGTGTTTCACAATGGCTTCCTCTGTTTCTTTCCTTACTTCCTCATAGTTTCCTCCCATAAGAAGAATATCTCTTCTTTTATTCCTTAGTAGGGGTTCAATGCCTTTCAAAAAAAATTCCAAGTCTTCCTTGGTGTTTACTTTACACAATTTGTTAGTCGTGCTCTCTCTTAGCTCGATGTCTTCTTCTACCACTCTCCTTTTTCTATTTAGTAACCTACTATAGTGATCTTTCAAGATCTTTCCTTGTGTACTATCAAAGTTTTTGTTCCTCAAGATTTTGTTCCTTACTATGGCATTCTCTAATTGTCTTCTATCCATATTATTATATAAGCTATAATACTTAATCAATTCTACAAAATTATCATCATTAATAATCTACATGTTCATATTTTCTACCTTTCACATCCATGCCTTCTTGCATGTTGGTGTTCTTCCTGTATATGAGCAATGTTAGTATGCTAATAGAAACCAAATTTAAATAAAGCTTCTACAAACTAAACAAAATTCATAAACTTCAAGATAGACTAAGATGAACTCTCAATTGAGAATATGAGCCATTAATGGACTCTCTCAATAAGAAGCTCTCTTGTTGAGTGGCTTTGTCTAAATAGATAGGATGTATGCTCAAGCTTATGCTTCAAAAATGGCTTCAAATGGAGTTGGAATTTAGGTGTGAGTGTATGGTTTTGATGTAAAATGGCTTCTCAAAATGGCATTATGACTTTACTTCATGGATTGTGTTATTTTGAAAAGGGGAAGGATCCAATTTATAGGCAAGAGGCTTGAGGGATTGAGGGCTAAGATGCAAGGATGGGAAAAAGCTTATGGAGGGCTCAGATTGCATGAGAGGAGAGCACATGGATTGTGCTTCCTTATAGCCAATCAGGGAGTGACACATGTCACATGGTGAGAGGATGGAGGAAAGGGGAAGGATGAGTCAACAAAGGAGGCTCAAGGGATAAAATCTTCATAAAGACCCTCATAATGACTTGTAAGAGCAATAAAAGGGCTTGTAAGAGTCATTTATGACCTAGTGGACTTCATAAAGTTTTATGGTTGAGATATTTTGAGGGTGATGAGAGGAATTTTGACTTGGACTTGATTAGGAAGGTTTTAAGCTTTCTTAGGCTTGTGCAAATGATTAGAGGATGGATTAGGATGGTTTAGGATTAGCTTAGGGATAGGCAAGTGGATGGCATTTAATGAGGGTGGGTGAAGGAGGAGATATTTGTTAACTTTGGCTTGGGTTAGGAAGTTTTAACTCATGTTTAGGGAATGTGACAAGGTTAGGAGGGGATTAGGATTAGGTTTAAAGACATCTCTTAGAAGAGTCTAGACTTTGGATGAGGATAAAGACTTTTTAGAATAGTCTAGAATTTCCTAGGATGAGGATGAAGACTTTCTAGAAGAGTCTAGAACTTCTTAGGATGAGGATAAATTAGATTTTTAAGAAATAAATAAAGTTTTATTTATTTCAAGGGTTTGGGTTGAGGAGATATTTATTAAAACTTTTTTAATAAACATGAGGATTAATATTTAATCTTAATTAAATATTTTGAGTTGGGATTAGGGGTAGGAAATGATGGGATTAGCCTTTAATCAAAATTAAAGAAGGATTAGAAGATTTTGGAAGAGGTTATTGGTCATAAGGAAATTGGCCAAGTTTTGGGCAAAAAATAAATTTTTTATTTATTTTAGGATTTTTGGTCAATTTATTAATTAAATAATTAATAAATAAAAAAATAATGTTTAAATAAGATTTAAACATTTTTGGGAAGGATTCCTTAATTAAATATTTTTAATTAAGATAAAGGGATTTAATGGCATAAAAATTAATTAATTAATTAAATAATTAATTAATTAATAAATGATGATATCATTAGGACTTTTTCAGAAAATAATAATACTTTATTTTCTAAAGGTTTTTAGGTGTCTACATTTTGCCCCTCTTTGATGTGATGCCGCAAGTGGCATGGCATCAAAGATAAGAAAATAAGATGCCCAAGGCTAGAGTAGAAGAGGAGAGAATGGACTGTGAGATGCCCCCTCAAGAAGGCAGCGAGGAGAGAAAGTGAGGCTCGATGGCTTCTTGAAATGTACAAGAATCTCGGATGAGCAAGGAAACTCAGATTAGCAAAGAGAAGGGGCTAAATTAGCTCAAACTCTCACTATGGGAGAATGATAAAGGAGAATCAGATGCACAAGAGGAAGCAAGCTTAAGACTTTAGGGAAGGTGGAGGATGAAGGAGCAGAGCGCTATAAAAAGGAATCCAGGATAGGGAGATGGATGAGGGGATTATAAAGCTAATGCAACAGGATTTCAAAGAGTTAGATTGGCAGAAGATGGGTTTCGGAGATCCCTAGGACTAGGATTGTGGATCTCGAAAGATGAGGCTTGGTGGGTTGATTTGGATTGGTGGATCCCTAAGACTAGGATTGTGGATCCCTAAAGCTAAGAGTGATGAGTGATTCAAAGAGATACTGATGCATAAGCTGGGGTAGGAGAGACGAATTCTGGATATGGATGGGGGATAATGGAGATGAAGGAAAACCATTGAAGCTTTTTGAGCGGGGGGATACTTCAAAGAGAAGTACCACCATGTAGTTGAGCACTAGATTTGCTATAGGACTATTGGTTAATTGCCAAGGTTACCAAGAACATCAAGGCCTGTTCACCAACTGTCCAGAGGATTGACAAACTAACTCAAAACAAACACGCAAGGATTGCCCCAACATCACACATGAATCCTAGAGGAAGCAGCGTGGAAACGACATTGGAGAACCCACAAGCAGAAAACAAACGAAAGACTTGATCAAGACCTTACGCTCTAATTGCCCCATTCGCAGCATACCATGATATGGAAGATCGTGGCAACCTTGAGGAGGGAACAAGGAGATTGCTTGGAAAAGATACTTCAAGACCCAAAAGGGAAGATCCCAAATCAAAAGAAAGTGAAAATCCAAAAGAGAACCATTTGCCAACGAGATGGGTAGGACGAGGTACTAACGGACCAAGATCAGACATGAGAAAAGCTATATCCTGCAAGGACCTATCGGAGAGCACCTAAGCTGGTGGATTTGGATGAGTGATGCATCTAGCAAGCTGAACTAAGAAAGATAACAATTTGGTGATAGGAAATCTAGCTAAAGGATGCGTTGGAATAGCTAACCAAGATGTGTGATGGGTGCAAGATGCTGATCAAGGACGAACTGACACGAACGCTGGATAGATACAATGGTACTAAGCTAAAGAGGATGTACAAGCTGATGGACCAAGATATTTTACAAATGTACACGTTTTTTCATGTTTTGGTTTTTGTGAGATGGAAATGTTTGTGAAGGATGGGATGTCTATAATAGGTGATAGGTGGATAGGTAGATGGTTTGCGAAAAGATTAAGTGAAAATGGGGTTTTGTGTGTGCATGTGATAGTATACAAGCTAGGATACAAGATTATTTATAGGCTGGAATATGGTACAAACCTTGGACAAGATTCGGATAGACAAGGTATGGTACAAGATTTACAAGGTATAATACAAGCTTTGGTACAAGATTTACAAGTTGTACAGGAGGTATTTACAAGCTTCATCAGATTTTGGATATTTGGTTGGAACACCAAGGGAACAAGCAAGTGTGTCTTATGGGATGGTGGGTAAATGGATGAGGGATAGGATAGTGATAGATAATGGATTAGTCTTTAGTACACAAGGTGCCTAAATTACCAAGTTTTCACCAAGGTACCTATCCAAGGTGCTTGAATTGCCAAGTTTTCACCATTGGACGCTTATTTCTCTTTACTATTTTTTTTCTTTTGTATTTTTTAAAAGCCTGGTATACCAAGGATCTTCAAGCATAGAACTTCTTGAGATGAATGATGTTAGTAGGATCATTCAAGAGTTCTCCTTCTAGTGTAGATAGCTGATAAGCTCCAGAGCCAAAGGAAGCAGTGACAACATAAGGACCAAGCCATGTAGGTTCAAACTTGCCTTTCTTTTCTCGATCTACTTGGACTTTCATGTTTTCTTTGAGGACCATGTCACCTGGCTGAAAGTGTTGTGGAAGCACCTTCTTGTTGAAATCTCTTTTGAGACGAGTTTGATAGACTGTGAGATGATCATAGGCTTGTTGCCGCTTCTCGTCTAAGAGATCTAGCTGGGTGAGTCGAGCTACTCTATATTCTTCATCTGATATTTGCCCTTGCAAAGATATGCGCAAGGAAGGAAGTTCAACCTCTATAGGTAGTACCACTTCGGCACCATAGACTAGGGAGTATGGAGTTGTGCCTGTGGATGTACGGAAGGAAGTTTGATAGGCCCATAGGGCTAGATTTATTTGTAGGTGCCAATCACGGCCGAAATCATTGACAACTTTCTTTAGAATTTTGAGGAGGGTTTTGTTAGTTGCCTCTGCCTGGCCATTACTTTGTGGGAAATATGGGCTAGAAAAGTGGTGATGGATGCGGAGGGAAGTGCATAATTCTTCCATGTTGAGATTTTCAAAGTTACCTCCATGGTCGGTGAAGATGGTGGATGGGATGCCGAAACGGCAAACAATGTGGTACAAGATGAACTTGGAGACCTGAACTCCTGTAGCTGAGACTAGGGGGACTGCTTCCACCCATTTAGTGAAATAGTCTGTAGCTGTTATTATCCATTTATGTCCATTAGATGAGAGGGGTGTGATAGTTCCAACTAGATCAAGGCCCCAACAAGCGAAAGGCCAAGGTGGTGCAATAGGCTGTAGATCCTGTGCCAGAGCGTGCACAAGATTTGCATGCTGCTGACATGGTAGACACTTTCTGAAAAAGTCACAGGAGTCTTCTTCAATGGTAGGCCAATAGTAGCCTGCTCTAAAGATTTGTCGCGCTAGGACAATACCACTCATGTGGGCACCGCAAAGTCCAGAGCGTACTTCCTTTAACACCATCGCGGCCTCATTTTGGTCTAAACATCGAGAGAGAGTATCGTGATAACCCCGACGATATAGGGTATTGGCTATGATAACATAGCGGGATGATTTTTGGATGAGGTTCTGGCATTGGGTACGTGTGAGGTGAGGGGATATGATACCATCGTTAAGGTAAGCGTGAATCTCATGGTACCAAGGGGATTGGGGACCAACCAAGATACAAACACGGTTTGAATCCTCAATCGCATAGGCGGGTGTGAGGAGCTGCTCCACCAAAAACTCATACTGTGTAGCTGCTTGGGGAATTTCCAAGAGCGAGCCTATAGTAGCCATAGCATCTGCTGCTTTGTTTTGTATTCGAGGCACTTGTGTAAACTGAAGCTTTGTAAAATGTTGGGTTAGCTGATCAACTAGCTCTTTGTAGGGTAATAGCTTTTCATCTTTGGTTTGATATTCATTTAGGGCTTGCTTGATGATGAGCTGAGAATCGCCAAAGATTTGTAGCTCAACAATGTTCCATTCTGCAACTATCTTTAATCCTGCTATAAGGGCCTCATATTCAGCTATATTGTTGGTGCTAGGGAATTGTAGCTTGAAGGCTTTTGGAATGTAATCTCCTTGAGGTGTGACCAACAATATTCCTGCCCCTTATCCATGAGATGTGTATGAGCCATCAAAATAAAGTTTCCATGGGGGTTGTTCTTCAATTAGATAGATATGCTCATCTGGAAATTCTGTGATCAATGGATAAGCATCTATTAGAGGTGCATCAGCTAGGTGATCTGCTATAGCTTGCCCTTTGATTTCCTTTCTATCCACATACTGGATGTCAAATTCACTAAGGAGCATAACCCATTTGGCCAAACGGCCTGTAAGTGCTGTTCTAGAGAGCATATACCTGAGAGGGTCAATCTTGGAGGCTAGTTGGATTGTATGACTTTGCATTTAATGGCGAAGCTTTTGAGTTGAGAAAACAACTGCCAAACAAGCTTTTTCCATAGGAGTGTAATTGAGTTCATAACCAACTAGGGTTCTACTGATGTAGTAGATGGCTCTTTCTCTGTTGTAGTCATCAAGTTGTGCTAGAAGTGCCCCTAGAGCAGTAGGTGTTGCTGATATGTACAAAATCAAGGGATGACCAGGAACTGGTGGAACCAAGATAGGGGGATTGATGAGATACTGCTTGAGATGGTCGAAGCTGCGCTGACATAAAGGATCCCACTTGAAGTTCTCATCCTTCTTCAGTAAATGTGAAAATGGTGTACACTTATCTGCAAGCTAGGAGATGAAGCGCCGAACAGATTGGAGCTTTCCTTGAAGAGAGCGAAGCTGTCGCAGTGCCTGGGGAGGAGGCATGTCTAAGATAGCCCTTACCTTCTTGGGGTCAATCTCTATACCTCGTTTAGAAACTATGAAACCTAGAAGCTTGCCAGATGTGACCCCAAAGACACATTTCTTGGGATTCAACATGAGATGATATTTGGCTAACCTATCAAAGACTTTCTCCAGGTTAGCAAGATGATCCATGAAGGTATGAGACTTGACCAAGATATCATCCACATAATCCTCCAAAATGCTATGGATGAGATCATGAAAAATGGCTGTCATAGCTCTTTGATAGGTAGCCCCAGCATTCTTTAGGCCAAAAGGCATCATGTTGTAGCAAAAAGTTCCCCAAGGGGTAGTGAATGCTATCTTATGCTGATCCTCTTCTGCAATCTTGATTTGATTATACCCAGAAAATCCATCCATGAGGGACAAAATTTCATGTCCAGTTGTAAGATCTACAATCATATATATGTTGGGCAAGGGAAAATCATCTTTTGGACAAGCTTTGTTAAGATCTCTAAAATCAGTGCAGATTTTGATGTCACCGGAAGGTTTAGTGACAGGGACCATGTTGGAGATCCACTCTAAGTAGTCGATAGGTCAGATAACCTTAGCAGCTAACATTCTTTCTAATTCAGCTTTGACCAATAATGCCACCTTGGGGTGCATTTTTCTAAGCTTTTGTCTGACGGGCTTGATCTTTGGATCAACTGCAAGATGATGAACTACGAGCTTTGGATCAAGTCCTGGCATGTCCTGATATGACCATGCAAATCGGCCAATGTTCTCTCTTAAGAAATCAAAGAGGAGGTCAGCTTGGTCTTGTGATAGGGATGCAGCAATGTGAACAAGTCTGGGGATCTCTGAAGAACCAATGTTGACTTCTCAAGTATCCTCAATTAGAATAGAAGACACCTCTGGTCGATTATCTTGAGGAGGCAATGCTAAATCCTCATGTTCTTCTGGATTTTCTTGCTGAGGGGTTCTCTTTGTTGCCTTAGCTAGTCTTAGATTCACCTTAGTTCCAGTTTTGGGTGTATCAGAACTAGGTTGGGGATTTTCTCCAAAATACCCCTTGGGATCTAGCTTGTAGATATAGGCAAGATCTAGCTTTGTTTTCTTGTGAGGAGTTTCAGCTCCCATGAATCTTAGAAGTGCCTCCTCTGATTTGAACTCATCGATGTGTATGACACTTGGTTGGTCCCAATCTATGAGTTGTGGATGGGCGAGTGGTAGGTCAATGAGGTGGATGGATAGTTCTTGGAGAACAGAGTCTCCGAGGGAGATTTGGTCTAGGATATCATCGTAGGCTCTCTTTTCAACTTCCTCAAGAATGTCTTCAATTTTGACAAGGTTGCGGTGAATGTTTAAAAAAGTGTGACCGTTCTCATTGGTGCCCCCAATTGTGGGTATGCCAAATCCAAGACCTGACTTCGATTCCCACTTGTGCGCGTCGATGGGGCACTGCATGCCTCTTTCTTCTGGTCCTAGACCACCACCTTGATAGTTCCATTTGTCAGTGATGAGCTTATGTTCTTGGGGATACTTTTGGCTGAAGTGATCAAGGCGTGCTTGATTTCTTTGAGGTGCATCCTTATGTAACCATTTGTTGATATCTGGAGTGAGCTCCTCATGAAGAGGGATTTTTGAGGATACAAAGGTTGTTGGGCCAAACTGTTTGTATCGAGGAGGTGGAACCTCCTTAGCTTTGTGATATGTCAGTCGTCCATGGGCATGTGGATCAAGTGGGAGTGCCCCGACAGTAAATGCATCTGACAGACTATACTCTCCACAACCTTTGTTATTGATCTTCACGGTAGACAGGGTAGAGGCGAGGATGGTTTCTGGGTCATTATAAGTGTGGGATGAGCTGGCGATGGATGTGCCGATATCAATTCCAGGGCAATGGTTTGTATATGAAGCTTCAACTGCATTGCAGTAAGCAAAGGGTTCTGGATCGGAATGGATGGTTACCTTAGTGCCTTGATGCAGAAATTTGATGCACTGATGGTAAGTGGATGGGACGGCTTTCATGGCATGAATCCATGGGCGATCGAGGAGGATGTTAAATGGTAGGTTTAGATCAATAACATGGCAGAGTGTCTCTTGGATGACTGGCCCAACCTTGATTGGCAGCAAAATAGTTCCTTCTGTGGTTCTTTCCAAGTTGTCATAAGCTTTGATGGTGATAACCTCACTGATGATATCTGCCTCAGTATACCCAGCTTGTTTTATGAATTTTAGGGTGCAAATATTCAAGGCTGATCCATTATCTATCATTACTCTTTTTATAGCAAAGTTGGATACCATGATGGCTATGCGAAGCAGAAGGGTGTGATCTGGCTCGACCACAGGTATGTCGGTGGGTTTGAATGATAGGGCACATGAGGATGAGAGGTGTCCAACAAGATTACGAAAATCAGTAGCATTGATATCAGAAGGGACACAAGATTCTATGAGAGCACTGTCAAGGATGTTCTTGTACACAGGACTAGTGCGAAGAAGGTCTAAAATGGAGATTTGGGCTGGCATGTTCCCAAGGTGTTCCAAGATATTGTACTGGCTTTTTGATGGAGCTGATGGTGTTGGTGTAACAGGTGGGCCTGCGATGTTAAATCGTGCTCTTCGAGTGGTGACTGCACACTCATTGTTTGGTCCTTGGATATTGATAACATTGACGGAAGGCTCTTTCTCGGATATACAACCTATAAGGCTACCATAGTCTATATAGGATGAAGTGTGGTCATTGTTCTTCCCATGCTGTTGGTTTGGCTGACGGTTGTTGGTGTTGTTGTTGTTGGTTTGGATAGGTGCTTTTGCAGGATTTTGGTTGTGGTGTGGAGGAAAAGCATTTTGATAGATCTGTAAGCCTGCATTGGGAGAGGTTTGGGCACCAACAGTGATTTCCTTCCGATCAATGAGGTCTTGCACATAGTCTTTCAGTTTCATGCATCTGAGGGTAGTGTGACCTTTTACCCTATGAAATTTGCAGTACTCATTATCTTTGTACCATGCAGCTTTGGATTGGCTTGGGTCAATTTGCTGGGTAGGAGGAAATTTGATGAGGTTTTCTTTGACTAATTTCTCAAAAATGACATCCAATGGCTCACCAAGGGGTGTATAGTTTCTAGGTGTAGGTTGGAATCTAGGCTTTTGTCCTCCAGCTACATTGATGGCATTAGCTTGATTGCTAGACCCTTGGAAGTTGGGTCTTGGATTATGGTTTTGATAGCTTTGGTTATTCTGTCGTTGGGAGTTGATAGCTTGTTGATTTTTTGGTTGATATGGTGGGTTGGATTGGTTGTGAGAAGGACCAACAATATTCACATGTCTGGTGTCAGTGACGCCATCTGTTGCAACGTGCTTGTTTTTGTTCCAATACCTAGACTTGTCATTGGAATGTGATTGATTTTGGTTGGCTTCCTTGTAAAGCTTGACCACACCATCTTTAATGAGTCCTTGCTCAAGGATCATTCCTTTCTCTTTGATATCTTTGTAGGTTTGCAAACAGTTCATGGTCATGTGGTGAGCCAAGCTAGGATGGGCATTATCAATAAACATTTTCACCACATGGCCTTCTGGCAAGGTGCAGGATATGCGGGTGGTAAGGGTTTGCCATCTTTGCAGGTATTCGGCAAGGCTTTCTCCACCTTTTTGCTTGGTGTGGACAAGATCAACTATTGATAGCTCTGTTTCAACAAGATGGGCATATTGGGCTACAAATGCCTCAGATAATTCAGCAAAGTTTTTAATTGTGCCATAGGGGATTCTATAAAACCATTCAAGAGCTGCTCCAGCTAAGCTTTTGGGAAAAAGGCTCAAGAGGAAGACATCATTGTATGCTACGTCCTAGCAGTGCATGTAAAATTCTTTGATATGTGTGACAGGGTCTCCTTTTCCTCTGAATTTGTCAAATTTGGGTACCTCAAAGTGTTTGGGAAATGGTGTCATGGTAATGGCTCTGTCAAATGGGTAAGGACACACATTCTCAAACTTGAATGTCTTCGGATCATTCCCTTCTTGGATGGCTTTCAGAGCTATCTTCATTTGCTCCCATTCTGAATTGATAGGTGATGGCTAGGGTGCCCCCAATGTAGGAGTGCCTTGAGGTAGGTATGTGCTGGATGGGGCCACTGAATATGGATGGCTATGAGGGATTTGCTGATAGGGATTGTACATTGTTTGGGTAGCTACATGGTGGATGACAGGTTGCTGAGGGGGAGGTGGCGCATATTGTTGCATGTGTTGCGAGGCTTGCTGTTGATATGGGATTTGAGGTTGGGATTGAGGAACATAAGCTTGCTGTGGGATAAATGGATTGCTTTGTGGAGGTAAGGTATAAGATGGTTGAGAGGCTTGGGGAAAGGATCGGGGGGCTTGTGGGGTTTGACCAATATATGTGGGTTGTGCCCCCATTTGGGATGGTATCTGCAAATAATTGGTGGTTGGCTGGGGTGGTGGATTACCTCCTAGAAGTGGCATTGAAAAGTAGTTGGTAATTGGAGGTAATGGATTAGTTGGTGGTGGAGGTGGTGGGAATTGAAAGCTTAGGAATGGAACTGATGGGGTTTGATAGCTTTGTCGTTGGATTTGGAAGCTTGGTAGAGTGGTGGCAGGGGCTGGGGTCACTTGGGAGTTTGGTAGAAAATTGGTAGTAGCTTGTGGGATTTGATAGCTTTGTGGAGTGAGGGTAGTAGCTTGTAGATTTGTGGCTAATGGTATTGAGCTCCCAAGACCTAATGGAAATGATGGGATTGTGCTTTGGGCTGCAGTGAACAAGCTGGGGGTGATGAAAGGTTGATTATCTGGCCCCATGGGTGGCATCCCTGTTGTATATTGTTGAGGTTGGCCAAAGATGCTAGCACTGATTTGGGAGATGGGTGGATTTGGAAGGCTGGGTTGGGGGGCAGCAGCAGCAATAGTGAAGGGGGTGAACGGTGAGCTGTTTTGGGTAAAGGGGGTTTGGAGCGAAGAGGTATGAACCAAGGATGGAGTGGTGGTGGATGGGTTGGCTTGCGGCATGGAGATTTCAACTTGGGTGGATGATGGTATGTTTGGGTCTATTGGATCATATGGATTGGCTGGAGGCTCTTCTTTTGGCATATATTGAGGATAATTTGGATCATAAGAGCCTATGGGTGGTGGTACCTGCCCAAACAATGGGTGAGATGGATCTGATAATGGAGGGAGTCTTCCAAAGTCAAAGGTTCCTACATTTTCCCTTTGAAAATTAGCCATGATTGTCTCTTTGTTCTTGTCTATAATGGCATTTACCAATACTGCATTTCTTGGTTGGTTCATGAAAGCTTCAATGTCAGTACATGATGGCATAGCTTTCTCTGGGCTGAAGGATGGCTAAGTGCTCAAGGGGGGTGAGGTTGTTCGATCCAAATGATAGGGCTCCATTGTTTCTTTCTTCTTGGCTAAGCGAGTGATGGGTGGCATGAAAAATGCTCCTAGGGATGAGATGCAATAATGCTGATGGATGCAAAAGGGGGAAGGCTTCTCTATGCAAATGATTTCCTAGGTTAAGGCAAAGCTATATGACAAAACTTAAGGAGGATTGGGTTGGAGATTCTAACTTCAAATATATGTTGCCAAAGCACGAAAGGTCTGCTTTCCTATGTGCAAGCTTGGTGGTGATTGTGTCAACTTAAGGATAGACTGATGATCCTTTAGGAAGAACACGAGATTGACCACTTGTGGATCCCAACCTTTAGCTCAAGGTGATGAGGGATAACAAGTGACAAAGCTGGATTACCCTAGACAAAGCTCTGTCAAAGGGATAACCTTGGTGAGATTGATGGATTTGAAAGATTTTAGGAGTGGCAAACTTTTGGCAAAAGTGACAACAATTCTGAAGGCTTGGATTTGAGGTTTTGATTGCTGGCTAGATGGTTTGATTCTAAATGAGATGGATGAGCTAATAATGCTTAAGGGGATAACCTAAGATGGCTGGCTTTTCTACAAAGATGACTCTAAAGTGAAGCTCATCCAAGAAGATGTGGAGAAACAAGGGTGTCTAATCATAGAAATCATGCCTAGTTGGTAAGGCATAAGAAGGATTAACTCCTGGATGTTGGCTAAATTTGATGGTGCGCTCTAACCAGGCCTCTTGAAGTGCTTCCTCAGGAGCTTTTTCCTCTGCTTTATGGAGTTTGGCAATTCGTGGGCTTGGTTTTATTTCTTTTCTCTTGGCTGAAAGTTCTTGGTATGCTAGAGATGGTTTGAGTTTAACTTTGTGGAACTTCTGTTTGGGTTTGGGTTGCTCTGACATCAATTTCTGAATCTGCTTGGCTTTGAGAGATCTTGGTTGTTTTGCTTCAACTCGTTCAACTTCTGGAATAGGCAGTGACTACGCTAAGTATGCCCTAAGCTAGGATTGACCAAGTTTGGCAAACATTCATTCAACAAATAAAAGATCAAGCAATAGATAGAAACAACCAGATAGAAGTTTTTGATTCTCAGAAAGTGATACTTGCGCCAAGGAGTGTGTATGTTCTACAAATGTTTCGATCAGTCACCTCAAACACATTAACATCCTAGATGGTTGTCTACAAGGTTGACAGTTGGTTTAGCTAAGGAGTCCTCAATATACCCAAGGTACGTGAGGCCCAAATCCGTAGATGAGACCAAAAAGATGTCACACAGCCGAGAGGAGCGGTAACCCACTTCTCCTCTTTCACTTCTCAAGGGTATAAAGTTCCTTGAGGCTTAGCCCGAGTGACAAAATCTTGATCCCAAGAGAGGTGTCTTTCGATTCACCTCCCAATTCTTATACTCCGCCAGAACACTGGAGTTGAGGTCGTCCAAGGGGTGATGAAATCCCCAAGCAGGCCTCCTAAAAAGAAATAAGGTTTTGGATCCTAATCTTATGCACCCAAGATGGCCTGGAAAGATGACAAGGGGAGAGAAGACTTGGATGACCTTGGGCTAAAAAACACGCTTGTTCTTTTACCAACTGACTCTTATGTGTGCTAATCTAGACTTTGCAAGCACTCATGTTTAAGAGACAATGTTCAATTCCAACTTGAAGCCCCAACAAAAGTAAATCGATCAAAGAATGCAAACAATAAGAAGAGTTAGGGTCAACAAAAGAAAACTCGCACGCCCAGAGGCCCTCCACGTCAAGTATCGATTAATTTTCTTTAAGGCATTCAAGATTGAGTGTGAGTTTGTTTTAAGCCCAAAACAAAAGTGTGTGAGATTCGATTTCAAGTGCGCGCCCGGAGGCTCTCCACGTCAGTTGTTGTTCAATTTTAGTGCCCAAACTTAAAGTGTGATCAATTTAATCTAGAGTTTTGATCATTTAAGAATTTTGATAAAGTTAAAGCAAACATTCAAAGACAAAGTGAGTGAGTTAGATTGTGGAACATTTAACACCTTTTTCAAGTAGACCCATCCCCATAAATGGCGCTGAGATTGCAACCAATTGTTAATATTTGATGGGTGATTAGAAAAGAGGTGAGTCCAAGGAACTACTCAAATTGATTTTTGCAAATTTGTATTTTAACTTAACAAGGTTTCTTAAATGTCCAAAAATCAAACTTTACCTAGATTGCATGTGGAAAAGAGATTTGTTTTGTTCAATTTTTAGAAGCTTCAAATGAAGTGTTTGATATTGCAATGGTTAATTGATCCTTAGAATTCAAGATTGGATTTGTTGTTTTAATCATGCATTCAAGGAAAATTTGATTTTAATCCATGGCATTCAAGAGTGATTTTAGCAACATGCATTCAAAGAAAAGTGGTTAAACATTCAAGTGTTTTCTTTTGAGCATTCAAGATTGAGATTTTGTGTGTTGTTTTAAGAACTTTGAAGTGCTTTGTTTTAACCTTAGATCATTCAAGATTTTTTTGGACTCAAAAGTGAAAATGATTCTTTGGACTTTGGTTTTCATTCAAGATTTTGTGTTCTAGTTTGCATATTTTAAGCCCAAAAATGATATTCCTAGATTGTTTTGATGCATGAAAATCCTAAGAAACATTAAAGATTTTGCAAATAAGACATTTGTTTGGAACAAATAACAAAGCTTTTAGGACAATTTTTGGCAACCATTTAGGACTCTTAGTTTTCATGAGATTTTTTAAAAGAACTTTAGTGTGCACTTAGTGTTGATTTTGAACCTTTTGAAATGGAAACTTGAAGTTCTTTTTAAATTCCCAAAAATGAAGTGTTCCTAATTTTGCATGAATTCATCTAAAACCTTGATGTTGCAAGGATGCAAATGATTAGATTGGTTTAGTTTCACTTGTTAAAAGATTTTTTCTTTCTTGCAAATTTTTAATTTTTCAATAGATTTAAGTATGATTTGGGGGTTCATTTTAAGCACTAAAAAGAAGTGTGTATGATTTTGCTTCCTTAAAAAAAAATGGCCAAGATCTCCCACAAGAAGAAGAAGAAGAAGTAGATGGAATAAGAAGAATATAGACAAGAAGAGAAAGAATAATTTCAAGTTCTTTGTCCACCTATAAGCTTTAAAAATCTGCAAACACTATGAGATAGATTATGAGTTCCTTTGTCTTCTTCATGCTCATGTGGACCTACAAAACCAATTTATACAATCCTACCAATCACAAAAACAAGAAAAATTAGCCAAAATCAGCAAATAACATACAAAACTTTGACTAAAAAAGCTAATGAAGATGACCCATGCGGGGTCCCACCGGGCGTGCCAAAATGTATATGAGCAATGTTAGTATGCTAATAGAAACCAAATTTAAATAAAGATTCTACAAACTAAACAAAATTCATAAACTTCAAGATAAACTAAGATGAACTCTCAATTGAGAATATGAGCCATTAATGGACTCTCTCAATAAGAAGCTCTCTTGTTGAGTGGCTTTGTCTAAATAGATAGGATGTATGCTCAAGCTTATGCTTCAAAAATGGCTTCAAATGGAGTTGGAATTTAGGTGTGAGTGTATGGTTTTGATGTAAAATGGCTTCTCAAAATGGCATTATGAATTTACTTCATGGATTGTGTTATTTTGAAAAGGGGAAGGATCCAATTTATAGGCAAGAGGCTTGAGGGATTGAGGGCTAAGATGCAAGGATGGGAAAAAGCTTATGAAGGGCTCAGATTGCATGAGAGGAGAGCACATGGATTGTGCTTCCTTATAGCCAATCAAGGAGTGACACATGTCACATGGTGAGAGGATGGAGGAAAGGGGAAGGATGAGTCAACAAAGGAGGCTCAAGGGATAAAATCTTCATAAAGACCCTTATAATGACTTGTAAGAGCAATAAAAGGGCTTGTAAGAGTCATTTATGACCTAGTGGACTTCATAAAGTTTTATGGTTGAGATATTTTGAGGGTGATGAGAGCAATTTCGACTTGGACTTGATTAGGAAGGTTTTAAGCTTGCTTGGGCTTGTGCAAATGATTAGAGGATGGATTAAGATGGTTTAGGATTAGCTTAGGGATAGGCAAGTGGATGGCATTTAATGAGGGTGGGTGAAGGAGGAGATATTTGTTAACTTTGGCTTGGGTTAGGAAGTTTTAACTCATGTTTAGGGAATGTGACAAGGTTAGGAGGGGATTAGGATTAGGTTTAAAGACATCTCTTAGAAGAGTCTAGACTTTGGATGAGGATAAAGACTTTTTAGAATAGTCTAGAATTTCCTAAGATGAGGATGAAGACTTTCTAGAAGAGTCTAGAACTTCTTAGGATGAGGATAAATTAGATTTTTAAGAAATAAATAAAGTTTTATTTATTTCAAGGGTTTGGGTTGAGGAGATATTTATTAAAACTTTTTTAATAAACATGAGGATTAATATTTAATCTTAATTAAATATTTTGAGTTGGGATTAGGGGTAGGAAATGATGGGATTAGCCTTTAATCAAAATTAAAGAAGGATTAGAAGATTTTGGAAGAGGTTATTGGTCATAAGGAAATTGGCCAAGTTTTGGGAAAAAAATAAATTTTTATTTATTTTAGGATTTTTGGTCAATTTATTAATTAAATAATTAATAAATAAGAAAATAATGTTTAAATAAGATTTAAACATTTTTGGGAAGGATTCCTTAATTAAATATTTTTAATTAAGATAAAGGGATTTAATGGCATAAAAATTAATTAATTAATTAATAAATAAATGATGATGTCATCAGGACTTTTGCAGAAAATAAAAATACTTTATTTTCTAAAGGTTTTTAGGTGTCTACACTTCCTTCTTCTATTGTATGCTCAATTGGTTTCTCCTCAGTTTCATCATCTTTCTTCTTTTGCTAAGTCCACTTGAGGTTTTCTTGACCCTTTTCTTCGAGGATGGTGTAGGTTCTTGCTCTGTCTTCACCAATCTCTTAGATTTTCTCTTCACAACAAGTGTGTCATCCTATACTTTCCTTCTTGTTTGATCATGTTGAACTCTAGTTAGTTGCACTTATGCAACTATTGCATAGGGTGTAGGTGTGTGTGCACTATATTTTACAATTATTACCCCTTCAGATGGTGTTGCAATAGCAGTCAGTGTTTTTGTTATCACCTTGGTCTATCCACTAGTTTCCATTACTAGTGCAATACCTTTGATCTCATTAAATCCTTCTTGAGTCATACCTAATTCCTTAAGGATGGAATCTATCTCTTCACCACTTTCTTCTAAATTTCTTTGCTATGAAGATCAAAATGAACTTCCCTTACCTTCTCCTCATAGGTACCTGATCTAGGGAACTTAGGTAAGTTTATGATTATCGATATTTGGTTACCAAATTAGATTAAATGTATTTTATATTTAGTTGATATATCTATTGAGCTACTTAGTTATTTCAAGTTTTTAGGATTATTTCAATGATGTTGCATGTGTACTCATATAGTGATTTTAGTTATTTCATGATGTTAGCTAGAGGAATGATTTATATGCAATTTATATAGTTACTTACCACATAATTGCATGTATATGGTGTACTTGTTTGTTTTACTTTATGATTGACATCCCTAATGTGATTAAAGGAGGGAGTCGTAGTCACCTACTAATCGAGATCTACACGATGTACCAATCCCCACCATTGCCTATTTAGTTTAGAATATATTTGTTTGCACATGAATGGATTGTATACAAATTGCAAGAACCGGGCATTGACTTCCCTGAATTGTGAAGATCAGTGTATCTTATCGTAGTATCTCCATGGTATAACTGGGGAGATAATTCTTGAGCTTGAATCCTAAATCCTAAGCCAATTGTCCTCGAAAGTAGGATAAGTATCAGAGTTAGTTTACTTGTCTAAATTCGTCAAGTGACGTGAATTCATGATTTTGACCTTGAAGTTTGATAATGTTCTTTGTCTTCAATGGAGTTGTCATATTTGGTTTCGTGGGTCTATTGTGATTTTTAGTTATAATTAAATCAAATTAAAAGATAATTTAATAAAAATTTGATATTTAATTATATTTAATTAATTGAGAAATTAATTAAATTAAAGAATTAAATTTAAAAGATTTAATTACA
The DNA here is from genome assembly GCA_028749045.1 of Cupressus sempervirens. Classification (NCBI taxonomy): domain Eukaryota; kingdom Viridiplantae; phylum Streptophyta; class Pinopsida; order Cupressales; family Cupressaceae; genus Cupressus; species Cupressus sempervirens. The sequence continues at coordinate 349,603,786 of CM053789.1, forward strand.
GTTCTAATTTTGGCATTTTATATTTATTTAATTTAATAATTATTATTTAGGATTTTTATTTTTAATAATAAACTTTAAATAATATTATTAGTTGAGTAATAAATCTTATTTGATTAAAAATTAAATATTAAAATCTGTGAATATTTGATTAATTAAAAACTAATTAAATTTATGCTTCAAATAAAAAGTCTCAAATTAGAAGTCTAAATTTAGAGGTCTAAATTTAGAAAAATTGGCTAAAGAAAAATTAGAATATGATGTTATTTAATTAATGAGAAATTAATTAAATTTGCACTTGAATTTAATTTTTTTTATTGAAGTCTAATTTAAGAAGTTCAATAAAAATAGAATTAAAGATTAAAAGATTAAAGATTAAATATTAAATATTTTTTTATTATGATTATTTAATTAATATTTATTAAATTAGAGTTGCACTTAGTTAATGAGCTTTAATTATTCTTAATAATTTAAATAATAAAATATGCTTTAAATAGTGCTTGCACTAATTAATAAAGTGGAGGAAAAGAAAATATAAAAGAATATTTTTATTAGAAAGTTATTTAAATGTGCATGAAAGGATTATATAATAAAAGTTTATTTTTAAGGAAAGGCCTTTGCATGTTTGGAAATCAGAAGCCCTAGGTAGAGTCAAACTCTTTATTAAGAGATTCAAGCTCATTTCTACACAAACAGGTTTGGAGGAGCCAATTTCTGAAAAGAGGGTTCTCAAAGGAAAAGGAAGATTCTTCCATGTTTGCGCTTTAGTTGTTTTAGCATTAGATCTAGGTAAGATCTTATGGGTTTGTATAGTAGTTGCTCATTCTTTGAATTCATGTCTTCTTTGTATCTGTTGTGTTTCTATTTTTTAGAATTTCATTGGGTTGAAACCCTTGTTTGAGAAAACTCATGTCCATTATAAAATTGTCCATGATTTAATCTAAAACCTCATTGTGAATTTATTCTTATTGTGTCCTTAACATAAAAATAAAAACTGAAACCTTGTAGTGAAATTGAAAACTCTATAAATAGTAATACTTGGAAAAGAAAAGTGAAACCATGTTTGTTATTAAATCTTTGTTTTGAAAATGAAAAAGAGAGCTTGAAATCCTATAAGTGAAAATTAAACATTTGTGTTTTCATAACCTAAGGTATTGAGAAAGTTATAGTGTATGTACTTTATGTGAAGTGTGATTTACTGGTGTTGGGGTTTTTGGGTTTGACTTAGCTTTGGCCAGTTAAGATGTTTACCAGAGGCTCGGGGGTTTATTTTGTGATGTCATGATGATGTTTTCTACATGATCTTTTATATTTAACCATACTGATATGTGTGGTATGATGAGTTTGATCAGAGATTTTGGCGTGCTTTCTAGTTTCTTATGTGGGACTGAGATGAATGGTGCTTTTCTGATATAACCTTTGATTCTTCGATCAGTTATCCTTGGATTGCTTCCCAGTTACAATGATTAAAATTTTTTTTTGGTGATGTCATGTTATGACATGGATTTGGGTTATGTTTACTTGACTTTGGATTAGTCCTATTAGGATGATCATATTGGTGAAATATGTTATTATGATCAATAATATTTCAGAACTTTCCAATTAGTTGTTTAAAAATTGATGTGTGGATATAGTCATTAGAGATCTTTTACTTTTGCTAAGTTTACAGTAGATTATATGTATGTTATGTTGGGAAGTATCTTGCAATGGAGGTCAAGGCCCTAAAGAGGCTTTCAAGTAACCCATTGTAGGTTATTTTAATAAGTGATAAAATTTCATTAAATGGGTTTTAAATGAATTAATAAGATGTTGGTACCAAAAAAAGTCACTAGGGGGTCTGGAGTATTTAAAGACTGTGAGGGTAACCTTGGAGCAGACTTGTTAGTATGCCTTGTTTGTATGAAAGGATATTGATGCCACATAGAGACAAAAGGGGGCCAGAGTAATAAAACACTGCCAAGGTAACCTTAGATTTGGCTCATGCAATGACACTTTTCGACTTACATTGTAGATTTTATATGTGCCTTTGTTGCCTCTGGGATTAGTTGATACTTGCGTCTTGGTAACCTTTGAGATAGTTTCCTTGACTTAGATGTTGGTTTTTACTTGCGTTGTTGATATCTATTTGGGACTTGAGTTTATCTCCTCAGCATAGTGAGAGTGGAGCTTTTTGAGTTTCATGAGGTCAGGTGGTAGTGTGTTTTCTTATATCATTGAGATATGATCATTGGATGTTGTTGCTGAAGGTTTGTATGTAGTTGATCCTTCTTTCTTATCTTTTACTTTTGTTAGATTATTATATTCTATTGTATTGTATTTTTTTATTAGAGTTCTTATGAGATGATGTATTATATTCTTGATGTATATTCTTTTCGCCTTTCATACCCTGTGACTTGTACAGTGGATGATTGTGCATATTGCTTATTACCAAGTGGCATCATTTATAATTGTATATTATTTAAATGGAATTGTAATTGTAGTTATTCTTGTATGTGGGTTTGTTATATATTGGTTTTAGTATTAATTAAACTTAAATGTGAGTCAACGTCATGGGATCCTTAAGAGACGTAATCTATTTATGTGTTGCTTATGTATGAATGTATGTTATTGCTTCCACTATTTTATAACTATTGTTATATATTATCTTCTTCTTTTTTTAAATGTTTGGCAAACATAGTGAAACTTTAGGTTAGGTTCTTTTGGGTCCCTTGGTGGGGTGTTACTTCTGGTATCAAAGCTTGAGTTTCTATATTTGGAGGACTATGTATATGGGAACGCTACTTGTTGATAACTAGTTAACTAAAACAAAACTTGAACTATTAAGTATCTATTACAAACTTGAACCTAAATAGTTTGAACAAAATGATTAGAAGTAGTAGAACATTTGAATATGAAACTTGGAGACTCATAACATTTATGTTCTTGACTTTCAATTTATGTCTATACATTATAACTTTTATATTTTCTGATGGATGTAGAGATGTTAATCTTTTGTTTGCAATGTTTTAGGGGATCTATTTCAGTATTTGTTAAAAAGATGAATGTTGGATCAATATGCTTTTCAGTCTATTATTAAACCAAAATCATATTGTTGTAAGTGATTGAAAGTGTATACATAGTTAACTTATTTGTATTAGTTTCTTAAATGAGTCTTTTGTTTGGCATTGTAGATAGTACTCTTTGAATTTTAATTATTCTAGTCATTTTAGTAGGCTTCTGGGAGTAAGCCTTGGTCTAGGAGGAATGGATGTAATGCCTATTGGGCTAGTTTAGTTTTATCTCTCTTTTAGGCTTCCAGGAGTAAACCTAAGCCTAGAGGGAGTGGATGTAATGCCTACCCCTAGTTGACTTTTCTTGTCATATTGCCAGATTCTTTTAGGCCTATTTTATGTTTATGTTTATGTTTATGATTATGGGTATTTGGTTACCAGATTAGATTAAATGTATTTTAGATTCAATTGATATATGTGTTGAGTTACTTAGTTATTTCATGTGTTCAGGATTATTTCGATTATGTTACATGTATGCTCAAATAGTGATTTCAGTTATTTCATAATGTTAGTTAGAGGAATGATTTATATGCAAGTTCTATTGTTAATTACCCCATACTTGCAAGTGTATGGTGTACTTGTCTATTTTACTTTATGATTTAAGTTCCTAATGTGGTTGAGGGAGGGAGTTGTAGTCAACTTCTAGTTGGGATCTACACAATGTACCAATGCCCACCATTGCTTGTTTAGTTTAGAATATATATGTTTGTACATGTGTAGATTCTATACAAATTGTAGGTATCAGTTATCAATTTCCTTGAATTTTCAGGATGAGCATACCTTATCGTAGTATTTCCATTGTATAATTGGGGAGATAATTCTTGAGTTTGAATCCAACACCCTAAACCCATTTTCTTAGAAACTAGGACAAGTATCTGAGTTAGTTTATGCATCTGAATTCATCAACTGACGTGAATTCATGATTTTGACCTCAGAGTTTAATTATGTTCTATGTCTTTAGTTGAGTTGTCATATTTGATTTTGTGGGTTTGTTGTGATTTTTAGTTATAATTAAATCAAATTAAAAGATAATTTAATAAAAAATTATAAAGAAAATTCAATATTTAATTATATTTAATTAAGTAAGAAATTAATTAAATTAAAGAATTAAATTTAAAAGTTCTAATTAAAGTTCTAATTTTGGCATATTTATATTTATTTTATTTTATTATTCTTATTCAAGAGTTTTATTTTAATAATTAACTCTAAATGATATTATTAGTTGAGTAATAAATATTATTTGATTAAAAAGAAAATATTTTAATATGTGAATATTTGATTAATTAAAAACTAATTAAATTTATGCTTTAAATAAAAAGTCTAAATTTTGAAGTCTAAAGTTAGAAATTTTGGTTAAAGAAAAATTAGAATATGATGTTATTTAATTAATTACAAATTAATTAAATATGCACTTCAGTTTAAAATATTTATTTTAAAAGTCTAATTTAAGAAGTTGGATAAAAATAGAATTAATATAGTAAAAGATTAAATATTAAATATTGTTTTATTATGATTATTTAATTAATAATTATTAAATTAGAGTTGCATTTATATAGTGAGTTTTAATTATTCTTATTAATTTAAATAATAAACTATGCTTAAATAGTGCTTGCACTAATTAATAAAGTGGAGGAAAAGAAAACATAGAAGAATATTTTAATTTAAAAAAAATTAAATGTGCATGAAAGGATTAAATAATAAAGTTTATTTTTGAGGAAAGGTTATGCATATTCAAAAATCAGAAACCCTAGTTAGAGTCAAACTCTTTATTAAGATATTTGAGTTCATTTCTACACACAGATTCTTGCATGTTTGTGCATTCACTATTTTAGTATTAGATCTAGGTAAGATCTTGTTGGTTTGTGGAGTAGTTGTTCGTTCTTCGAATTCTTGTCTTCTCTATGTTTGTTGTGTTCCTATTTTTCAGAATTTCTCTGGGTTAAACCCTTGTTTGAGAAAATTGATTTCCATTATAAAATTATCTGTGATTTGATCTAAAACCTCATTGTGAATTTATTGTTATTGTGTCCTGAACATAAAAGATAAAAGTTAAAACCCTGTAGTGAAATTGAAAACTCTATACATAGTAATACTTGGAAAAGTGTAATGTCCCCATTTTAGCAGTTGACCAAGTGTGTGTGCGTTAGCCTTGTTCTACATGGTCCCGAGGGCTAACGAAGGGTTTAATGGGATCTTGGAGTGTTTTGGCCTAGTCATTTCCAGTTTGGGCCAAAACGAAGTTGATTTACTCAGTTTCAGGCATACTTACTATTTTTAGTAAGTCAGCAGGACACAGTGCAGGTCAATTTTGGTGATTGGATTCGATACTCCTCGGTGAGAGCTTTTCGATGAGCTATCACTCGCATTATTCAGAGTTCGATTGCTAATACATTTTAATGCCTGAAGTTTTATTAAAGTAACGTCTAATTTAATTGTAAAATATTAAAGTGTTACTTTAATATTTATTTTATGGTGATGTGTACCCAAGGGAGACATAAGGGGTATTTTAATATATGTTTTATATTACACATCTTTTATCCCACATTGCCCATATGAGTTGAGCGGACCCGTGGGAATAGAATAAAAGGAAGCATCTGTGGCTTCATTAGATAGGTTGAATATGAGAAGAAATTGGTGTGTGAGTTGCAGCTTTGTTTTCGGCATTTGAGGACGTCTATCCTCTCTTGTAACATTCTAGACGTCATTCCCTTGGGGTTTGGCCTTTGGAATTCTTTCTTATTGGCTTCATTATCAGGCAGTTTAGTTGCATTTCCGGCTACAGGCAGATTTGATATTTTGCTCATATCTTCTTCACTACTTGTCCGACGCTTATGCCGCTTGGAGGGAATGGTATTATGAAGGTAGTGGACTGATTGGAGGACAAAGTATTGTAGCAGCAAGTTCGTAAGCATGGGCTGGAGTATTATGACAATATTGCTGAAGTAATTAGTGAGTTGATAAATCTGCTATGTATTTGATTTTATGAATTCTGAAAATAACATTTTATTAGCAGTAGTTCATTTCCACTTTGCATATCATTGTAGTTGCTTTCTTGTTTATGTTGTATGATACCAATTCCATGCACGAAACACAACAAACAATAAATGTTTGATTTCTGAAATTATAAGGGGTTTAAAACATTAAACGGAGAAATAAGAAGTTGAATGCAAACTGTTTGACATAATTCCTTTCAGCAATTTGGTTTAGTTTTTTGGGACATCCAGGGGTGCCCATTACAGTGGTATCAGAGCTATAAGTCCTGCCATCCTGTGGAGGTCTTATAGGGAATTTGGAACAGCCGGATAGAGGGAAAAAGTAAGTAAAAAACACAGGCTAAGCATTTATGTTTGAGCATGCAACAGGGGTCTTATAATTTCCGCGATACCAGAGCAAGAGAAAATAGGATTTCAGACTTGCAAAGCAAACAGTCTAGTACATCCGTGCAGGGGGACATTGAATTCAACCATACAGACACAGAGGAGATATTCTGTGATCAGTACAATAATATGGGTGATCGAGATGACAAGAATACAGGATTAGGCGGAGGCAGAAATGCTGGTCCAGATCAGGAGGAGGTACTGTTCCGACAGTTACTGGATACATTAGAGCAAGGGCAACGTATGCAGCAGGAGTAGAATAGGCGAATGGACATGATGTTGTAGCTCATGGCTAGACAGATGGGTGTCAATATTAATCCAGGTGATGCCAACAACAGAAACAATAACAACGAGGGAAACAATAACAACGGGGGAAATAATAACCATGAAGGCCAAGGCAACAACAATGGTCCTGAGAATAACATTAATGGTAATAATGGACACGGCAATAATGGGAATGAGGCTGATAACTTTAGACACGTTGCACGCCCAGCACGGACTGCGAGCTCGAGACCTCTTCTACCCACTTTTCCACCCAGAGATCCGGTTCATCCAGTAAACGAACCACAGATTACCGAGTTACAGGATCAGTTTAGGAGGGACTGGGAGGCTAGTGGACCAGAGTTTCAGGCGGATATTTCTCTTAGAGATTATATGGACTTGAGGATGAGACACATGCCTAAAGCAGGAGGGAGGAATCAAAACTTTGAGCTGAGGAAGAAAGTTGGAAAACTTTCTTTACCTTATTATGATGCTTCAGGGAAGATGACTGCATGAGCTTGGGTGCAGAAGGTAGATACATACTTGCAGCTAAATCCTATGCCTGAGGAGGAGGCTATCAAGTATGCGGCTATGCACTTGGATGGCATTGCACATGAATGGTGGCATCATGGCATGGTGACTTTGGGGCATAATCAGATTACATCCTATGAGGAATTCACTGAAACATTGATTGGGAGATTTGACACTAAGGATCCCGAGTTACATTTCAAGGAGCTAGCACAGTTAAAACAGTCAGGTTCTGTGGATGCTTACATTGCCGAGTTTCAGCGCTTGTCTGTACTTGTTACTGATATCTCTCCTAGGAGATTGGTGGTGTTATTTTGTGATGGTCTTGCTGATCCATTACGAGGTTGGGTGAAGGGACATGATCCACTCACGTTAGCTGAAGCAACTAAAAAGGCACGAGATTTAGCCCCTTCGGTATACAAAGGAAAAAACCATTCAACAGATTCTTCCTACCGCAAGGACAAAGACAAAAAATCATTTCAGAAAGAGTATAGCAAACCCAAAGAAGGATCAAAAGGACTAGACAATGAAACCTTGAATGAACTTCGAAAGAAGAAGTTGTGCTTCCATTGTAGAGAGCCTTGGGACTTATCTCATAAATGTTCTCTCAAGGCTAAGGCAAATCAAATGGAGTATTTTTCAGCAGAAGAGTCAGAGTCAGAAGGGGAGGATCAGCACTCCGATTCAGATGAGGGTAACACTATAGAGGAGAGCAACATTCCTAAGGATGATAGATCGTTGGCACGCTTGACAGGGGCCCAAAAGGCAATCACATTTAAGGTCAGGGGTACTATCTAGGGGCAGAAAGTGATATCTCTTATTGACACTGGGGCTACACATAACTTCATAGATGCATAGTTGGTAGCCAGGAGAGGGTTACAGACAGAGGAGCATGATGGGTTTAGAGTCATGGTGGCTAACGGTGATAAGTTATTATGCACTCGAAAGATATCTAATCTTCGCATCAGGTTTGGAGATGGCTACGAGTTGGAGGATGAGTTCTATGTTGTGGACATGGGAGATTATGATGTCGTCCTCGGCATGACATGGATGGCTTCACTAGTTGAGTTCACACTCAATCTAGCGAAATTGGAGATGAGATTCCAGCATGAGGGGAGAACTATGGTACTTAGAGGGCTTTCAGATGGAGGTTGCAGAATAGTGTCCTTGAGGAGAATGCAGAGACTTTTTCGTCATGATGACATAGAGTGGGCGGCAGAGTGCCACATTATGCCAACTTCACCAGAGCCACAAGAAAAGAGTCATCCACTAGATGTCCAAAAGATACTCGATAGACATGCTAAAGTATTTAGCGATATTCCTCATGGGGTTCCTCCTGATAGAGGGATGGAACATGTTATTGAGCTCGAGGAGGGAGCCAAACCAGTTATGATTACTCCCTATCGTCATCCTAAGAAACACAAGGATGAGATAGAGAAGGAGATTAAGGATTTGTTGGAGATGGGGCATATCAGGCCGAGTAAGAGCCCTTTTGCTTCAGCAGTAGTATTGGTAAAGAAGAAGGATGGGACGATGCACATGTGCATCGATTACAGGGCACTGAATAAGAAAACAATTAAAAACAGGTATCCCATTCCTAGGATTGATGAGCTGATTGATGAGTTGCATGGGGCATGCTTCTTCACCAAAATTGATTTGCGATCCAGATACCATCAGATCAGGATGAGAGCAAAGGACATTGAGAAAACAGCCTTCCGATGTCACTATGGCCACTTTGAGTTCATGGTTATGCCATTTGGTCTAACCAATGCACCTGCTACATTTCAAAGTTGTATGAACCAGGTATTCAGGAAGCAGCTGAGGAGATTTGTCTTGATCTTCTTTGATGACATCTTGTTCTTCAGTAAGACCTAGGAGGAGCACTTACATCATCTAGAGGAGGTGTTATCTATTCTGGAGAGAGAGTCATTGTATGCCAAGGAATCTAAATGTGAGTTTGGCATGACTGAGCTCCTTTACCTGGGGCATATCATTAGTGCAGATGGCGTTCGGGTTGATCTCGAAAAGATTAGAGCTATTGTAGAATGGCCTACTCCCACAAACCTTACACAGCTTAAGGGATTCTTTGGTTTATGTGGTTTTTATAGGAGGTTTGTTAAGGGATTCTCACAGATTGCTACACCCTTGACAGATCTTACCAGGAAAGGAGCCTTCGTGTGGACAGGGGCAGCACAGAGGTGTTTTGAGCATTTCAAGCAGGTAATGTCTTCATGTCCAGTTCTAGCTCTACCGGATTTCACAAAGCCTTTTGAGCTTCATTGTGATGCATCTGGTGATGGGATTGGAGCAGTATTGATGCAGGGGAAGCATCCCATTGCATTCGAGAGTAGGAAGCTCCGAGGAGTTGAGAAAAGTTATTCTGTCTATGACCGAGAGATGTTGGCCATAATGCATGCATTGGCCAAATTTCGATCATATTTGGTAGGTGGACGTTTTGTGATCAAGAATGATCACAATAGTATTAAATACTTCATGAGCCAGCGTGATCTTAATGACCGGCAACAAAAATGGGTGACTAAATTGCAGGCTTATGACTTTGACATAGAGTTTGTCAAAGGTAAGAAAAATGTGGTGGCTGATGCCTTATCTCGGAGACCTCACTTATGTGCTCTGGCAGAGATTTCAGGAGATTGGAGAGATCGGATTATAACAGAGTATGTCGGAGATGCTTGGGCTTCTGGATTGATTTCAGGTACCATACAGGATGATCGCTATGAGGTGATAGATGGATTGATCAGAGTTCAGGATAGGGTTTATTTGATTCCATCATCACATTTGAGAGAGGCGATACTGAAGGCATTTCATGATGCACCCACAGCTGGACATCCGGGGGTCTTCAAGACCTACAGGCAGATCCAAGAGCGGTTTTCATGGAAAGGGCTCAAGGATGATGTTCAGAGGTATGTCAGGGAGTGTGTGGTTTGTCGACAAAATAAGGGGGAACACACATTTCCTGCAGGTTTATTACAACCCTTGCCCATTCCTGATAGGAAATGGGAAAGTATTTCGATGAACTTCATCACTAGTTTACCACGAGTACAGGGAAGGGATTGCATCTATGTGGTGGTGGACCGCTTGACGAAGTTTGCTCACTTCATTGCTATTCCGTCCACTTACACGGCAGCACAGGTGGCAGAGCTTTTCTTTAAAGAGATATTCAGGTTACATGGGTTGCCCAGATTCATTGTCAGTGACCGGGATAGTAAGTTTATGAGTGTTTTTTGGCAAGAGTTGTTTAGGTTGTGTGGTACAGATCTTACACCTAGCACTAGTTATCATCCGCAAACAGATGGGCAAACAGAGATTGTGAATAAATGGGCGGAAGGATATTTGAGGAACTATGTAACTACACAACAAAAGGCTTGGATCAGATGGTTGCATATGGAAGAGTATTGTTATAACACCACTTATCATATGTCCATCAAGATGACTCCTTTCATGGCACTCTATGGTTATGAAGCACCTAGCTTCATGGATTTAGTTTTGGGGGATAGTAGAGTGCCCAAAGCCAAAAACTTATTGCAGGATAGTCAGGACATCCTGAAAGTGCTCAAAGAGAATATACAACAGGCCCAGAATCAACAGAAATTGTATGCTGATCAGCACCGAATAGAGCGCAGCTTCGAGGTAGGGGATATGGTTTACTTGAGGCTACAACCATATAGACAGTCATCGCTCAAGAAGAGCGGAGCTGAAAAGTTGAAACCTAGATTTTATGGTCTATATAGGGTGATTCGCAAAGTGGGCAAAGTCGCCTATGAGCTTGAGCTTCCAGAAGGCAATCGAGTGCACAATGTGTTTCATGTGTCTAGGCTTAAGAAAACCATTGGTTAGAGTGTAGTTCCTTCTGCAGATTTACCCCCTTTGGATGAGGAGGGGAAGCTTGTGTTAGTACCTGAGGCTATTCTGGATACCAGAGAGAGGAAGCTTAGAAGAAGGATAGTGAAGGAGTATTTGGTCAGATGGAAAGACCTGCCGGAGGAAGATTCTACATGGGAGAGTGAGCAGGTTATTCAGCAGGCTGGACTGAGATTGCTTGAGGACAAGCAATTTCAAGGGGGGCAGACTGTAATGTCCCCATTTTAGCAGTTGACCAAGTGTGTGTGCGTTAGCCTTGTTCTACATGGTCCCGAGGGCTAACGAAGGGTTTAATGGGATCTTGGAGTGTTTTGGCCTAGTCATTTCCAGTTTGGGCCAAAACGAAGTTGATTTACTCAGTTTCAGGCATACTTACTATTTTTAGTAAGTCGGCAGGACACAGTGCAGGTCAATTTTGGTGATTGGATTCGATACTCCTCGGTGAGAGCTTTTCGATGAGCTATCACTCGCATTATTCGGAGTTCGGTTGCTAATACATTTTAATGCCTGAAGTTTTATTAAAGTAACGTCTAATTTAATTGTAAAATATTAAAGTGTTACTTTAATATTTATTTTATGGTGATGTGTACCCAAGGGAGACATAAGGGGTATTTTAATATATATTTTATATTACACATCTTTTATCCCACATTGCCCATATGAGTTGAGCGGACCCGTGGGAATAGAATAAAAGGAAGCATCTGTGGCTTCATTAGATAGGTTGAATATGAGAAGAAATTGGTGTGTGAGTTGCAGCTTTGTTTTCGGCATTTGAGGACGTCTATCCTCTCTTGTAACATTCTAGATGTCATTCCCTTGGAGTTTGGCCTTTGGAATTCTTTCTTATTGGCTTCATTATCAGGCAGTTTAGTTGCATTTCCGGCTACAGGCAGATTTGATATTTTGCTCATATCTTCTTCACTACTTGTCCGACGCTTATGCCGCTTGGAGGGAATGGTATATGAAGGTAGTGGACTGATTGGAGGACAAAGTATTGTAGCAGCAAGTTCGTAAGCATGGGCTGGAGTATTATGACAATATTGCTGAAGTAATTAGTGAGTTGATAAATCTGCTATGTATTTGATTTTATGAATTCTGAAAATAACATTTTATTAGCAGCAGTTCATTTCCACTTTGCATATCATTGTAGTTGCTTTCTTGTTTATGTTGTATGATACCAATTCCATGCACGAAACACAACAAACAATAAATGTTTGATTTCTAGAATTATAAGGGGTTTAAAACATTAAACGGAGAAATAAGAAGTTGAATGCAAACTGTTTGACATAATTCCTTTCAGCAATTTGGTTTAGTTTTTTGGGACATCCAGGGGTGCCCATTACAAAAAGAAAACTAAAACCATAGTTGTTATTAAATCTTTGTGTTTGAAAATGAAAAAAGAGAACTTGAAAACCTGTAAGTGGAAATTAAACCTTTATGTTTTCATAACCTAAGGTATTGAGAAAGTTATAATTGCATGTAATTTATGTGACATGTGATTTACTCATGTTGGAGTTTTCGGGTTTGACTTAGCTTTGGCCAGTTAGGATGTTTACTAGAGGCTTGAGAGTTCGTTCTATGATGTCATGATGATGTTTTGTACATGATCTTTTATACCCAAACATGGTGATGGGTATGCTATGATGAGTTGGATCAAGTATTTTGATGTGCTTTGACCTTTTTGGGTTTCACAAGGTCGAGTGGTAGTGCATTTTCTTATACCATTGAGATCTGACCATTGGATGTTGTTGTTGGAGGTGCTTATGCAATTGATCCTTCTTTCTAATCTTGTACTTTTGTGAGATGATTATATTCTATTCTACTATATTTGTTTATTAGAGTCCTTATGAGATGATGTATTATATTCTTGATGTATATTTTTTCCACCTTTCATACCCTGTGACTTGTAGAGTGGATGATTGTGCATTCTATTTATTGCCAAGTGGCATCCTTTGTAATTGTATATTATTTAAATGGAATTTTAATTGTAGTTATTCATTGATGTGGATTTATTATATATTGGTTTTAGTATTAATTAAACTTAAATGTGATTCAACATCATGGGATCCTTAAGAGATTTAATCTATTTATGTGTTCCTTATGTATGAGTATATGTTATTACTTCCATTGTTTTATAACTATTATTATATATTATCTTTCAAAAAAAAATGTTTTGCAAACTTAGTGAAACTTTAGGTTAGTTTCTTTTGGGTCCCTTGGCGGGGCATTACATTACACTAGAAAAATAGAAATGGTGCTAAAAAATTGAGTGTGGGATCTCTAAGGGTAGTGGGTACGTGTGATATGACAAGCGAACAACCTTGGAAAATAATAGGATGGTGAGAAATTCAATTCTTGCAGAGACTGTTTAGGAAAATCATTAAGACAATCTAAAATCTCCCCTATTGAATCAGTGAATTATGTATTCAAATGGATACATCAGATTTGTGGGGAGTGTTGTCGTTGTGAGGTGACAATGACAAATGACGATTCAAAAGAAATTTGTATAAAATATTTGGATTTAGTAGGTATGGTTTATCCTATTTGTTTATTTAGCTGATAGGCTAAATGTGGAAACATTGTTCCTGTAAAATTAATTTTTTGGCTAAAAAATTGTTAGCCTTTGATTGGAAAACTGTCAACCCTTGACGTTAATTATTTTCTGACCAGTTTTATCTCACTCCAACATTAACTCTTGTTTTTCTCCTATTTATTTAATTTAATTAGCTATTATCTACACTGTTAACTATTGTTTTTTTTCTTATTTATTTATTTATGTCCATTTTAACTCTTGTATTTAATTTTAAAAATTAATTTATTTATACCTTTAACTTTTACTTTTTTCTATTTATTTAGAAAATTAATTAGTTCTTATCTCCACTTTTAACTTGTGTTTTTATTTATTTTTGTTTAATTTTGATTTTTAAAATTGATTGAAGTTTAAGTTTCTAAATTATTTTAATTAGTTTAGTTTTTTAACTTTAAATGCTAATTTTTAGTTTACCCAATAGGATATTTGTGGGAGTTCTTATTTTATTATTATATTTTTTTATATTTCTCATATTAATTTTGGAGGATTTTTAAAATAAATATTTTATTAATATATTTAAGCCAATAAACTTTAAATTTGTTACATTTTTAGTTTTTATAATTATTTTATAAAGTTTTAGTGTATAAGTTATTTTTTTAATTAGTTTAGTTTTTTACTTAAAATATTGATTTTGAGTTTAGCGAATAGGATTAGTGATTATGATATTTGTATGATTGAAGTTTTAGTTTTAAAATTGTTTTAATTTATTTTTTAAAGTAGTATAGTTTTTCATTTAAATATTGATTTTAGTTTAAAGCCAATATGATATTTGTGAGAGTTGCTATTTTTTAATATATATTTTTTTTTATTTCTCATATTAATTTTTTATAATAGTTTTTTTTACGAAGATTGTTTTTAAATGATTTTTTTTCATATATTTAAGTTGGTAGATTTTAAATTAGTTTAGTTTTAAATTTTTTTAAATGATTTTATTCATATATTTAAGCTAATAGATTTTAAATTAATACGTAGGAGATATTTTTCCACACCAAGTTAAATTGTATTGTTGTCACGATTTAACTATGTAGTTGTTAGGTCAAACTCATTGACTTATGTTTAATGAGTAGTGATTTACAAGAATCTGTCTCTCATGATAATAAATAGAACACTTAATAGTCATTGGATCTAGGTTATGCTCACAGAGGTGAAGCACTAGGACTTCCCTTAGTTTAGTTTTTAGTTTTTATAATTATTTTAATTTATATTTTTTGCTCCACTTTATACATGTTATTTTTTCATATTATTTTCTTATTTGTTTTTCATAATAGATTTTTATGGAAATATTTTTTAGATGGTAATTTATTAGTATATAATAAAATAAATAAATAGATATTATTTATTTATTTTATTACAAAGTTAAGTATTATTTTACTTAAAGTAAACACCTATTGGCTCATCGTTGCAAGCACAAAAGCTTGTGATTGCTAGTCTTATGTTATTTGGTTTGAGTAGCTATTATGAGTTTCTTATACTTATCAAAGAAGTAGAAAACTATAAAAAAATAATATCATAATATTTTTATTTATTTTTAAATTAACTATAGTTTTTAGTATTTTTTAGCTTTACTACCTATTATGAGTTTGTTTAAAATTATAAAAGAAGTGAAAACCTGTACATTTAATGTGAAAACAATATAACATTTTTAAAAATAATTTAATGAAAATAATATTGAAAAAAATCTATGTTCAACTTTATAATACTTAAAATATTTTTTATTTTTTATAATGATAACCTAATTAAATTAGTTATTAGTTATTTATTACTTATCATTATTTTTTAAATATTAGTTGATTATTATGCAATATTATTAGTTATTTTACTTTAACTTAATTAGTTTTTAAATAGTATAGAACTAATATTCTTAGAATTTTTTAAATAAAAAATTTCTATTAAACAATGAAATCTATCTTTACTCTAATTTATCACTATAGTATTTTGTTAATTTTTATACTTTTATATTTTATCTTTGTTATTAGTTACTTTAATTTAACTTGATCAGTTTTAATATTACAAAAAAATCAAATTAATTTTTTTTTATTTAGTTATTTCTATCTAATTTTGAAAAATCAAATAGCCTATCGACAAACCATGCACAAAAGCATACACTTTAAATAATATCAAATTAATACAAAATACTAAAAGTTAATATAACCTTAAGAAATTGATAATTTACTCATAAATAAATAAAAATACAAATAATAGATACAAAATTGAACATTTTAAAAATTAACTTAAGAATTACAAATCTATAAGATCAAATTAATAGTGTGTTGAACATCTCACCTTTAGCATGAACTAATGATATGCATAAGAAATATATAAGTACATATTAGTCTTTATGTTTCCCTATTTATTTGTAGGGCATAAACCATGCCAATTAACAACTACTTTCAAAATATATTTGACACATTTCATACTTTTCACATATACTACATCGGTAGCGTATGCATGAATAATCCATAACCTGGAAGCATGTCTTGCATCTTTGTTCTAGGATTCTTCCATCTTTTCCAACCAATTCCTTATCAACAATAACAAGTGGATAATGCAGATGGAATATGTGATGAATTTTCCATCTCTCGCTAACGGCATTACTTAACCCTTCACTTTTAATCTTGCCTATCAATTTATCACCCTCCTCATTACTTTGTCATAGTAGCTGCACCATTTCTTCACCCCTCCCATTTATCACCTCTCCTTTCTAATCCACTGCTATTATATTTATTCCCTTCCACTTTCCCTCTTTACCAAGTGTAGTAACAAGAGCCAATGCCATACTTCTCACCTACACAATCCTTTCATTAAAACCCTGCCTACTCAACTCATCGCACAAATATTGAACGCATGCACTTCACCACTCGCATGCATTGCTTGCATACACCATTCCATTACATGTGCATGAAACAGAGATGCATTTGAATGCACTCATAATGCATTAATTAAGAATGCTTTATTAATTTTATGCTTAATAAAAGTGCATGTTGTAGTTAGCTTCAAATGCATCATTTTAAATTATTATTTTAATAAGTTTGCATAGAATGCAAAACTATTATTAGCATGCAATCCCTTTGCATGTTATTGTTAAGGATTTTTTTATTGTAGTTTTCACTATCTTCTTTGATCAACATTCAAGGTTAAGTTTTTTAGTTTTTCTATATAATGTACTCTTTAAATTCATAAATATGCATTCAATAGAAACAAAGTTTTGATTCTAATTTTGGTTGTTCATTTTTTATGCTCTATTTTTTGATTTCTTTGATTATCAATATAGTATAAGAGCTTTTATTTTAGATATTCAATTGGAATTAGAGCAGGTTGTGGAATATTGTTCTCTTGTAGGCAAAGCAACAATTTACTCCAAGATCTTTCAGAATGGAAAATGGTGACAACTTTCCATTCCTTCTTCTGTTGTTTTCTGGAGACAACTATGAATACTAGAGTATCAAGATGAAGACCCTACTATTATCTCAAGATCTTTGGGAATTAGTAGACGGACGATACACCAAGCCTGCAAACCTAAATGCTTTAAATGCCTTAACACGAGATCAATGAAATTGGTTGAAAGAAGACAAGAAGAAGGATAATCAACCTCTTTTCCTCATTCAAATTACATTGGATATGTCTATTTTCCCCCATATAGCTAGTATGAAAAAGTCAAAAAGATGCATGGGAAGCCCTTCAAACAACATACCAAGGATCTGACAAGATAAGATTGGTGAGACTTCAAACCCTTTGAAGAGATTTTGAACATTTAAGGATGAGAGATGTTGAGTCAACTCATGAGTTTATTATGAGGGTTCAAACTATTATCAATCATTTTAAACTCAAGGGGAAACTATAACAGAGAAAAAATTTGTAAAGAAGATTCTAAAATCTCTTCCTCCAAAGTTTGATCCAATGGTCATAGCCATTGAATAGAGTAAAGATACATATACATTTGTTACTTGGACATTTTAGAGGGAGGATTAATCATATTAATTTCAGAAAGAGAGAGAGATTAGTTCTCAGCTAAACCAACTTTCTCTCTCCTCATACTACCTCTCTCCCCGTACTCCAACTTCTAGAGAGAAGTTTAGGGTTTGAGTTTGAGTTTGCCTTCTCATTCAACTTTTTCTCTTTCCCTGTACTACCTCTCTCTACATACTCCAACTTCTAGAGAGAAGTTCAATGTTTGAGTTTGGGTTTTCCTTCTCCCACACAATCTCTCTCTCTCTCTCCACGTACTAAAATACTCTCTCTCTCTACATACTCTAACTGGTTAACCTAATCCTAACCCAAACCTCCCAACCCAAACTTCAACTTTAAAGCAATCACCGGTTAGAAATCAAATCACGAATATAATCTTGAAGACCGGTTTCCTCACAATTATACACGCATCATTTAGCCATCTCAAAGGATTTGGCATCAAACTCAATTTCATGATAGCACTCACACTCTCTTGTGAGGAGATGAAATGTGCACTTTTATTTTTTGACAAAGTGTTGAAGATGAGAATGGGAGCAGGTTGTGAGCACTAAGGTGATGACAGTCGATTATCATATTGAGAAATGAGTGAGGTATAATAATCATCGCACATGGAAGCTAATAAAAGTACAGGCGTAGCTCATGAATTGCTTGGTGTATCGGCAATATACAAATAATATGATAAGGGGGCATGCAAGACAAAGAATATGAACTATTTAATCAAATACTCCTCAGTTAATAAAAGCTGCAGGCATGATCAGGCACAAGAGCTATTTAATCCAAGCTCTACATCCTCAGTTTGACCATGAACCAAGGCACATGAACGTTTGACAAAAATCTTCAAGCTAGCATATACACTGAAAAATGTGGAAGGATAGCTCATGAACTATTTGATAAAATGAATAACCCAAGTGTAGTACCAAGGAATGCAGCGATTGATGGATATGCGCAAATGGGCTTGTTGAAAGGGGCTTTGGATACTTTTGAGAAAATGTGGTTGGCAGGTGTCCAACCTAATGAATTCACCATTGGCAGTATACTCCCAGCCTGTGTCAAAATTGGAGCTTTAGAACAGGGTATGACCATTCATTAAAACATAATTGCAAATGGACTTTTGTTAGATAGTTGTAGTTACGAGTGCTTTGGTGGACATCTATGCAAAATGTGGAAACATAAAGAAGGCATGCAAATTGTTTGATAGAATGTCTAAACGACATGTAGTCACACAGAATGCGATGATCACAGGATATGTGATGTACGGCTTTCACAGGACCCCTCTTTCTGAAATTGCCAAGAGAACTTTTGACTATGTAGACCCGAATCCCAAGAAGTCACAAAATTCATCAGTTTTGAAAATGGATTGTTTGCCTCATTTAGCCCAGGAAAGTCACAAGGAGGCTTCAGTTTTTGGAAATAGGGATAAAGAATCGTATGGCACAAGGAGAAGTAGGCGATCCGCTTTCAGAAATACGTCTAGAGCAGGCAAAAGCTTGGGTTCGCTTGGTTTGAATAAGTGTCATGATAAGATTCCAAGGACTTCTATAATAAAACCTATTTTGAATGAAGTTATATCTTAGCGCAAGTCTCAACATGCATCAAAAGAAATTATAAGAGAAGAGAATCTCCCCAGTTTTGTGTACTCAACCTCATGGGCTCACTTCAATAAACAAGGAAGCTCTGATTAAAATATATACAAAGTTTTGGATATTTCATAAATGGTTCATTGGAAATCCTATGCAAAGACGCACACAAAATGTACATTCATAGATAGATAAGATCATCATTTGGGAAATACTTGTGGTTGTGCATGCAAGAGGGATATTTTGCAATTTATAGAAAAGTGGTATGCTAATTAATTTGACCAAAGGCTTCTTGAGAAAAGAAATCTTATGTGAAGAGATTGTGTTTGGTATACACTTTTCGATCTTAAGCAACAGGCAGTTTGTAAATGATCCTTAAAGATGCATTTGAACTCTGGCCAGATGATTGAACGTTTTATGTAATTTAATCTAAACTGGTACATGCACTTGACAAGTTCAGATGTGGTATCTTCAAATATGGGTCCTCATCACAGGCCTCTCAAAAAATGCAGAGATCGCATTAGATTCACTTGCTATATGTATTCTAATTTTGGGGTGGGTGTTCATGACATCTGTTGGGTTTAAAGTTGCTGCCAGTGTTAGAATAGGCACTGGTCTTGGAGCTAGGAACCCAAAATGAGCAGCATTTTCAGTGATGATAGTGAAAATTTTCTCTTTCTTAATATCATTGATGTTTGCCATTGTTGTTATTTTACTACAAAATTTCATGAGCTATGCCTTCACACAAGAGAAGGAAATAGTAGACGTTGTGGCAAAACTTACTCCTTTTCTTGCTCTATCTATTATTCTCAATGGAATCCAACCAATACTCTCAGGTATAGGTGTTGGTTGTGGATGGCAAGGTCTTGTGGCTTATATAAATGTAGGTTGCTACTATGTTATTGGGATACCTTTGGGATGTATGCTAGGTTTCAAATTTGATTTTGAAACAAAGGAAATTTGGTCAGAAATGTTAGGTGGAACAACCTTACAAATTACAATTTTATTGATCATCACTATTAGAACAAATTGGAAAAAGAACTAGAAAAAGCTTCTCAACAGTTATCTACGTGGGATGCTGAAGCACATGATATGGATTAAGGAAGAATTTTCACATTATAGCAACTTTGTTGGCTGCTTCCTCACTCTTATCTTACAAGGCTACCTCAACAAAATTAGAATCGTGGTCTTTTCTCTATAGTATATTTTAATTACCTTATAGCAAAAATTGACTTATGTCACTTATTGTAACTGGAATTAGGATCTAGAGTTTTTTTACTCATATGAAGTTAGAGTCAGTTTTCAAATTTATTCCAATTTCAAAACTCTAACTTTTGAGGTAGTTACGAACCCAAAAGGTTAGCTATTTTAGAATAGTTATAAATTCCTGAATCTGAAGTTAATGAGGGACTTTTTGGACTTGGGAACAGGGAACACTTATGCTCTAATAACAAAGCAATTTTTGGAAAGTGTGTACAATTGTTGTTCTTGTAATCAGTCATTTCTTACTTTCTTGGTGCAAAGAAATAAAGAAAGTACATTTGGCGTTCTCTTTCTAAGGAATCTGAATTGTTGAAGTGTTGATTCATCTATGAGTATTTTCATGGTATGGTGTGAGTATTTGTGAATGGTTGAATTAGCATTGTGTTGGTGAAAGTTCTCAAGCATAGTCCTTGATTGCTCTCATTAATAGTTTGCATCATTTTTATGAAAATGTTGAAGGCGTGTGGTGCATTCTCTATCAATGGTTTTCCTTTCTATTTTCTAAGTTCTACTTATCTCTATTGAAAAATCACATATTTTATCTTACGAGGGAGTTGCCCCTCTAAACACAGAGGAAATCCGGATATCAAGGGCCTATCCAACTGTTGGAGACATCAATTTTCCACATACTCCATTGGGCCAAATCGTATATTTTTAAGGTGACAAATCTGTTTACCAACAACCTTTAAAATTGAAGAGTTGATAGGTTCTTTGCAATCACATGAAAAGTGCATGCAGAGTTGAGCAAAGAATATAGTGTAAATCTTCCAGTCTACAATCAAAATTGAAGAAAAACCTCCAGCCCCTTTTCAATTAAACAAAACTCAAAGGAAGTCTTCTACATCAAGAGGACGTGGTAGAGGATGAGGAAGAGAAAATAATTGAGGAAGAGGAAGGAGTTATGAGGATTGAAGAAGCATACAATTTGGATATTGTGAAAGGTATGGACACTATGAATCTGAATGTAGAAAGAAAAAACTCTGATTTGAATAAGTCAGAGCCAACTATACTAAAGAATCTCTTGAAGATGCAATGCACTCTGCATTCTTTACATGTAATTTAGAAAAAGAACCTCAGAAGGACGTATGGTTTCTTGATAGTGGGTGCTCAAATCATATGTCAGGGAAATCTGATCTCTTTGTCAAATTAGATGAATCTATGAAAAGTCAAGTGAAATTTGGTGATGATAAAGAGGTTGATGTTATGGGAGTCAAAACTAAGAAAGAAGAAATTACTTATATTCATGACACCTTGCATGTGCCCAAGTTACAACATAATCTTTTGAGTATTGAGCAACTTGTAAGAAAAAATTATAAGGTTGCCTTTTAGGATAATTGCTGAAAAGTTTTTGATAAATCAGCTAACCACCATCTTGTAGCAAAGATTTGTATGACAAAGAATAGATTATTTCCTCTCACTTTAGTTTCTACTAATATGGATTCTCTTAAGGAAACCACAAACGATTCATGGTTATGACATCAAAGGTATGGTCATTTGCATTTTCACGGCTTAAGTTTGCTTCATAAAAAGGACATTTTGAGAGGACTTCCTACCATTCAGGAAAAAGAAGAAGTTTGTTCAGGGTGTGCTCTTGGTAAGCAACATTGAGAAATTTTTCCGATGAACAAGTCATGGAAGGCCGAATCTCCTCTAGAGCTTGTGCATTCTAACATTTGTGGTGCTATGCAAGAGACAATCCTTGGATAATAATATCTATTTTTTAATCTTTATTGATGATTTCTCATGCCACACATGGGTTTATTTTTTAAGCATAAATCTAAAGCACTTGGATACTTCAAGCATTTAATAGCTATGAAAAAAAAGAAAAGTGGATATTCTATTAAAATACTCAAAATAGATAGAGGGGGAGAATTCATCTCCAAAGAGTTTGTTGATTTTTGTGACATGCATGGCATTCAAAGATAGCTTACGATGGCCTTTACCTCCCAATAGAATGGAATTGCAAAAAGAAAGAACCGTGTCATTACGGAGATGGCACAAATTATGTTAAAGTCTAATAACCTTCCAAATTATTTTTGAGGAGTTGCAGTGGCAACCATGGTTTATATATTGAATCGAAGCCAAAAAAAAATGTATTTCAGATTATCACTCCAAAGGAATCCTATAGTGGATACAAGTCATCAGTAGCTCACTTTCATGTATTAGGTTGTCCTACATACGTTCATGTTCCCATCCAAAAGAGGAAAAAGTTGGATACCAAATCCCAACTTTGTATCTTTGTGGGATATTTAGATTTCACCAAAGGATATAAATTTTATGAACCTGATTATTAGTTGAGATGTGATTTTTGATGAAGTGGGGGTATGGAAATTGAAGAAAGAAGTTCAAAAATCTAAACCATTCATCATGGGTAGTGAAGATGTTCAAGTCTCTCCTCTCCCCACAAGCTCAAGTGGAAGCTCAAGCCCAAGTCCACCTAGTTCACCAAGTTCCTCTTCAAGTGAAAGTTCAAACTCACAATCTAGTCCTAGTTCCTTACAAAAGGTATGAAGTTGAAATGAAATATATCAAAGGAGTTCTACTATGGATCCATTTGCTAACTTTGCATTGTTAAGTTCCATCCAAGTTGAGCCTTCTGTGTATGAAGAAGTCGTGTTAGAACCAATGTGTATTGATTTTATGAATGAAGAGATGCATGCCATTGAGAAAAATGATAAATGGGAATTAGTTCCACTTCCAAAAGACAAACATGTGATTGATGTCAAATGGATTTACAAGGTTAAATATCATGCTAATGGTTCTATGAAAAAACACATAGCTAGACTAGTTGCCAAGGGATTCGAATAAACACCTGGAGTAGATTATTTAGAGACTTTTTCTCTAGTTACCAAGTTTGATGCAATTAAACATATATTGTCTATTTTTCTCAAAACAAGTGGTCAATCTATCAGATGGATGTAAAATTAGTTTTTCTAAATTGTTATATTGATGAAAAGGTTTATGTGGATCAGCCTATTGGCTATGAAATTTTAGGAAAAAAAAACACTTGGTTTACAAGCTTAAAAAATACTATATGGGTTGAAGCAAGCACCACATGCTTGGTATGCACAAATTGATAGTTATTTCTTAAAGAAAGGATTCATTCAATGTCCTTTAGAGACAACCCTCCATATCCAACATATTGGTAATGACATTCTAATTATTTGTCTTTATGTTGATGATCTCATTCTTACATATAATAGCCCATCTCTCATGGAGAAATTAGAAAAATAAATGAAACAAGCATTTGAGATGTCAGGTCTAAGACTTATGCATTATTTTCTTGGGTTAGAGGTGTAGTAACAACCTAACAATATATCCATTTCTCAAACCAAGTATGTTGTTGATTTATTCAAGCAGTTTAAAATGATGTCATGCATGGCAGTTGCTACTCGAGTAGCCCTTGGTGAAAAGTTAATCAAGGATGATCCAAGTCCCCATGTTAATCCTACATTATACAAAAGTTTGGTTGGGAGCCTCATGTGCCTTACTATAATGAGACCTAATATTATGTATGTCATGATCCTCATCTCTCAGTTCATGCAAGATCCACATGAGTCCCATTGGTGAGCTGCAAAAAGAAACTTAATGTATGTAAGTGATACACACAATTTTGGTATTCGTTATTCTCTCAATGATAAGTTTGAGCTGGTTGGTTATACTGATTATGATTGGGCCAATTCAAAGGATGATCAAAAATCAAACTCTGGTTATATTTTCTCACTTGGTTCTAGAGTTGTTTCAAGGAGTAGTAAGAAGGAAACAACCACAACTCTCTCTTCAAAAGAAGTAGAGTATATTGCAGCAGCAGTAGCCAGTTGTCAAGTGATATGGATTCGAAGGATTCTGGAAGATTTGCATTTGGTTCATGAACATCCTACAACTATTTTTTGTAATAACAGTAGTGGCATTGCAATGACCAAGAATCCAGTGTTTCATACTAGCGTTTCTATATAATGTACTCTTTAAATTCAAAAATATACATTCGATAAAAACAACTTATTCTTATTTCGGTTGTTCATTATTTATGCTCTATTTTTTTATTTCTTTGATTATCAATATAGCATAAAAGCTTTTATTTTAGATCTTCAAATATTTGATGCACTCCCAAAATATGTAAGCATTCCACATAGAGAGGCTTGTGATGCTGGACATTTTCTTTAGGTTTGTAATGCTGGACATTTTCTTTCTTTTTGTTTCATACCCTTATTCAGAAAGATAATCTTCTCCAATATTAATAACGTGGATAGTATATTCTAGCTTTCTCAAAGCATCAGTTAAATGTGGCAATAATTCCAACAACTTGTCAATTTTACCCACGCACATAAATATCGCTTCTCCTCAAATAACTAGCTATGTTGCCTGTCGTCATAACACAAATTATAAGGGACACACATGGATAAAGATTTGACAAAAAAATAGAAATAATATTTATCACAAGCCATTATAATAAAATTGCAGAGAAACATGATCTAGTAATGATCATGTTGATGGAAATGATTTTATATTTTGAGAAGATGATTGAGATTAAAAATATGATCTCACCTTCGATTGAAACACCTCTGTATTTTGAAAAATAAATTCCAAGCTTGATTGAGAGCTGGACTCGAACTCCTTCCATTCTAACTCTCTCAGTTTATTTTTCCCAATTTGAAGAGAATGGATATGCTTCCCTTTTCATTGACTACCACTAGTCCAAATCCATAATCTAAACAATCTGTACCCCAATGGCGTTGATTGATTAACCACAAAGTGGGGATCAGTGGCCATAGAGTGCTTGCAACAGCTCTCTCATACTTGTCTGTGTCCTCGTCTGCCCCCACGTTATTTACAGAAAGTATTTCAACTGGATAGTCATAAATAGTCCTTTGGAGCCTGAGATATGCATCTTCGAATGCTGAAATTTCATATGCCTTTAGAAAAGAATATATTCTCAGAAGCAATACCACTTTACCATCAAGATCCCACATTTTCACCTACAAATCATTTTGGCCAATAAAAGTAGAGTAATTATTTGTTAAAAATAAATAAAAATTATTACAGATCATGTAATCACCTAAACCTATAATATTTGAAAAATAATGTCCACCGATTTTTACATAAGATATAATATAGTGCTTAGCTAAAATGGACATACATGTTTATCATTGAGGAGAAGAATATCATTATATCTTAGCTAGACTACAACATCCTGATAAATCTGCACTCTCCAAGCAGCTAAGCCGACCAAAAGAGTTAGGAAGTTTGGTTAAAGTGTAGCATTCTGACAAAGACAACTCTGTTAACGCTCCAAGGCAATGGAAGTCATCGCACAATATCTCTAATTTATCACAATTGAACAAATCCAAGATTTGTAAACTTTTCAGTTTGCTAAAGCCTTGAGGAAGGCTACACAAGCTCCGTCATTGTCTCATATCTAATATTCTCAATGCTTCCAGACCATGAAAACAGTTGCATAGTTCTTCAATGCTTTCACATCCCTCTAAACTCAAGCGTTATAAACAAATAAGCTTACTGAACTAGGTGGGAAGCCTCTTTAAGCTGGAGCGGTCTCCAAATGAAATATCTCTCATTCCTGAAAGCCACAAGGTTTCTTCTGGTAGCTCTTTCAAATTTGAGCATCTCTCGAAAGACATCTTAGACATCAACAAAGAGGTCAACCCTCCCAGGATGTGGCTGTGGGGAAGACTACTCAGATTCCAACATAAGCAAAAATCTATGTTCGTTAAGCATGGAAAATTTCCTAGGCTTTCTGGAAACCTTACCAGCTCATGGCAACCGCACAAATTGAGATACTGTAACGAAGTAAGTTTCTCGAAATTGCTAGGAAGCTCTCGAAGCTCCTGCGATACTGTAAGGTCAGATAGTGTAAGGAAGAAAGGTTCATAAAATCCATTAGAAGCTCCTGTAGACTTCTACGCTCGAACAAATTAAGAACAGCAAGGGCCTTCAGTTTCCTGAATCCCACTGGTAATTGCTTCAATTTATCACAATTATCCAGGCATAACTCTTTTAATAACGAGAGCTTTCCAAGCGATTCTGGTAATTGAAGGAAATAGTAGTAGAATGGATATGAAAATCAACCAGAGACAGATCCAGATTCAGACTAAGCTGATTAATATAGAGCTTGAACTCTTTTCTATGAGACACGTAGATGGATCAATTCAAACCATAGTTGCCAGACGGGAGACTTTTGTATCCCGTCCGAATAGAGGTTAAATGTAAACAAATATTGTTACTTTCTCAAACCCCAGAAGCAATGTAACGCCTGTTTTCTCAACTAAGACTACAGACTACAGAAGCATAAATGCAAGGCCAATGTTTTATATTTAATTTTAAAATGGTTCAGTTTAGATCAGTCAACTAATTATTAACTCGTTTTATTTTCAAACTTCATTAAATAATAATTTACTTTAAGAAGTTATTAGTCATTAGAAGTACATGTTACTATCAATATTAGATTTGATTATTTTATTCACTAGTTGGATGTTTAAACTATTCAGTAGTAGTTATTATTAATATTAGCTAATAACTTTTTAAACATATATTATTATTCAATAAAAAAATTAAATATTCAACAACATGTATTTCTATTGACTAATAAATTCAAATATTAAATAGTCAATAGAATGTATGATGTTTATATTTAAATATTAAATAATGTAAATATATTTTTTTAAATATAGTTTATCTGTGTGAGAATGAAACATGAAGTTATATAGTAACTAAAACTATATATGTAATATATTACCTAACTTTAATAAGTTTGTTTCTCTTCATGTTGCCACTATCACTATGTTTCTTGTTTCTAGTAATTATGATTCAAACAAGTAGATCTAGATAGAATATCTTAACTCTTTCTATCACATAAGCAAATTACTCAACCATAAATTTCAATACTTATTAATAATGTAGAATTCTTGCTCCTACAAATCAAAATACACTTCTAGAAATTAGAGTTGTTTCTCATACAATAAACAAAAAAATAAACCAAACTCTAACTTGCTAAAACTAGAAAATGAGTTGTTGCTCTCACATGAAGGGAAAATTGTTGTTTGTTTCTTTAGTCTGATTTCTAAGGTGTCGGAAACCTATATTTACAGTGAATCTCAATATTTATGAGCTTCCATATCATTTCACATGGTTACTGTGAATGTTATAAATCATATTTGTAGCTGGCTCTATACATTTTAGAAAAGATAAGCTTTGGAGATAGAAAATATTTATTATTTCTTGATGTGCTCAATATTGCAAACTGCACGTGTCTAATGCAATATTGACAATGCATGTGTCTTGGTGGTTGTGATTACAACTTCTAATACTCCCCTTTAATCACAACTACCACCACTTTGGATTCCCAAACAATCTCTTAAGTTCTCAAAGCTTTCTCGTCCTAGTTGCTTAGTGAAAATATCTACATACTGATCTTTAGATCTGCAATAATCGAGATATAGTTCTCCATTGTTAATTAATTTTGTACTGAAATGGTATCGAGTATCTCTATGTTTTCTCCTCTTATGAAACACAAGATTCTTGGATGATACAATTGCCGATTTATTATCACAAAATATATGTGTTACTCTCTCTTGTTTATGCCTCAAATCTGCTAACACTCTTCTCATCCAAATTACTTGGCATGTTGCTCCTATTGCAGCTACATATTCTACCTCTACTAATGAAAGAGTCACAATAGGTTGTTTCCTGGATGCTCAAGATAATGCACCTATTCCAAAATTAAATACATAACCAAATGTACTTTTTCTATCATCAATGCTACCTACACAATCACTATTAGTGTAACCTATGAGTTTGAACTCATCCAAACATGAATAGTGAATTTCATAATTTCTCGTTCCATTCACATATCTCAAAATTCTTTTCCTTGCTTGCCAATGAGAGTCTTTTGGAGATTCCATTAACCTTGAAATGAGACTCACACCATACATTATATCTGGACTTGTGGCAATTAAATGCATTAGACTACCAACATGTCTTTTGTACAATGTTGGATCAGCATTGGATCCCCTATCATTCTTGCTTAGCTTCAAACTTGTTATAAGCGGTGTTGGTGTTGGTTCAATATATCATTAGCATATTTGGCTTGTGGGATAAATATACCATTCTCATTTTGCTTCACCTTAATGCCAAAAAAGTACTTCATAAGACCTAGATAAGTTATTTCAAATTCCTCCTTCAAAGCTTCTTTGAAAAAGTCAACTGATACATCACCTGTAAATATCAAGTCATCAACATACAAACAAACAATTAGAATTTTACCTTGTTCATTCATTTTTGTGTTTAATGTAGGGTCACTGTTGCACCCATTGAAGGCAAAGCTGCAGTTTATTTCTTTAGTCTGATTTCTACGTTGCCCAAAACCTATATTTATAGTGAATTTCTTATCTCAATATTTATGAGCTTCTCTATCATTCACATGGTTACCACAAGTGTTATAAATCATATGTGTAGCTGGCTTCATAAATTTTAGATAAGATAAGCTTTGGAGAGAGAAAACATTTATTATTTCTTTATATGCTCAATATTACAAACTGCACCTATATAACTGCAATACTAACAATGCATTTGTCTTGGTGGTTGTAATTACAACTTCCAGTAGTAACTCCATAAGATTGGGACACCACAAGATTTGTAGCCTCCAGAGATGAGTCAATTTGACTAAATTGGCGATTCAGGTGCTCTGAAATCTCATTAAAGCCAATTTCCATATATTATTAGAATAGTTGACTTCTGAGATTTGGTTTGAATTCTCTCTATGAGGGGGATATAAACATCAAGCACTTTCAAATTAGGTTGATCTTGCAATTAAAACTAATTATAATGATATGAAGGAATGCCTACAGTTCGACTGAAAGGAAAACAACACTTTTGAGTAAAGGAAAATAAATATCATAATTGCAAAAATGAGAGAGATCAAATCATCTTTGCCAAAGAGCTTTCCTTCTACTCAGTCAACTTTATCTTGCCTTTAAAACTGCACTCAATCTAAGTTAAACGAGGGAGCTTTAAAATTTCCATTGGTAGATAAGACCCTTAATCTTCATGAACAAATTTGAGCTCATCAAAGCTTTTATTGCATTTTCCCTAAACAATAGTCCATTTTCCCATAGCTAATACTCTCAAAGACCCAGTCATTGCATCCAACACCTCTACAGGTACATTAATTAGACCTATAAATTTTGAGTATTGAAGCTTCTCCCATTTACTCCTCGAGACAAGACCCTAATATTTGTCAACCACACTCCTTTTATTTGGGAAGAATCTTTGCACATTTAAAACAAATTCATGAAAATGGTCCTAAAGTTTAAATTAGAAAAAAATCATCATTTTTATAACTAGTTTCTCATACCTTGTCATTCAGCATGGCTTCAATGAACTCTTTAGGAGTTCTAAAGTGCTTTTTTTTCTTTTATTACAACCAATGCTAAGAAGAAGATCATGGATCGATATTTTGGTAACTATTCTACCTTCATTGGATATTTCTTTCTTTTTAACCAATGCTCCCTCTTTTAAGAATTCCATTTCTACCTTGCCAACAATGCATGCAACTTCCTCCCAGTCCCAGTGTCATCCATAAAAGAAGGAGAAAATGTCAAGAAAGGCTACCTGATCACTCAATTCAAGCTAACTGTATGCAAACATGATCTTTTCTTCATCAATTCTATCTTCTTTTTCACCACTAAAATTGAAGTACTCTTTCATAAGATTCATCTTTATTCCTCCTCATATGGAGAAAGCCACCCACTACTTCCAAAAATAGAGGAAAGCCACTACATTTATGGGTAATCACTTCTACCTTAGACCTTTCCTCCGAAAGGGAATTTGTGTGTCTTTCTAGACTTATTTTGGTTCGTAACACTTGAATGGTTGCATCAAGAGAAAGAGGCTCTACTAGATAGATTTTATATTTAATCTTGCAATCCTCCATTACATCAGAGATATTTGTTCTTCTAGCAGTTAAAAGCAACCTTAGTTTCTTAGGATTTTTTATCTCTTAGGGTAGTAGCTCTTGAAGAGGGTTTCTAAACAAGGTGTTATCAATGTATAAGAAAATGGATTTCTTTTCCATAACTTCCTTCAACCTCTGTAGTCCTATCTCCAAGTCTCTTACTTCTTCTTTCTTCACAGTCAAATCCTCAAGAATAAAGGACTTCAATTCTTTTACATTGGGATATTCTTTCAAGTACTGGGGAAAATTGATTTTAGAGTATTTCCAACCTTTGAGCTTGTCTCTTGAGAAATCATACATTGCAACCAATGTCGTCTTGCCAGATCCACCAAATCCATGGACAACAATAGCTATAGAAGGAGTGTCATTTTCCAATGGTAGGTGTTTTCCCACCTCATCAATTTTATTTTGTATGCAAACTACTCGATATTTAAAAAGTATGAAGAACTGTTAGGAAAATATTGTTATTAAAAAGAAACATTTGTTTATTAATGGAGTAGTTGATGGACATTTACCTATATAGTAAACAGGGTGAATAAGTGGTTGGTTGCATATGTGACTATTGTCCAAAATAGATAACCTTTAGAGTCTTATTTTTAGATCAAGGCTTTTGTACATCTTGTCCACTTTTAAGCCAAGTGCCTTAATGTCATATCTGTCTTTTGAGGCATTTAGAAACCTATACAAATTCATAGGATATAAATGATTACCTGTACACATTTATAGAATCAAAAAAAATTATCAGCATAAGGCAATATTGAACCAGAATATGCACATAAGTAGCATACACTCATTATCCATCACAAAGACAAAGGACACATAATTTTTATAAGAAAATCTTCAAATAGGAAATTATAAATTTTAGAGAAAAGAAGTAAATGACATATTGGCAAACACTGATCACAAAGATAGGCGATCAAAGTGCTACAATCATGATTATTTCCATGTATTCAATAACAAAAATTTAACGCTTAACGCTATAGCTATCCCATGTGTGAAAACTTTGTAACTCTACTATTGCCTAATCCTAAACATGACTATCATTTCACAGTTGCATCTCTCTAAACAAAGGAACATTTCTATGACATCTATTATCAAAGAAACATGACTTACCACAAATACAATAATTGACCACATTGCCTCAATAGATGAGGAACTGGCACCTTTCTTTCTCGGTCATGTTATGATACAAGGACTTCTAAGCACACTATTATTGAACAAATAGAAGGGCATTCATTAATTCATCTAGTAGTTGAATGAACCATACAAATACCATGAGTTATGACTATGTAGAGACAATTCAAATACACCACATCAAATGTGTCAGAGATCCACAAAGATATTTGCCTAAAAAAGTGTAGCCTAAGCTCACCTCTAGAAAGTAAGGTGAATCAATTGCATCAATTATTAGCCATTGTATTTCCATACTATCTTTGCCAAGATCAGCCAACAAAACTAGGATGAATTCTATGGCCCAGTCGCCTCTACATGTGCACCTAAAATACAAAGAATGATAAATAAAGATCTTGTGAGTCTCATGTTCGCAAAACAAAAGATTTGAGTAAGCATAAGAAGAGAAAAATATCAATTTATTAGAGATGTTATGATACTAAATGTTTAGTTTAAAACCTAGAATTGATTTCAAAAATAAAAGAGTACAATATCCACTTACTTCCACTACTCAACTTTAATTAAATAAAAGTGGTAGATGATCCAAAAACAAATCCTCCAGGTAACCAAATTTAGAGAGAATAAATGTTGTAATATTTTTTATCAATGGCACCAAAGGACTTACTAGGACACCACATCTATTGTGTTTCTTCCTTCTATAGAGAACAAACAGACTTACTCTTGTTCGAGTTGTGGGTTCTCCAAAGGAATGTAAATGCTTGAAGGTTTTGGAGCTAGATGAAGTTGGGTGGCTGGAGATATCAATGCCCATATTTCTTGTACTTTTCAAGGATTCTCAATGTTAGATGTTACTGTGTGAGATCTTCCCTCACAAGCACAAAATAACTTAGAGACGAATTCTTGGGTGCTCTTCTATTGGATAATAGTTCTCTAAATCCTTTATTTGGGGTATGTTCATGCAATCACAGTGTTTTAGGTTTATAAATTAAGAATTCCAAACTGCAGATTAGGTATCTTGGAATTTGATATTATTCACAAGATAGATTTTTTTGGTGAGCTACACTATGTCCAAATTGATCTGAACAACAGAAACAAGTGAGATACTTATATGATACCCTCAATCCTTGTATCTTTTTGTAAGCTTACTTTGGCACTAACCTTTTTTTTCATTCTACTAGGTGTCATTGTGGTTATACTCACAATTCTTATCCTCACCATGAATAAAGATTGACATGAACTATCAGAAAAATAAACACAGATTATGTTTAGTTTGAATGATACTGTAGTCATTAATGAATTATAATTGTCAAATTATTTACCGAATAGCTACAGGTTAAATCACTTATAGTGGAAGCAAAGGGGAAGAGAGAGTTTTGTGCGAGAATGGACTCTTTTATTCAATCCCCTTCTTGATGTATCCAACTCATAATGAACTCAATAATTTTTCTTCTAGATTAAAGATAATTTAGAATTTTTATTGTGAATATTTCAGATCAATTTTATGATTTTCCTCTTTCTATAAAATTTGATCTTTTGTCATTCTATCATTTTTATCAAGAGGATTAGTAAAAAGAAAACTCAACATAATCTAATTCAGAAGGCAAAAAAACATTAAAATCCCTTACTCACTAAACAATTCAATTTTCTCCTTCATACAACATATTGCAACTTTATTCATTCATTCTTCTAATGATTTGAAAATTTTAGTTCTATTAACACCATATAAGTGCTAATTTCAAATGCCCTTTTAGCTTGTCTGATATGATTTGGGTAGAGGTTTGTTTTGAGGTTAAGAATGAGATTATCATTCAAAGTTATGGCATGTGTTTATATTTTGCAGCAAGAGTCTCACCAAGTTAAAAACTAGTATGAACTTGATTTCTGATCTCAAGCATTTGAATTAAATCTTCCTATTCCAGTAAGCTCCTCATTGAATATAAATTTCTTTACAAAAGGGTAGATGTTGAAAGAGTGACCACTTACACAAAAAATTTAATATCGGAACGAAGGTGTCATCCCTTTGCAGGGTTGTGGATGGCATGAGCCAAGAATATAAAAGTAGAAAGAAAATAATATTAAGGCCTCTTACTATGCTTCGTACACAGACACATATGTGCAAGAAGTGTGTTCGCAGCATGCACAGTGGCATGGTGCCTATGAAGGCACCATGCAAAAGCCACCTTTAGCTCACATGCAATATTTTATTGTGACAATTGGCAATAATTCTGAGGTCCATATTTTTTTGAATATTTTGATGCAAGAAATAAAAAATACTGTCAAGAATAAAGTCATTTGCCAATGAAAAAAGTGAAATATTCAACTCAGAATTTAGGGTAAATGAAAATTATTGAATTATAAGGAATTTCGTGGGAATGTTTAGATGTATTCACTATTTTGAAGGCATAATTAATTAAAAACAACCACTTTGAAAACTTTAGTCTTCTACTTTTTAGGCAGGGACTAACAATCAATACTTTGGGTTAATTAACAATAAATAACAATAGAGGAAAAAATAAATAACAAAATGTAAGGAAGCAAAGGTGCGCGAAATCACTTCCTACACTAATTTTTGAGAGGACGTTTATGAAAATCAAAGTAACTATTGCAAAGATCTCAAGAAATGCATAATAACATAATCAAAATAAAAAAGAACACACAACACAGTGATTACCGTGGGGAAACCCTTCTGGGAGAAAAACCCCACCCTCCAAAACTCGCACAATGTATTATCAAACCAAGATGATTACAATACACTTGTAATGCAAGTTCTTACAGGAGTGCATCACCACAACTCGAACT
This sequence comes from Cupressus sempervirens, assembly GCA_028749045.1. NCBI lineage: Eukaryota > Viridiplantae > Streptophyta > Pinopsida > Cupressales > Cupressaceae > Cupressus > Cupressus sempervirens. Next base: position 349,638,171 of record CM053789.1, read on the forward strand.
TGGAGAGACTCCTTCTAGCACCAGTCTTGCAAACTAAACTCAATTACCCAAACAGCTCCCCAAGCCCTCATTTTATAGTGATTTTACAACCTGGAAACCACTTATGGTTTTACAAAACCATGGGCAAAACTACCATGCCACATGTTACCCATTTTTGACATTTACATTTCCAATATGGAAAAACAACCAGGTTAAAATAGTAATCCCGTCCACAATTTTGTCTCTTAGTCTAGACCCCCATAAAAGTCACAAAATGAGTCATCAAGGCTCTACAAATAGCCTACCTATATTCTACTAAGGACAAGACTCATTTAACAACTCACTAACCACTTTCCAATGCATAAACAAGTGGAAAACTCCCACAAACTAATTCTGAAATTTTCCAAGAAAAGATTGCAAGGTTGAGACACGTGTTTCTCAACATTCTCCCACTTGTCGAACACTTTGCAAGAGTCAAAGGATCTGAAATATCATGGACTTAATTGCTAGGGGCCGAGAGGCCCATAGACTCTAAACACCATCTAAATTTCTCTATGCTCATGGGCTTAGTTAATGCATCAGCAACATTCGCCAAAGTCTCTACCTTTTTCTAGCTTCACCTTGCCATCCTCGACCATATCTCTCACAAAATGATATTGTACATCAATGTGCTTGGTCCTCGCATGAAAAGTCGAGTTCTTCGCTAGGAAAATTGCACTTTGGCTGTCACTATAAATTGTCACTACACCCTGTTTAAACTCTATATCTGAACACAATCTCTTTAGCCAGATGGCTTCTTTGCAGGCATGAGTAGTTGCTATATACTCTACCTCAGTAGTGGAAAAAGTGACCACAGCCTGTCGCTTACTCATCCAACTGATTGCACCACCAAATAATGTAAACACATATGCACTGGTGGATCTTCTTCTATCAAAATCACCAGCCCAGTCTGAATCCACATAGCCTCAAATATCCAAGGAATGCTCACTTCCTGTTCCATGAAAACATATTGAGTACTCTGAGGTACCCCGCAAGTATCTGAAAACTCTTTTTACTGCATCCCAATGTGCTCTTCCTAGATTAGACATATAATGGGAAAGTACTCCCACTGCTTGGGCAATGTCTAGTCTTGTACAAACCATAGCTTACATCAAACTTCCAACAACACTCTGATATGGTACTCGACTCATCTCTTCCATCTCCAATGGGGATGTAGGACACTGTGAGCTAGAAAGCTTTGTTCCCGTAGTAACTGGAACACTCAATGGTCTTGAATCCTGCATATTGAATCTTTTCAAAATAGTACCAACATACTTACTTTGGCCTAGCCAAAGCTTTCTATTCCGTCTATCTCTTATAATCTCCATTCCCAGAATGTGCCTAGCTGCACCAAGATCTCTCATTTCAAACTTTATTGAGAGTTGAGATTTTAACTCTACAATCAAACCTTTTCCTTTGCCAATAAACAACATGTCATCGACATACAAGGCAATAACTAGAAAACCATCACCATCAGATTTGAAATACATACAATGATCAGATTTAGATCACACAAATCCCAAACTCAACACATATGTATCAAACTTTTGGTACCACATACTAGGACTCTGTTTTAAACCATACAAGGATTTCTTCAATTTACAGACCAAATGACTTTTACCTTTCACCACATAGTGCTCTGGCTGTGACATGTAAATTTCTTCCTCCAAATCTCCATGAAGGAAAGCAGTTTTCACATCCATTTGCTCGATCTATAAGTCATAAGCTGCTGCAATAGAAAGCAAAAATCTAATGGATGTCATTTTGGCTACTGGAGAAAAAATCTCACCATAATCTACTCCCTCAACCTGAGAGTAACCTTTTGCAACCAAATGTGCTTTATACTTCTCAATGCTTCCATCTGAACCCATCTTCTTTTTGAACACCCATTTACAACCAACAGGCTTCCATCCTTCGGGCAATGGTACAAGGTCCCATGTTCGATTGCTCTTAAGAGCTGGCATTTCTTCATCCATGGCTATTTTCCAGGACTCTGAAACATTCATACCAAGAGCCTCTTCTACATATCTCAGTTCATCAATGTTAGCATTCAATGCAAATATGCACCTCCAATCATCAGGAGAATACCCATACCTTTCAGGTGGTTTCCTTTGCCTAGTAGATGTTCGAACAGGATCTGGTTCAGGTTCGGGAGGTTCAGGTTCATGATTAGGTTCTCCCTCTTCCTCTGATGATTCAAAACTCGTAGAGCTTTCTTCAACATCTCGTCTTTCTAAGGGCCTTGATTCAACTTTCTCAGGTGTAGCAGGAAGTTGAATCACATCTTTCTTTTCTTTAATTTGTTTTTGTTGTACTGTAATAGAAGAAGGCTTAGTTTCTCTAAAAATAACACTTTTGGAATAAAATAACTTTTGTGCAACAGGATCCCAAAGCTTGTATCCTTTCACACCATAACTATATTCGATGAAGATACAAATTTTGTTCACTTCTCCTTTGGCACATGAGCATATGCCTCACAACCAAACACTCTCAGATGTCTAAGTGAAGGCTTGTGGCCCGACCACGCTTCCATTGGTGTCTTATCAACAAGAGCTGATGTAGGAGACCTGTTTATCAGGTAGCAAGCAGTGGCTACAGCTTCAGCCCAGAACTTTTGTTCTAGTCCAGCACCACTCAGCATACTCCTAGCCTTCTCCATCAAGGTCCTGTTCATTCTTTCTAACACTCCATTCTGCTGTGGAGAATATGGAGTTTTCTTCTCTCTTTTAATAGCACAATCTTTACAAAATGTGTCAAAAATATTGGAGCAAAATTCACCACCATTATCAGTTCTCAAGCATTTTATTTTCTTTCCAGTTTGCAATTCAACCATTGCTTTAAATTCTTTGAAATGACTCAAAACTTCAGCTTTACTCCTAAGGAAATAAACCCATGTTCTTCTACTAAAATCATCAATGAAAGAAACATAATAAACTGATCTACCAATAGAAGGAACATCAACTGGACCAAATACATCTGAATGAATTAGATCCAAAATACATGAAGACTTATGAGAACTTGAGTAAAACTAAATGCGGTTTTGTTAACCATAGATACAATGCTCACAAAAATCAAACTCAAGATTGTAGTCATTCAACCCATCAACAAGATTCTTATTTTTCAAGGTCTATAGACCCTTCTCACCTATGTGGCCGAGTCTCTAGTGCCATAACATAGTTTTCTCTATAGGCAACTTTGATTCGGTAGACAGAGCACCCTTGGGTACCCAAAAACCATGACCATCTATTGAAAGAGAAACTCTCTCCTTCTCCAACTAAGTAGTCTTTTTCACAATCTTATCAAAAGTACTATTGCACTCGACTGTGCATGCATCAAGTTGGTACAATGTAACCATCTACTTCCTCTCGCTATTACCATAGCAACTCTCACCATTTTTACACCTGCTTCAAAAAATTGTACATGCACACCCACATCTATTAGCTTACTAACAGATAACAAATTCCTTGCTAGTCTAGGGATATGCAAGACACCATCAAATCTTCTAATTCTACCATCAGAAAATTTCACATGAATACTTCCACAACCAACAATATCAAGTACTGAATTATCACCCAAATACACCTTACCACCATCAAAATTTTCATACTTACTAAACTAGTTCCTATTAGGAGTCATGTGGAAAGATGCACCTGAATCTATTAACCATGCATTTTCACCTACATGAGTGGCCAAGGCTGCAATGAAAGCATCTCCATCTTCCTTGTCAGACTCAGAATCAGAATCTTGTGTCTTCTTCTTCTTCTTTTTCTTCTCCTCTTTGTAGTCCTTTCGAAAGTGTCCAGGTTTGCCGCAATTCTAGCAAATTTCCTTGGACTTACTAGGGGATTTTGATCTCCCCTTATCTTTGGACTTAGGATGGCCATGCTGCTTTTCATTCTTGCCTCTTTCTTTTGGTCTTCCACGAACACTCAAAGCCTCTTTGGCATTTAGAGAGACCTTGCTTCTCATCTCCTCAGAAATTAGAGAACCAACAACGTTTCCATCTTCAAGACAATTAAAGTGCTCCCTATAGCCATCACAAGACTATCCCATGAGTCTGGCAACAAACATAACAAGATTTGACACCTTTCTTCTTCATCCATTGGCACCCCTACTGAGGTCAACTGAGTCACCAACATATTAAACCTTTTTAGATGCTCAGAAATTTGTCCACCTTCTTCCATTCTCAAGGAATACAACTTCTTCCTCAAGAAAATCTTATTCACAAGTGATTTCGCTTGATAGATCTCACTAAGCTTTTTCCAAAGCTTCTTCGCGGTAGGTTCTTCATGGACATTAATCAGAATCGAGTCTGCAAGACACAATCTGATGAGACCTTTAGCTTTTCTATCAGTCACATCATATTTTGCAGCTAATGTCGGATCTATGGCCTCGACTTGTTCTCATCATTCGCATCCCATAGATCTCGATCAGTCAATAGATCTTCCATCTTCAACTTCCATATCTCAAAGTTTGTGCCAGAAAACTTTTCAACATCAATTCTCCCTGACATGCTTGCCATCTTTTCAATCCTGCAACACAGAAATGAAATGCTCTACACAAGCTCCCACTCAAACCTTGATTAGCTCAAAAAACCCTGTACGCAACAAATAGAACCAAAATTGGCTAGGCTCTGATACCACTTGTAAGGAAGCAAAAGTGCATAGAATCGCTTCCTACGCTAATCTTTGAGAGGACATTTATGCAAATCAAAGTAACTATTGCAAAGATCTCAAGAAATGCGTAATAACATAATCAAAATATCAAAGAACACACAACATAGTGATTACCATGGGGAAACCCTTCCAGGAGAAAAACCCCACCCTCCAAAACTCGCACAATGTATTATCAAACCAAGATGATTATAATACACTTGCAATGCAAGTTCTTACAGGAGTGCATCACCACAACTCGAACTTGGAGAGACTCCTTCTAGCACCAGTCTTGCAAACTAAATTCAATTACCCAAACACCTCCCCAAGCCCTCATTTTATAGTGATTTTATAACCTCGAAACCACTTATGGTTTTACAAAACCATGGGCAAAGCTACCATGCCACATGTTACCCATTTTTGACATTTACATTTCCAATATGGAAAAATAACCAGGTTAAAATAGTAATCCCGTCCACAATTTTGTCTCTTAGTCTAGACCCCCATAAAAGTCACAAAATGAGTCATCAAGGCTCTACAAATAGCCTACCTATATTCTACTAAGGACAAGACTCATTTAACAACTCACTAACCACTTTCCAATGCATAAACAAGTGGAAAAATCCCACAAACTAATTCTGAAATTTTCCAAGAAAAGATTGCAAGGTTGAGACACATGTTTCTCAACACAAAAGCTAATCACGTAAAGACAATAACACAAATATACCTAGGAAAGTCCAATATGGAGAAAAACCTACAAACTTTGGATTTTATATTCAATCTAACAAAAAAGTTTCTTTTCAAAAATTTAATCGCTACAACAATGTTACATATATAGAGCCCAATTACTTTACTTAGCTTGCAAGAAAAGGAAATTTTCCTTACTTTCTTTGGCTTTAATCATATATAAAATCACTCTTGATTTTACTCAACTTCCCAAACATAGAAATATTTTTTAAAGAAGAAGCAAAGTAAAGTTGTTGCTAAAATGTCTAACTTAAGTTTACTTTAAAGTAATTCTACACCATCTTCCAATTAAACAAAAATCAACACCTCACAAATCCGATCTAGTAATCTTCTAAGTCCTCTCATTTCTTGATCTCGTATCCATCAAGTTTATTGTCAAGAGTTTGGTTAGCTAACCAATTTACTAACATGTTTTGGTGTAGAGGATGAATTTTCGGATTCAAGTACCCAATGTATGAAACAATCCTAAATATCCTAAAAAATTAATCACTTTTATTAATTGTAGATGAAAAAAATAATAAAATTATCTTCTAGATATCTTGTAGTTTTCTAGGAGATCTTGTAGTTTTACACAAAATCCACACAACAAGAAGAAAAATAGGGTGATGTGAAAAACATTTTGTAAAGAAAGCAAGGAGAAGAATGGATGGAATAGTTACATGTAATTCAATAATGAAAATTATGACATCCAACACATATAATAGTTGTTTAAAACCAAGGATGACAAAGATGGCGTACTAGCATTTTACCTATGATAAGTTGTTGTCTAGCCTATGTTTCAGGAAATTCTAAGAGATATGGCCCAAGTTATTGAATATATAGATGGGGAGATTTTGGTAGAGGTGGAAACAAGTAAGGAGCTACGTGAAAGGTAATTAAATGTTGTTTGTGTTGGCTCTACACAAAGGATGAAAGGTGTTAATAAGAGCTATCACTTGCTTCTTTAAATATTATAGAAGGGATGGTCAACATTGCATCAAATAATCACGATTTAAGTATTTTCATATATGGGAGAGGATCCCAAAGGTGAAAATCTAGGTAACTCTAGGGGTCCATGTGGCCAAACCTTTATTTTTAATTTTTTATTTCCTTCACCTAGTTGGCAACCACAAATTAAATTTACTAACACCGGTCATCCATTTGCTAGAAATCAATACATAAATTTAGTGAAATATGTAAAAAAAAGTCTACAAAACTAAGACCTATACATATGTACTTCATCATGTATGTTAGCATGTGAATGTGGCACCTACATACAAATATGCAAAATATTTAAATTTATATTGCCATATCAAACATAATATCTATAAATTTAATTTCAACAGATATATTATTGACCAATTGGTGACATATGACACCAAAATCCATTCCTTTTGCTCCACTAAAACAAAAGTAGAAACAAACTAGTCTATGGTTATTAGAGATGTTTTCAACTAACCAGAAGAGCTATCATCCAACATACAATAGTTGATTGTTAATAGCTATAAAGCAATATAAAATTCATATTACTTATGCTAAATCATATTAATTAAAGATTTGGAGAGGGGGTCTAGTTTAACTAGTTAGAGCTTTTGATTGTAAAATATAAGGTCATGAAATCTAGTTTGCCTCAAACCCATGTGGCAATAGAGGATATGTTGTACCAACCCGATTCTTGCATCTCGAAAAAGGATTCATTAAAGCTTTGTACTTAATACTAATTTAGGTAAATTTGAGATTAATCAATGGAGAGTTGTATTGTAGTTATAATTCCTAACAAAATATATATGTTTGCAGCAAAAATTATATAGGAAAGAGAAGAAGTATATGAGATCTCTAAGACAATTCTTTGGTTCTTTCTATTATAGAATAAATAGGTTTATTCTTCTCACACTTGTGGCAATAGAAAGATTCATGAACTTTTCATATCCTATACAGTAGTAATGAGAAACCATCTCTTTTTTGTTCATATTGTTCATCCTAGAATAGTAGAAAAATACTCTCTAACCAACTTACCATCTTGGTGGATTTATAAAACTACTCATAGTGACATTATTTCCCATTTTTGTAAGATTAGACATTCATTCTTCAAATGGACCCTTTCCTAAAAGCATGGATACTTCTTAGAATATATGATAGATTCTAATGATAGTCTCCCTTGTCTAAGAATTATTCTTGTCTTACTTTTAAGTACTCTAATTCTAGGATTAGCTTTGTTATACCTTCATATTTGCTCTCCTTGTATTTCCTTCTCCAAGATTAGGTCTCAATTATTGAAGCCAACTCTACTACTTTTGAATAAGTATTGAGAACTTTACAATATAAGATGCTCCAATTTTAGGTAGTTAAAAGAACCAAAAATTATTTAACCTTTTTCCTTTCAAAGAATGGCTCTTCTTGTCTTTTATCAATTCTTTTCAATTTCCTATCATTGTACACATTATAATATTTCTCTCATTTTACATACGTTCTTTGAGTAGAATTATTAAGACTATTGATTTCAAACAGTTGCGGACATTGGATTCATGCAAGAAGTTGTCATTTTTTATCAAAAAGTAGAAGTATCTACATTATCAAAATTTGAAATTTTCTATTGCCTATAACAATTTTGAAACATGTGCATATGCTAATGGGGAATAGGTGCATTGTTTAAATAGAAACAAGCACTTATTTTGAAATTAGTGTGTATTATTAAAATAAATAGGCACTTACTTTTATTATGATTAGTATGGTAACCATTTCGAAATAGGTACCCATTTAGGAACATGAATCTATATAAGGGTTACATATCCTAAAGTATAATTTAGCATCAAGCATCTATTTAGAAAGGTATATGCATTTTTTCAAATTGTGTAACTAGTTTTGTTAGGATTTTTTTCATTATCAAAATTTCAATAAATATGGACCAAACTTCTTATGCATGTCTCATTCCTTAATATTTCATCTAAGAGATTTATCCCTCAAAGTGCCAAAATTATCTTAAATTTCTCTATGTTTTTTTTTTTTTTTCCTAGTCCATTCATCCTCAATATAAATGGTGGTACAAATATATGATCAATAGTGTCCTTGTTGTCTATCTCAAAATGACTACAGCCTAATATAGTTGTGCTATAATTAGAGTGCAAATTGCCTCAACCTTGATGCTTCTAAATGAAGATTCTCCTTAATATGTCTTATTCCTTCATTATTTAGTCTTCTTTTGAATATTGTTTCCTTAAAATATTAGCATTCTTACTACACTTAACAATTTAGTATTGTCTTACTATCATCCCTACTCCTTTATCTTTAATCCTATGTCAAATAACTCTTCATCTAAAAATCTTTTAATAAATTTGTGAAGTTGAATATTTTTACTAAACTGTTTTATTTATTTGTATTCTTATAATCATTTTCAATGCTAAGATTAAATTATTTATTCATATTTAACCTAAAAAATAAAAGTTAACATTAACACACTCACACTATCCCACTCTACACTTTTTTCCATTGTAATTCTAAATAAACTACAAACAAAACTAGACACATCTTACAAAAATCATCACTTATCAGTCCTTTAAAGTTATCTATTTAATTAAGTTCAATTTAGTTAAACTCAAGATTAATACAAGATATATTTATATACCCTCCATTAATTCCAGGTTAGGGCAGTGACAAATTTTTCATAAAACCATAAAAGTGACATTCTACCGCCTCGTTTGTCTTCAAACTGGCACAAAAAAAATGTATTCATCAAGTTGCGTGGAACGTGTGACCAACTAATTCCAAGTCCCAAATCTATGGAAATTCTCGTTTGACTCTTCTTTCCACTTGAATGTTGAAACTTTAAAATTTGGCCTGCTGTCCCGAGTAAATTTCTCCGAAGGCAGTGGAGAAGAAATGAAAAAAGTTTCTCACCAATCGAAACACGCGACTAGATTTTCCTCTACGGCAAATCTTAAATATTTTACAATGGTCTACAATAACCTCTCTCTTTTTTCCGATAACGTTATATAATTGATTTTGCTCATAGAAACTGCTTGGAAAGAACAACCTGCCACTTACATGATAATTCTGTTTTCGCATTTTGTCCCACTCCATATTTGTTTCCTCGCAACATCGTCGAATATGGAAAGTTCAGTTTCCTCGCATTCTAAGATAGAACCAAGACCAAGTGAACCCACACAAAAAGATTTAGTGATCAGATTAATGCAGCCTAACCCCACTATAACCTCCTGGACGGAATGTACTAGTGCCTCACTAAATATAAAATGACAGCCAAGACCAAGTGAACGGGAACCCACATGTAAAGCTATCATATCAAGCCTTTGTTAGAGCCATTCCTCACTTCCCTTGTGTAGTGTGAATTTGTGAGGCTTTGCCCCAACCCTTCGTAGCTTTAGTTGTTATTTTATCTTTTTGACACTCACGACTCGAGATGTCGAGACATCATCTGATACTTAGAACATATTATATTATTTCATGTTGTGTGATGTTACTTTTAGATATTTGATGTATGTCATTTAATGTTTTATGTATATGTATGTTGATGAATTAAGTAAAATGTAGGATTAACACATTAATTTTAGAATCTTTATGATGAAGGATATAAGTAGGATGCAAGAAACTCTGATTGATGTATGTTTCAATTTATGTGAATTTTTGATACGTATATATGTACATGTGATTTTATGGGACTACTGATGTGTGCAATGAGTGTGTAGATATTTTAGCTGAGGAAATCGACGGAGGAACAGAACTGATCTCTATGTGTTAATTTTGGAAACCTGTTGTTCGTAATTCAAGTATTGTATTGTGAGATGTATGTATGTATCTTTCAGTGATCAGTAAATGTTAATGTTCGTAACTATGTTCTTTAGTGTCGCTTGACACTCGTGAATTGATTGTGCTCTTTAGCGTGCTAGTTAGAGTTAGTTGTGTAACCTTTGGACCCAAGTTGGTTTAAGCTAGTGTTAGTTTGCTAATTGGTTCTTAATCAAGGCTAGTCGTCCCTAATCCAGATTAGTGCTTAATCTGCTTTGTTAGAGTTGTTAGTTGGTCCTAATTATTTTCTAGCCTTTGTTTGGCTCTAAACCTATTCCTAAGGCTTTAAAACATGATATAATTAGACCCAAAGGGTATGGGTATGGGTTAGGGGTCTTTTCCAACCCCTAAGCCCCTTTTGTTGACTTTTGAGGTCATTCAAAAAGTCTCTTTTTGCCTTTGTGCGAAAATTTCATGTGGTTATCATGAGTTGTCTTACCTCACCTCCACTTAGTGTTTAACCATAGTGAGGGTAGAGTTAGGAGTTTCTAGAATTGGAAGTGGGTGGGAGTAGTTATTGCTCCTTTTGGTGGTTGAGTTTGAGGCTTATTTAGAGGCCCTTCTTGGACTTGTGGAGGTTGTTACCCAATCTCTACATTTAGAGAGGAGTTCTTGAAGATTGAAGCAAGGAAAGGGAAGCTCCACTCAAACTTATTCTTTTGCCATTACCTCTCTGTGAAGGTTGGAATTCTCATCTCCCTTATTCAGTTTTCATGTTTTGGTTTCATGCTCATGCTACTTTGTTGTTGTTTCAATGTGTGTATGTTTGTGCGTATGTTGGGAAGATTTAAAAACCATGTTATTTTGGTTGTTTTTCTTTCTTGTTTATGTTTGCAATTTTGACATTTTCTTGCATGGGTGTTTTGGTATTACTCAACCTTGGAGAGGGCAGAAGTGACCAATTTTGGGGAAGGTTTGTTTAGTCGGACTCCAACTAGTGTAGAGTCTCTTCTCAGGATGAGAAGAGGGATAGGCCCCTACCTGTCAGCACAAACCTTGTATGATTATGGTATGTTGAAATGGAATAATGGAAGTTCTTGGTATATAGCCTCGATTGGGCATTTTTTTGGTGTTGTGCTTGACTTCTCCTGGTTGGAAGAATCCACCTTTCCCTAGTTTTGATTCATTTTGAATCCTTTTGTGAAAACCTTGTGTGAATATGCATCGTTGAATGTTTCTTGGTCATGCTTGTTGTCACCTGATAAGGATTCTGTTCCATCCATGGTTCTAGAAATATGCTGCAGAAAATATTATAAATCCCTTGATGGGGATCATGAAGAAAATTCAATTAAATTGTTGAAATTTGGGATTGATATCATATGTAATTTGTATTTTAAACTTTGTTGTAATTGGCAATGAAGCCGGGTTTTCTTCCTGATTCTTTCTCGGCTGAGCCCTTGAATCAGGTCATCAATAAAATAATGATTGTGTAATATCACTTCTCTTTAGATTTTCGTATTTTTCTTTTTAGTTATAAAAATGAATATCAAAATGAGATAAATAATTATGTTCAATTATAGAAAAAAATTCACTTTTCAAAAATGTTAAGACAAAATTTATGTTATGTTGGGAACTTGATTTGGATTCATGCTTATTAGGAGATAAAACAAATCTTACATTGTTGTTAAAACACATTATTGTATCCCTTGGTATAATTAGGTATTTTAGCAGATTCAATTGGGAAGGAGTAAGATCATATAAGCCTTGGAAAATTATGCAAGTTTCAAAATGAAATTCATACTTAGAAAAAATATATATGCATATATACATAATCTCCTTGTTTTCCATGTAATTGGCAAATCTAATCTTTTAAAAATAAAATATTAAACTCCTTTGCTATATAAATAATTTGATTAGAAAATTTTACACTTAGTGAAAAGAAAAAAAGTTTCCAAGAGCAAAAATAGTATCTGGTTTTTCTATGGAAAAGGATTTAAATGCCTTATCACAAACAGAAAATATTCTCTAATTATTTAAGAAAATTAATTTAAGAAAAAAAAAAATCATTTAAGAAAGTAAATATATTAAAATGACTAAAAAAATATATATCTTTAATGCATCTACATTTCTTTTAAACATAACTCCATATATTAATTCTTACCCCTCTTCCCTATATCCTATCTATCCATATGCATGATTTGACATGGGACCATTAATTCTCCATCTCCTTGGCTGTGAATTTCTTCCAGCCAGCAAATTTATCTTCCTTGGACCATGTGAAAGGAGGGACATGTTGACCAATTAAATGAAGGGAGATTTTGGGGGTATGAAGGTTTGGTTATAAATGGAGATTTAAAACTCCTTTCATTACCATTTTACCTTCCCTTCTGCTAGGCATACTTCTTCATAATCCCATGAACTGTGTTCTTCCTTAACCTCTAATAGAGTGTAGGGTGGGGAAAACTTTGGATAGAGAGCCATGTGGGGTGGTTGGCAGCTATACTTCCTTTTTAGTGCCATGGGTTGATGTGGGTTGCATGTTAAAGTTTTATAGAGTTGGGAAGAACTTAAATTAGTAATGTTATTTGTTAAGTAACTTTATTATTTATTTATTGTTTGGTTTTATTTTTAGCTTAGTTGAGTTTATATTTGGTTTTTCTTTTAGTTGTTAGTTGTTAGTTTTATAATGTAGTTTGGTGATAGATGAAATTTATAAAAATAACTAATTAGTTTTAAATTGTATATTTTTTAATTATTAATCAATAAGTAATTTTATATAAAGTTTTTTTTTTTGTTTTTAAGAAAACGTGGGTATTAGTTGAGATTTATGTTTTGCAAGTAAATTGATATATATATTTTTTTTCGAATTATGCTTAGTGCTAATATAGACTAATTTAGTGTCTTAGTTTTAGATGTTAAGTTTAAGAATATTAGATAGTTTTTTTATAAATTGGTAATTTAATTTTTATGTTTTAAATTTTACTTAATTAATATAATTATGATATTGGCTATTATAAATTTGTTTAATTAAATTTAATTGTAGTTTGGTGTTCGCTTTTAATTAAGTTGTAATTAGTATAAGTTAATATTGGAAATCATTGTAAGTTTGTGTTAGAATATTATTTGACTAATAATTATTTTTAATAATTCAATAATATCATATTAGAATTGATTTAATATGGGAATGAAATTAGAAAAGTTAATTTTCCATGTTTAAGTTAAGTTAGTGGGTTTATTTAATTCATTTAAAGAATTAATGTAGAATCCTTATGGCAGTAAATAGTGTTTGTTAAGTTTAATTTTAATATTTATTAAAGTTAATTGTAGAGATTAGTAATTAGTTATTTTAATGTTAGTTAGTTTATGGTTACTTTTAGTTAATTGTAGTTAGTATATTTTTTAATAAGTTAATTTTAGATGTTAGTTTAGATTAAGTTAGGTAGTTTGTTTTATTTTATGTATTTAAATTTGTGTCATATTAAATGATTTAGTATAGTTTTATTTAATTATTTTGTCAATGCAATTTGGTTAGTTTAATATTAATGGTCGTTTAAGATGTTCATTTGTTTCTTTTTAATATATATACATATAAATAGTTGGGTTAAAGCTTTTAATTCAGTTAAATCTTAGAGCACGTTTAATTATTAATTATTATTTTAAAAAGAATTGTGTGTTTTTTTCCTCATAGTTTGGGCATGACATTTTTGGTATCAGAGCTCGTGTTTCAACACTAGGAACCTTAAACCCTTATGCTTCTGAAACTTAAAACTAAACATTAAATTGTGTAGGATGCCTCCTATTACTCGAAGCAACCCACGAGGCAGAGGTCGTAGGGCGAGAGGTGGTAGAGCGGGACAAGAGGATGGACCACATCCACCACCACCACCTACACCTCCACCACCACCGAACCCTAACCAGGACATTATAGATGCACTTCAGACATTGATCGGTGTAGTTCAGCAGAGAGTAGTACCCGTGGTTCAACCAGTTCAGCAGATTCTAGTAGTGGAAGCAGAGGGACCCAGAGGAGGCGGACCCAGAGTTAGAGAGAGGACTAGAAGTCCCCCACCGAGGCAGTTAGAGGGTCAGGGTGAACATGAGGAAGAGTCCATACACCAGAGAGGACCCCCTTTTGATAGACCTCCTAGACATATAAGAGATGACGTCAGGGAATTGATTCGACTTGAGCCACCATTATTTATGGGTTCCACTGAGGGGACAGTAGCAGAGGCATGGTTGTAGAGCCTACAGTGGTGCTTTGGGTTACACCCTTATGGGAGTAATATAAAGGCATGCCTAGCAGTTCATCAGCTGAGAGGGGATGCCTACAATTGCTGGCATCAAGAGTAGATCATAGGTGGAGTGATGATGGATACCCTCACATGGGAGTCTTTCCTAGAAAGATTTTGAGAGAGGTACTTATCAGAGCATTTTTGACAGAAACAGATAGAGGAGTTCCATTCTCTTTATCAGAGAGGTCTTATAGTGGCTCAGTATGAGAGCAAGTTTCTCGAGCTCCTTGCTTATGTGCAATACATGAAGGATGAGAAACTACGGATACATCGCTTTATCATGGGTTTGAGTTTCTCACTTCAGGGTCCAGTTCGGATGGCCTTCCCTACCACCTTCAGACAGGTAGTGGAGATAGAACTAGTGGCAAAGGATACTCGGGGTAGACAGGAATCACGGGACTGGTCTCAAAATTGAAACTCTACTCGATAGAAACCCCCTTGGAAAGAGAATTAGAATTATACACAGGGTCTTCTAAGGGCCAACAGTCTCAATAGCAGCAATAGGTACTCTCACAGGGCTACCAGGGCTCCAAGCCCAAGCAGTGGTAGTCACAGCAGGATCAGAAAGTACATACCCCACAGCCACAGTCAGTGCAGACTCAACAGTCTTCCAGGGGTGGATACAGTGGGTCTAGCAGGTCAGGAGGCCCATAGCAGTCAGGATCACAGGATACACGATCTTATACCCAAGGGTCATGCTATACTTGTGGTGGCATGGGTCATATAGCTAGAGAGTGTCTGCAGGGACAGTCATCTAATGGTCAGAGAGGGGCTTTTTAAGAGCTGACAGTTGGAGACATGGGCAGGTCCCACAGAGTTTTTACAGCAGTTGACAACTGCCAGATTGAGCATAAGGGTATAGTTATTGAGGCTACAGGTGGAGTTGGTCAGCCAATTAGTGCTAGAGATTATCCTTATTATTGCCCGACAGATCCTATCTCCTCAAGGTCGAGAGCTGGACCAAGTTAAGGGTCTAGTGGAAATTTTTTGATGAGCTCACAATTTCTTTAGAGGATGCAGCACGTATGCGATCTCTATACCCTTATGTTTTGATGAAATCCAGGAGGAAGTTCATGCCTAGCGGGGGAGGATGTGAGGCCTCGCCCCAACCCATCGTAGCCTTAGTTGTTATTTTATCTTTTTGACACTCATGACTCGAGATGTCGAGACATCATCTGATACTTAGAACATATTATATTATTTCATGTTGTGTGATGTTACTTTCAGATATTTGATGTATGTAATTTAATGTTTTATGTATATGTATGTTGATGAATTAAGTAAAATGTAGGATTAACACATTAATTTTGGAATCTTTATGATGAAGGATATAAGTTTGATGCAAGAAACCCTGATTGATGTATGTTTCAATTTATGTGAATTTCTGATACGTATATATGTACATGTGATTTTACAGGACTATTGATGTGTGCAATGAGTGTGCAGATATTTTAGCTGAGGAAACCGACGAAGGAACAGAACTGATCTCTATGTGTTAATTTTGGAAACCTGTTGTTTGTAATTCAAGTTTTGTATTGTGAGATGTATGTATGTATCTTTCCATGATCAGTAAATGTTAATGTTTGTAACTATGTTCTTTAGTGTCGCTTGACACTCGTGAATTGGTTGTGCTCTTTTGCGTGCTATTTAGGGTTAGTTGTGTAACCTTTGGACCCAAGTTTGTTTAAGTTAGTGTCAGTTTGCTAATTGATTCTTAATCGAGGTTAGTCATCCCTAATCCAGATCAGTGGTTAATCTGCTTTGTTAGAGTTGTTAGTTGGTCCTAATTATTTTCTAGCCTTTGTTTGGCTCTAAACCTATTCCTAAGGCTTTAAAACATGATATAATTATACCCAGAGGGTATGGGTATGGGTTAGGGGTATTTTCCAACCCCTAAGCCCCTTTTTTTGACTTTTGAGGTCACTCAAAAAGTCCCTTTTTGCTTTGTGCGAAAATTTCATGTGGTTATCATGAGTTGTCTTGTACCTCACCTCCACTTAGTGTTTAACCATAGTGAGGGTAGAGTTAGGAGTTTCTAGAATTGGAAGTGGGTGGGAGTAGTTATTGCTCCTTTTGGTGGTTGAGTTTGAGGCTTATTTAGAGGCCCTTCTTGGACTTGTGGAGGTTGTTACCCAATCTCTACATTTAGAGAGGAGTTCTTGAAGATTGAAGCAAGGAAAGGGAAGCTTCACTCAAACTTATTCTTTTGCCATTACCTCTTTGTGAAGGTTTGAATTCTTATCTCCCTTATTCAGTTTTCATGTTTTGGTTTCATACTCATGCTACTTTGTTGTTGTTTCAATGTGTGTATGTTTGTGGGTATGTTGTGAAGATTTGAAAAGCATGTTATTTTGGTTGTTTTCCTTTCATGTTTATGTTTGCAATTTTGAGATTTTCTTGCATGGGTGTTTTGGTATTGCTCACCCTTGGAGAGGGCAGAAGTGACCAATTTTGGGGAAGGTCTGTTTAGTCAGACTCCAACCAGTGTACAGTCTCTTCTCAGGATGAGAAGAGGGGGAAAAGGTAGGGTGTTATGGGCCCCTACCTGTCGGCACAAACCTTGTATGTTTATGGTATGTTGAAATGGAAGAACGGAAGTTCTTGGTAAATAGCCCCAATTGGGCGTCTGTTTGGTGTTGTGCTTGACTTCTCCTGGTTGGAAGAATCTACCTTTCCCTAGTTTTGATTCATTTTGAATCCTTTTGTGAAAACCTTGTGTGAATATGCATGGTTGAATGTTTCTTGGTCATGCTTGTTGTCACCTGATCAGGATTCTGTTCCATCCATGGTTCTAGAAATATGTTGTAGAAAATATTATAAATCCCTTGATGGGGATCATGAAGAAAATTCAATTAAATTGTTGAAATTTGGGATTGATATCCTATGTAATTTTTATTTTAAACTTTGTTGTAATTGGCAACGAAGCTGGGTTTTCTTCTTGATTCTTTCCCGGCTGAGCCTTTGAATCAGGTCGTCAATAAAATAATGATTGAGTAATATCACTTCTCTTTAGATTTTTGTATTTTTATTTTTAGATATAAAAATGAATATCAAAATGAGATAAATAATTAGGTTCAATTATACAAAAAAATTCACTTTTCAAAAATGTTAAAACAAAATTTATATTATGTTGGGAACTTGATTTAGATTCGTGCTTATTAGGAGATAAAACAAATCTTACATTGTTGTTAAAACACATTATTGTATCCCTTGGTATAATTAGGTATTTTAGCAAATTCAATTGGGAAGGAGTAAGATCATATAAGCCTTGAAAAATTATGCAAGTTTCAAAATGAAATTCATACTTAGAAAAAATATATATACATATATACATAATCTACTTGTTTTCCATGTAATTGGCAAATCTAATTTTTTAAAAATAAAATATTAAACTCCTTTGCTATATAAATAATTTGGTTAGAAAATTTTACACTTAGTAAAAAAAAAAAGTTTCCAAGAGCAAAAATAGTCTCTGGTTTTTGTATGGCAAAAGATTTAAATGCCTTATCACAAACAGAAAATATTCTCTAATTATTTAAGAAAATTAATTTAAGAAAAAAAAAAGAAATCATTTAAGAAAGTAAATATATTAAAATGACTAAAAATATATATATATCTTTAATGCATCTACTTTTCTTTTAAACATAACTCCCAATATTAATTCTTACCCCTCTTCCCTATATCCTATCTATCCATATGCTTGATTTGACATGGGACCATTAATTCTCCATTTCCTTGGCTACGAATTTCTTCCAACCAGCAAATTTATCTTCCATAGACCATGTGAAAGGAAGGACATGTTGACCAATTAAATGAAGGGAGATTTTGGGGGTATGAAGGTTTGGTTATAAATGGAGATTTAAAACTCCTTTCATTACCTTTTTACCTTCCCTTCTGCTAGGCGTACTTCTTCATAATCCCTTGAGTCGCGTTCTTCCTTAACCTCGGTTAGAGTGTAGGGTGGGGAAAACTTTGGACAGAGAGCCATGTGCGGTGCTTGGCGGCTATACTTCCTTTTTAATGCCATGGGTTGATGTGGGCTGCATTTTAAAGTTTTATAGAGTTGGGAAGAACTTAAGTTAGTAATGTTATTTGTTAAATAACTTTAATATTTATTTATTGTTTAGTTTAATTTTTAGCTTAGTTGAGTTTATATTTGGTTTTGCTTAGTTAGTTGTTAGTTGTTAGTTTTATAATGTAGTTTGGTGATAGATGAAATTTATAAAAATAACTAATTAGTTTTAAATTGTATATTTTTTAATTATTAATCAATAAGTAATTTTATATAAAGTTTTTTTTTGTTTTTAAGAAAAAGTGGGTATTAGTTGAGATTTATGTTTTGCAAGTAAATTGATATATATAATTTTTTTGAATTATGGTTAGTGCTAATATAGACTAATTTAGTGTCTTAGTTTTAGATGTTAAGTTTAAGAATATTAGATAGTTTTTTTTTTTAAATTGGTAATTTAATTTTTATGTTTTAAATTTTACTTAATTAATATAACTATGATATTGGCTATTATAAATATGTTTAATTAAATTTAATTGTAGTTTGGTGTTCGCTTTTAATTAAGTTGTAATTAGTATAAGTTAATATTGGAAATCATTGTAAGTTTGTGTTAGAATAGTATTTGACTAATAATTATTTTTAATAATTGAATAATATCATATTAGAATTGATTTAATATGGGAATGAAATTAGAAAAGTTAATTTTCCATGTTTAAGTTAAGTTAGTGGGTTTATTTAAATCATTTAAAGAATTAATGTAGAATCCTTATGGCAGTAAATAGTGTTTGTTAAGCTTAATTTTAATATTAATTAAAGTTAATTGTAGAGATTAGTAATTAGTTATTTTAATGTTAGTTAGTTTATGGTTACTTTTAGTTAATTGCAGTTAGTATGTTTTTTAATAAGTTTATTTTAGATGTTAGTTTAGATTAAGTTAGGTAGTTTGTTTTATTTTATGTGTTTAAATTTGTGTCATATTAAATGATTTAGTATAGTTTTATTTAATTATTTTGTCAATGCAATTTGGTTAGTTTAATATTAATGGTCGTTTAAGATGTTCATTTGTTTCTTTTTAATATATATACATATATATAGTTGGGTTAAAGCTTTTAATTCAATTAAATCTTAGAGCATGTTTAATTATTAATTATTATTCAAAAAAAAATTGTGTATTTTTTTCCTCGTAGTTTGGGCATGACATTTTGGTATCAAAGCTTGTGTTTCAACACTAGGAACCTTAAACCCTTATGCTTCTTAAACTTAAAACTAAACATTAAATTGTGTAGGATGCCTCCTGTTACTCAAAGCAACCCACGAGGCAGAGGTCGTAGGGCGAGAGGTGGTAGAGCGGGACAAGAGGATGGACCACCTCCACCACCACCTCCTCCACCTCCACCTCGACCGAACCCAAACCAGGACATTATAGATGCACTTCAGACATTGATCAGTGTAGTTCAATAGAGAGTAGTTCTTGTGGTTCAGCCAGTTCAGCAGATTCTAGTAGTGGAAGTAGAGGGACCCAGAGGAGGCGGGCCCAGAGTTAGAGAGAGGACTAGGAGTCCCCCACCGAGGCAGTTAGAGGGTCAAGGTGAACATGAGGAAGAGTCCATACACCAGAGAGGACCCCCTTTTCACAGACCTCCTAGACATATAGGAGATGACATCAGGGAATTGATTCGACTCGGGCCACCATTATTTATGGGTTCCACTGAGGGGACAGTAGCAGAGGCATGGTTGCAGAGCCTACAGCAGTGCTTTGGGTTACGCCGTTATGGGAGTAATCTAAAGGCATGCCTAGTAGATCATCAGCTGAGAGGGGATGCCTCCAATTGGTGGCATCAAGAGGAGATCATAGGTGGAGTGATGATGGATGCCCTCACATGGGAGTCTTTCCTAGAAAGATTTCGAGAGAGGTACTTATCAGAGCATTTTCGATAGAAACAGATAGAGGAGTTCCATTCTCTTTATCAGAGAGGTCTTACAGTGGCTCAGTATGAGAGTAGGTTTCTTGAGCTCCTTCCTTATGTGGAATACATGAAGGACAAGAAACTATGGATACATCGCTTTATCATGGGTTTGAGTTTCTCACTTCAGGGTCCAGTTCGGATGGCCTTCCCTACCACCTTCAGATAGGTAGTGGAGATAGCACTAGTGGCAGAGGACACTCGAGGTGGACAGAAATCATGGGACTGGTCTCAGAATCGAAACTCTACTCGGCAGAAACCCCCTTGGAAAGAGAATCAAAATTATACACTAGGGTCCTCTAAGGGCCAACAGTCTCAGCAGCAGTAGCAGGTACTCTCACAGGGCTACCATGGCTTCGAGCCCAGGCAGTCGCAGTCACAACAGGATCAGAAAGTACATACCCCACAGCCACAGTCAGTGCAAACTCAACAGTCTTCCTGGGGTGGATACAGTGGGTCTAGCAGGTCAGGAGGCCCATAGCAGTCAGGATCATAGGATACACGATCTTATACCCAAGGGCCATCCTATACTTGTGGTGGCATGGGTCATATAGCTAGAGAGTGTCCGCAGGGACAGTCATACAATGGTCAAAGAGGGGCTTTTTTAGAGCTGACAATTGGAGACATGGGCAGGTCCCACAAAGTTTTTATAGCAGTTGACAACCGCCAGATTGAGCATCAAGGTACAGTTATTGAGGCTACATGTGGAGTTGGTCGGCCAGTTAGTGCTATAGATTATCCTTATTATTGCCCGACAGACCCTAGCTCCTCAAGGTCGAGAGCTGGACCAAGTTAATGGTCTAGTGGGAATGTGATGATGAGGTCACAATTTCTTTGGAGGATGCAGCACGTATGCAATCTCTATACCCTTATCTTTTGATGAACTCTAGGAGGAAGTTCATGCCTAGTGCGGGAGGATGTGAGGCCTCGCCCCGGCCCTTCGTAGCCTTAGTTGTTATTTTATCTTTTTGACACTCACGACTCAAGATGTCGTGACATCATCTAATACTTAGAACATATTATATTATTTCATGCTGTGTGATGTTACTTTCAGATATTTGATGTATGTCATTTAATGTTTTACGTATATGTATGTTGATGAATTAAGTAAAATGTAGTATTAACACATTAATTTTGGAATCTTTATGATGAAGGATATAAGTAGGATGCAAGAAACCCTGATTGATGTATGTTTCAATTTATGTGAATTTCTGATACGTATATATGTACATGTGATTCTATGGGACTACTGATGTGTGCAATGAGTGTGCAGATATTTTAACTAAGGAAACCGACAGAGGAATAGAACTGATCTCTATGTGTGAATTTTGGAAACTTGTTGTTCGTAATTCAAGTATTGTATTGTCAGATGTATGTATGTATCTTTCCATGATCAGTAAATGTTAATGTTCGTAACTATGTTCTTTAGTGTCGCTTGACACTCATGAATTGGTTGTGCTCTTTAGCGTGCTAGTTAGGGTTAGTTGTGTAACCTTTGGACCCAAGTTGGTTTAAGTTAGTGTCAGTTCGCTAATTGGTTCTTAATTGAGGTTAGTCATCCCTAATCCAGATTAGTGCTTAATCTGCTTTGTTAGAGTTGTTAGTTGGTCCTAATTATTTTCTAGCCTTTGTTTGGCTCTAAACCTATTCCTAAGGCTTTAAAACATGATATAACTATACCCAAAGGGTATGGTTATGGGTTAGGGGTCTTTTCCAACCCTGTAATGCCCCGCCAAGGGATCCAAAGAATTTCACTAAGTTTGCCAAACAATTTTTTTTTTAAGACATGAAAGATAAACCATTCATAACATTCACGAAAGCAATAGCAACAATTCAAATGAAAGTAAACATAACATAACATATCAGATTACATTCTTTAAAGATCCCTTAACGTTGAATTACTTCTAATCATAACTTATTCATCTAACATTACATCCTTAACAAGGATACATCCAATGTTCTTAAACCATATACAAGTGTACATTTTAGATTGCTCTATCATCCACTATACATGTTACAAGGTATGAAAAGCTTTAAAGAATAACATCCGTACAAATAAAGTACAACATCGTCCAATATTAATCCATGATGCAATAACATAATGAAACCATAAACCATACATGATACATCATCATCATAAAGATATAGACATCCATCATAAAAGATTAAGCATAATAAACTAAGTGCACGGTTCCTCCCAACCGTAAATAGCATCATTAGACCATCGTGGATCCTAGCCATCCCTCTATGCGTAACATTCCAAAGCACCGAAGAGATCATCGGTATTAACATAGTAGGAATGTCACTCCTAAAACATCCTACTAACATGCAAAGTAAAGCATAGGATACCATCATCTAACATATGCAAACCATCAATATAAGAAACATACAAATAAATACATCTAACATAAGGTATATCATCTATCATAATGATCCAAGAACATAATGAAGATAAATACCAACCAAGAATACTCCAGCCATGGTGTCTCAATGGATCTCAAATGATAAGAGTGATAAAACACTACCACCCGACCGCGTGGTACCTAAGTGGTCCACTCTCACCATGTTGAGGAGATAATCTCAAGTCCCAAACAGGCTATCCAAAATCACAAAGCATAAATCTCTATGATTCCAGGAATCCTAAAAGTATACTAACTCAAAGGCTCCAACACACACAAAATCGACATCTAATTCCCAGAGGCACAACAATGACATGTAGGAAACCTACTCTGCAAGCAAGAAAGTGTCATCGCATTTACCACGTACAAGTTACCTTGGTAGTTAGCTAAACTCCACGAGTCCATACTGATCTCATGCGGCCACTAGTATCCTCTCATATTGACGAGGCATACTAAGGAATGCAACGTTGTAACCATGCATTCTCACTACTCCCATCCTAGCCTGTACAAGCGCTCAAGGCATGGGCGAGAACCAAAAAAATTATCTTTTTAGGTTCATTTAATCCCCATTTAGTGTGTAAATGTTATCACTTATTAACCAAACTTACAATGAGTTACCCTGGCAGCCACTGAGGGCTCCAGCCCCCATTGCAAGCCACTTCCCGGCACTACAAGTAGATTACCTACCCTAATGCTCATGGAATCATAAAATCAGCACAGTCCTGTACAAGCGACTGTAAAGAAAATCTAAAAGATAATCCATAAAAAGAATCATCAAATATCCATGATAAAAGCATCAAATATCCATAATAAGAATCATCAAATCTTCATGAGCATCCGAAAAGCATCCATAGAAAATCATGACCACAACAGTTCTCTATTGGCAACTGAAGGCATCACTGATAATCATAAGTATCCATTGGTTCTCAATAACCAAAATAAATCATCACATCCATTGGTTCTCAACAAGCAACCAAGAATATCTGAAGATCATACTGATCGAAGACTCCAAAATGGTTGAGTCAAAACATATCACAACATGACATCATCAAGAAATAAATCAACACTTTAGTCCCATCATGGCGACTAGAAAACAACCAAGGATAACTGATCGATGACTCAAAAATGATTAGCTCAAGTGTCTCATACACATACATCTCAGCTTCACACATGAAGACTGATGAACAATAACAAATATTTCATAGAGCATACGATCACATAACCATGGTTGGGCTTATAAAGATCGAGACCAAATAAGATCAACATGCCAACACATCTCATAACCCCTGAGCCTCTGGTAACAACCTAGGACTGGTCAACACTAGTTAACCCAAAACCCAAAACAAGAAGCATATAGAATACACGATGCAAACACATGTTTTGGTTTTTCTATATTACATAGTTGAATCAAGTGTAGGGATTTCCAGTTTCCATTTTCAAGTACACTTCAAGCGTCTAAGTTTCATCATTTGACCTACAATTCAACCCATTTGTTCCCCCGATAGCATTATCCTTCCATTATTAAGAATTAGATTCTAAGAATAACTTAAGGATAAATATTCACTAAACTGATCATCATTGACCTTAATCAACTTGTTCTCTTTATTTAACTATGATCCATATTCTATTCGATTAACTTTCCTATAATGTTACTTCAACTTTTCACATAAATCAAGGATCATTGTTCGTTATCATATAAGAAAGCCAATTATCAATTTTTGAATAAGAATATTATAACTTAATTAAAATGATCAATTAAATCAATCAATTAACATAAGTACACAATCCATGACCTTTCAAAATTCTAATAGTTCTCAATTAGATATTACTAAGTCTCACCATTAAAATGTTTAAGGTCATTGTTCAAGTCATTAGATTAAGACTTATCAACTTCGATACTTAACAACTCCACCAAAAGAATTGTTATTATCATATCGATTAAAACTTTGTTATGAAACTTAATTATTAATTAAATCTAATTATCTCTAATTAATTTAATTAATAATTACATATCCATGGCAACGTTCCAATTAATATAAGTTGACTAATAACTAACTATAATTTTGTAAGTCAAAAGTCAACTATAATTCAATACACAAATAATCATATTAATAGTTCAATAATAATAACTTATTAATATTTAATAACAAGCTATATTGAGAATCTTATTAATAAATCTATAATGACCACATTCGTCATTCTTTCAATGAATACTAATATTCCCTTAATTAATCCGTATTATCGATAATCATTAAGACCATTATACTATTATGTATTAATAATTTGCAGGACCCAACAAACATTAATAAATAATAAACTTGCCAAAACTATTATTAATCGATATAGAGAATCTTTACATAACTTCATTAGTTAATATTTGACTAACTCTTAACTCCATTAAGGTATACCGACAAGTTATCTAATAATACATAACGTATTAATAATAACATAACAATTCTACTTATAGTAATGTTATAATAATGACTCCATGTCAATCAAATCTTAATCCTATATCATCTTAAGTCTCTTAATTTACATCATCATAACATAAATTACCATCTCGAAATTATTTAATATCCCTTAAATATTAAAGTCAACCATCTTCTAATCCCTTAATATTCAAATTGATAATTTAAATGAATTAATATCTCTTTACGATTAACAATAGTTGACAATTATTATTAAATCGATAAACAATTATCAACATTCAATGTTTATAAGTAATAAGGTTGAAGTCAAGTGCTATATATGTATATATATATAATATAACTATTACCAAATCACATATTTAATATATTTAATATATATATATATTAATAAAAACTCATAATATAAAAATAGTAGAATATATATTACAATTTCGAAATATCATTGAAAGATCAAATTGCATATTAATCATATTGCAAAATGGTTTATAAAACAATGTATGGGATTTACATTATGGCGTAGGCTTAAAACTACTGCCACCAAAGTACACGGCAGTGCCGTGTGGTAGAAAACAGGCCCGTCATGGCGGTTAAACGCCCCGCCACGGGTACCCTGTGGTACACAGGTACCTTGCGACCATTGTCACAAAAGGAAGGTACGGGGCGCGGGTCCGTTCCCCCCGGTATTAATATATATAACATTTTTAAATAAACATTTTCCCTCTTCTTAATACAATTTATAATAAACACTTTTACCATTTGTAAATTCGGATTTAATAACTAAAGTTTCGTACTTCAATTTACACAAATATATACATATATGTATATATATATATATATATATATATATATATATATATATATATATATATATATATATATATATATATATATATATATATATATGTATATGTATATGTATATGTATATGTATATGTATATGTATATGTATATGTATATGTATATGTATATGTATATGTATATGTATATGTATATGTATATGTATATGTATATGTATATGTATATGTATATACGTATATGTATGTATATATGTGTATATATATATATACAAAATGTATTAACAATCATCCTTGCATTTAAAAATATGTATATATATATATATATATATATATATATATATATATATATGCAGATTATACAAAAGAGAACATTTACTTAGATTAAAATGAAAAGGGCTTTTCTATACAAGAATTTTTCCTTTTTAAATAATTGTTTTCAAAACATATCCATTAATCCATCCAATAGGTTTAGCTATAGATTTGAAATCATCTTTCTCAATTTGATTCTAATTCGAACCCAAACCCGATTCAGATCTAATTTCTCCTTAATTGGATCTAGGGTTTTCTAATATTTTCTACTCAACCAACAAAATATCTAGATTCCAATTCAATTGTAGATTCAATCACAAAGAATATTCAGAGACATAAAACAGACATGATGAAGACAGGAAGAGAAATAGTGCAAAGAGAATATGTGAATATCACGAGTGCACCTGGACACTGATGCTAATCCGTCATGCCTCAGAAGTCCATAGAAAATCCTTTCCTTCTCCATCATTCGTAACTCCTCCAAGATCCAAGCCAACCGAAAAACGTCCAAGTGACTAGAAGTGCTAGAAGAAGCATAGAAGCATATAGAACATATGAGCATATGAGCCTCTCCAATGCATGTATGCTTGAAGCTTCCATTTTAGCTTGAAGCTTGTAGCTTGTAGCTTCCATTAAGCTTCTACTTCAGCTTGTCCAAACACACTAGGAGAGCCTCTATTTAAAGGCCTCTAAGATGCATCTAGAGTGTCTCTAGAAACAATTAGAACATAAACATGACAACCAAGCATGGGTTTTCTCCAACCTTCTAGATGAGTCTTAAGGTTATAGACACCATGTGCTCAAATAAAATGCTAACTTCTAAGTGTAGACAACTTGTGCATTCTTAGAGTGCAAACTCCAGTGTTGTCTACATGACAACTCCCGAGAATTTGCCAACTCCTATGTGAGCAAATATTAAAATAATACACATTAATTAATATAATAATTAATTTACTCTTCCCA
Source organism: Cupressus sempervirens (assembly GCA_028749045.1). NCBI lineage: Eukaryota > Viridiplantae > Streptophyta > Pinopsida > Cupressales > Cupressaceae > Cupressus > Cupressus sempervirens. Next base: position 349,665,469 of record CM053789.1, read on the forward strand.
ATTTTATTTATTTATTTATTAAATCTCATGCACTAACTTTAATAATTCCACTTTGCAATCTTAATATATTTATATTTTAATTACATGAGATTTAGAATCTTTTAATAATTTTAATATATTTTCCACTTTTAAATTTCATTTTCCAAAACCTAATTGCTAAATTAGCTTTAATCATAAAATTATTTAGTCATTTATTTAAAAATGAACTCCAAATATATTATTATTAAAATAAATATTGTCACATTCCAAATTTAAACTTTAAACTTTTTATTTTCAAATTTAATTATTTTATTTAATTAATTTTCCAATTAATTAAATAAAATAAATATTAAAATATCATATTAATTTTCCATTTAATTAAACCATTAATTCAATCTTTTAATTAGGCTTAATTAATAGAAAATACTCCAAAGACTCACCAAGGTAAAATATGAAAATCTATCATAGCCAAAATACATAAAAAATCAAACCAAGGGTTTAAATCACGAATTACGTCATCCAACGTATTCGGAGGGTACTCAATTTGGATACTTGTCCTAATTTTCCAATTAGAACAAATGGCTTAAAGGGTTGGAATTTGGACTTGAGAATTTATCTCCCCTCTCTTATCATTGAGATACCCGGTATCTAGTACGCTCATCATGACAATTCAGGGAAGTCGATACGTGGTACCTACAACCTGCATAAAAACCACGCATGTACAAGCACAATATATACTAAACTAAATAGGCAATGGCAGGAAGTGGTGCATCGTGTAGATCCCGACTAGCAGGTGACTACGACTCCCTTCCTTAACCACATCAGACATGCCATACAAAAGCAAACATGCACACCATACACATGCAAGTATGGGGTAAGTATCCATAAAAAAACACATATGATAATAAATAACTGAAAGCAATGTAATAATCATCATCAAAAATTGCGAACACTAAAAATAACCATCATACATACATGAAATGTAGAGTCTAAGTAATCTCATCACATAATAAACTGACTCCATAACACAATATCTGATAATCTCATAACAATGCTACTAATAATCAACATAAAACTAGCTCTAAAAGAGTTCAGCAATGATAAAAAAATGTGAACTAAGGGCAGGCACTACAAACCCCTAAGCCCCTTTTGTTGACTTTTGAGGTCACTCAAAATGTCCCTTATTTATGGGTTCCACTGAGGGGACAGTAGCAGAGGCATGGTTGTAGAGCCTACAGCAGTGCTTTGGGTTATGCCCTTATGGGAGTAATCTAAAGGCGTGCCTAGCAGTTCATCAGCTGAGAGGGGATGCCTTCAATTGCTGGCATCAGGAGGAGATCATAGGTGGAGTGATGATGGATACCCTCACATGGGAGTCTTTCCTAGAAAGATTTTGAGTGAGGTACTTATCAGAGCATTTTCGACAGAAACAAATAGAGGAGTTCCATTCTCTTTATTAGAGAGGTCTTATAGTGGCTCAGTATGAGAGCAAGTTTCTCGAGCTCCTTGCTTATGTGCAATACATGAAGGACGAGAAACTACGGATACATCACTTTATCATGGGTTTGAGTTTCTCACTTCAGGGTCTAGTTCGGATGGCCTTCCCTACCACCTTCAGATAGGTAGTGGAGATAAAACTAGTGGCAAAGGATACTCGGGGTAGAAAGGAATCACGGGACTGGTCTCAAAATTGAAACTCTACTCGATAGAAACCCCCTTGGAAAGAGAATCAGAATTATACACCAGGGTCCTCTAAGGGCCAACAGTCTCAATAGCAGCAGCAGGTACTCTCACTGGGCTACCAGGGCTCCGAGCCCAAGCAGTGGTAGTCACAGCAGGATCATAAAGTACATACCCCACAGCCACAGTCAGTGCAGACTCAACAGTCTTCCAGGTGTGGATACAGTGGGTCTAGCAGGTCAGGAGGCCCACAGCAGTCAGGATCACAGGATATACGATCTTATACCCAAGGGCCATGCTATACTTGTGGTGGCATGGGTCATATAGCTAGAGAGTGTCCGAAGGGACAATCATCTAATGGTCAGAGAGGGGCTTTTTAAGAGCCGACAGTTGGAGACATGGGCAGGTCCCACAGAGTTTTTACAGCAGTTGACAACTACCAGATTGAGCATCAGGGTATAGTTATTGAGGCTACAGGTGGAGTTGGTCGGCCAGTTAGTGCTAGAGATTATCCTTATTATTGCCCGACAGACCCTATCTCCTCAAGGTCAAGAGCTGGACCAAGTTAAGGGTCTAGTGGAAATGTTTTGATGAGGTCACAATTTCTTTGGAGGATGCAGCACGTATGCGATCTCTATACCCTTATCTTTTGATGAACTCCAGGAGGAAGTTCATGCCTAGCGGGGGAGGATGTGAGGCCTCGCCCCAACCCATCGTAGCCTTAGTTGTTATTTTATCTTTTTGACACTCATGACTCGAGATGTCGAGACATCATCTGATACTTAGAACATATTATATTATTTCATGCTGTGTGATGTTACTTTCAGATATTTGATGTATGTAATTTAATGTTTTATGTATATGTATGTTGATGAATTAAGTAAAATGTAGGATTAACACATTAATTTTGGAATCTTTATGATGAAGGATATAAGTAGGATGCAAGAAACCCTGATTGATGTATGTTTCAATTTATGTGAATTTCTGATACGTATATATGTACATGTGATTTTACAGGACTATTGATGTGTGCAATGAGTGTGCAGATATTTTAGCTGAGGAAACCGACAGAGGAACAGAACTGATCTCTATGTGTTAATTTTGGAAACCTGTTGTTCGTAATTCAAGTTTTGTATTGTGAGATGTATGTATGTATCTTTCCATGATCAGTAAATGTTAATGTTCGTAACTATGTTCTTTAGTGTCGCTTGACACTCGTGAATTGGTTGTGCTCTTTAGCGTGCTAGTTAGGCTTAGTTGTATAACCTTTGGACCCAAGTTGGTTTAAGTTAGTGTCAGTTTGCTAATTGGTTCTTAATCAAGGTTAGTCATCCCTAGTTTTGATTCATTTTGAATCCTTTTGTGAGAACCTTGTGTGAATATGCATGGTTGAATGTTTCTTGGTCATGCTTATTGTCACCTGATCAAGATTCTGTTCCATCCATGGTTCTAGAAATATGTTGCAGAAAATATTATAAATCCCTTGATGGGGATCATGAAGAAAATTCAATTAAATTGTTGAAATTTGGGATTGATATCTTATGTAATTTGTATTTTAAACTTTGTTGTAATTGGCAACGAAGCCGAGTTTTCTTCCTGATTCTTTCCCGGCTGAGCCTTTGAATCAGGTCGTCAATAAAATAATGATTAAGTAATATCACATCTCTTTAGATTTTCGTATTTTTCTTTTTAGTTATAAAAATGAATTTCAAAATGAGATAAATAATTATGTTCAATTATACAAAAAATTTCACTTTTAAAATATGTTAAGACAAAATTTATGTTATGGTGGGAACTTGATTTGGATTCGTGCTTATTAGGAGATAAAACAAATCTTACATTGTTGTTAAAACACATTATTGCATCCCTTGGTATAATTAGGTATTTTAGCAAATTCAATTGGGAAGGAATAAGATCATATAAGCGTTGGAAAATTATGCAAGTTTCAAAATGAAATTCATACTTAGAAAAAATATATATGCATATATACATAATCTCCTTGTTTTCCACGTAATTGGAAAATTTAATTTTATTAAAATAAAATATTAAACTCCTTTGCTATATAAATAATTTGATTCGAAAATTTTACACTTAGTAAAAAAAAAAATGTTTCAAAGAGCAAAAATAGTCTCTGGTTTTTGTACGGCAAAAGATTTAAATGCCTTATCACAAACAAAAAATATTCTCTAATTATTTAAGAAAATTAATTTAAGAAAAAAAAAGAAATCATTTAAGAAAGTAAATATATTAAAATGACTTAAAATATATATATATATCTTTAATGCATCTACTTTTCTTTTAAACATAACTCCCAATATTAATTCTTACCCCTCTTCCCTATATCCTATCTATCCATATGCATGATTCGACATGGGACCATTAATTCTCCATCTCCATGGCTACGAATTTCTTCCAGCCAGCAAATTTATCTTCCTTGGACCATGTGAAAGGAGGGACATGTTGACCAATTAAATGAAGGGAGATTTTGGGGGTATGAAGGTTTGCTTATAAATGGAGATTTAAAACTCCTTTCATTACCTTTTCACCTTCCCTTCTGCTAGGCGTACTTCTTCATAATCCCTTGAGCTGCATTGTTCCTTAACCTCGATTAGAGTGTAGGGTGGGGAAAACTTTGGACAAAGAGCCATGTGGGATGCTTGGCGGCTATACTTCCTTTTTAGTGCCATTGGTTGATGTGGGCTGCATGTTAAAGTTTTATAGAGTTGGGAAGAACTTAAGTTAGTAATGTTATTTGTTAAGTAACTTTATTATTTATTTATTGTTTAGTTTTATTTTTAGCTTAGTTGAGTTTATATTTGGTTTTGCTTAGTTAGTTGTTAGTTGTTAGTTTTATAATGTAGTTTGGTGATAGATGAAATTTATAAAAATAACTAATTAGTTTTAAATTGTATATTTTTTAATTATTAATCAATAAGTAATTTTATATAAAGTTTTTTTTTGTTTTTAAGAAAAAGTGGGTATTAGTTGAGATTTATGTTTTGCAAGTAAATTGATATATATATATATATTATTTGAATTATGGTTAGTGCTAATATAGACTAATTTAGTGTCTTAGTTTTAGATGTTAAGTTTAAGAATATTAGATAGTTTTTTTTAAAATTGGTAATTTAATTTTTATGTTTTAAATTTTACTTAATTAATATAATTATGATATTGGCTATTATAAATTTGTTTAATTAAATTTAATTGTAGTTTGGTGTTCGCTTTTAATTAAGTTGTAATTAGTATAAGTTAATATTGGAAATCATTGTAAGTTTGTGTTAGAATAGTATTTGACTAATAATTATTTTTAATAATTGAATAATATCATATTAGAATTGATTTAATATGATAATGAAATTAGAAAAGTTAATTTTCCATGTTTAAGTTAAGTTAGTGGGTTTATTTAATTCATTTAAAGAATTAATGTAGAATCCTTATGGTAGTAAATAGTGTTTGTTAAGTTTAATTTTAATATTAATTAAAGTTAATTGTAGAGATTAGTAATTAGTTATTTTAATGTTAGTTAGTTTATGGTTACTTTTAGTTAATTGGAGTTAGTATGTTTTTTAATAAGTTAATTTTAGATGTTAGTTTAGATTAAGTTAGGTAGTTTGTTTTGTATTATGTATTTAAATTTGTGTCATATTAAATGATTTAGTATAGTTTTATTTAATTATTTTGTCAATGCAATTTGGTTAGTTTAATATTAATGGTCGTTTAAGATGTTCATTTGTTTCTTTTTAATATATATACATATATATAGTTGGGTTAAAGCTTTTAATTCAATTAAATCTTAGAGCATGTTTAATTATTAATTATTATTCAAAAAAAAATTGTGTGTTTTTGTCCTCGTAGTTTGGGCATGACATTTTGGTATCAGAGCTCATGTTTCAACACTAGGAGCCCTAAACCCTTACGCTTCTTAAACCTAAAACTAAACATTAAATTGTGTAGGATGCCTCCTGTTACTCGAAGCAACCCACGAGGCAGAGGTCGTAGGGCGAGAGGTGGTAGAGCGAGACAAGAGGATGGACCACCTCCACCACCACCACCTCCACCTCCACCACCACCGAACCCAAACCAGGACATTATAGATGCACTTCAAACATTGATCGGTGTAGTTCAGTAGAGAGTAGTACCCATGGTTCAGCCAGTTCAGCAGATTCCAGTAGTGGAAGCAGAGGGACCCAGAGGAGGCGGGCCCAGAGTTAGAGAGAGGACTAGGAGTCCCCCACCGAGGCACTTAGAGGGTCAGGGTGAACATGAGGAAGAGTCCATACACTAGAGAGGACCCCATTTTGACAGACCTCCTAGACATATAGGAGATGACATCAGGGAATTGATTCGGCTCGGGCCACCATTATTTATGGGTTCCACTGAGGGGACAGTAGCAGAGGCATGGTTGTAGAGCCTACAGCGGTGCTTTGGGTTATGCCCTTATGGGAGTAATCTAAAGGCATGCCTAGCAGTTCATCAGCTGAGAGGGGATGCCTCCAATTGGTGGCATTAGGAGCAGATCATAGGTGGAGTGATGATGGATATCCTCACATGGGAGTCTTTCCTAGAAAGATTTTGAGAGAGGTACTTATCAGAGCATTTTCGATAGAAACAAATAGAGGAGTTTCATTATCTTTATCAGAGAGGTCTTACAGTAGCTCAGTATGAGAGGAGGTTTCTCGAGCTCCTTCCTTATGTGGAATACATGAAGGATGAGAAACTACAGATACATCGCTTTATCATGGGTTTAAGTTTCTCACTTCAGGGTCCAGTTCGAATGGTCTTCCCTACCACCTTCAGACAGGTACTGGAGATAGCATTAGTGGCAGAGGACACTCGGGGTAGATAGGAATCACAGAATTGGTCTTAGAATCGAAACTCTACTCGGAAAAAAGCCCCTTGGAAAGAGAATTAGAATTATACACCAGGGTCCTCTAAGGGCCAACAGTCTCAGCAGCAGTAGCAGGTACTTTCACAGGGCTACTAGGGCTCCGAGCCCAGGCAGTGGTAGTCACAGCAGGATCAAAAAGTACATACCCCAAGGCCACAGTCAGTGCAAACTCAACAGTCTTCCAGGGGTGGATACAGTGGGTCTAGCAGGTTAGGAGGCCCACAGCAGTTAGGATCACAGGATACACGATCTTATACCCAAGGGCCATGCTATACTTGTGGTGGCATGGCTCATATAGCTAGAGAGTGTCCGCAGGGACAGTCATCCAATGGTCAAAGAGTGGCTTTTTTAGAGACGACAGTTGGAGACATGGGCAGGTCCCACAGAGTTTTTACAGCGGTTGACAACCGCCAGATTGAGCATCAGGGTATAGTTATTGAGGCTACAGGGGGATTTGGTCAGCCAGTTAGTGCTAGAGATTATCCTTATTATTGCCCGACAGACCCTATCTCCTCAAGGTCGAGAGCTGGACCAAGTTAAGGGTCTAGTGGGAATGTTATGATGAGATCACAATTTCTTTGGAGGATGCAGAATGTATGCGATCTCTATACCCTTATCTTTTGATGAACTCCAAGAGGAAGTTCATGCCTAGTGGGGGAGGATGTGTGGCCTCGCCCCGACCCTTCGTAGCCTTAGTCGTTATTTTATCTTTTTGACACTCACGACTCGAGATGTCGAGACATCATCTGATACTTAGAACATATTATATTATTTCATGCTATGTGATGTTACTTTCAGATATTTGATGTATGTCATTTAATGTTTTATGTATATGTATGTTGATGAATTAAGTAAAATGTAGGATATTTTAGTTGAGGAAACCGACGGAGGAACAGAACTGATCTCTATGTGTTAATTTTGGAAAGTTGTTGTTCGTAATTCAAGTATTGTATTGTGAGATGTATGTAGGTATCTTTCCGTGATCAGTAAATGTTAATGTTCGTAACTATGTTCTTTAGTGTCGCTTGACACTCGTGAATTGGTTGTGCTCTTTAGCGTGCTAGTTAGGGTTAGTTGTGTAACCTTTGGACCCAAGTTGGTTTAAGTTAGTGTCAGATTGCTAATTGGTTCTTAATCGAGGTTAGTCATCCCTAATCCAGATTAGTGCTTAATCTGCTTTGTTAGAGTTGTTAGTTGGTCCTAATTATTTTCTAGCCTTTGTTTGGCTCTAAACCTATTCCTAAGGCTTTAAAACATGATATAATTATACCCAAAGGGTATGGGTATGGGTTAGGGGTCTTTTCCAACCCCTAAGCCCCTTTTGTTGACTTTTGAGGTCACTCAAAAAGTCCCTTTTTGCCTTTGTGCGAAAATTTCATGTGGTTATCATGAGTTGTCTTACCTCACCTCCACTTAGTGTTTAACCATTGTGAGGGTAGAGTTAGGAGTTTCCAGAATTGGAAGTGGGTGGGAGTAGTTATTGCTCCTTTTGGTGGTTGAGTTTGAGGCTTATTTAGAGGCCCTTCTTGGACTTGTGGAGGTTGTTACCCAATCTCTACATTTAGAGAGGAGTTCTTGAAGATTGAAGCAAGGAAAGGGAAGCTCCACTCAAACTTATTCTTTTTCCATTACCTCTTTGTGAAGGTTGGAATTCTCATCTCCCTTATTCAGTTTTCATGTTTTGGTTTCATGCTCATGCTACTTTGTTGTTGTTTCAATGTGTGTATGTTTGTGGGTATGTTGGGAAGATTTGAAAACCATGTTATTTTGGTTGTTTTCCTTTCATGTTTATGTTTGCAATTTTGAGATTTTCTTGCATGGGTGTTTTGGTATTACTCACCCTTGGAGAGGGTAGAAGTGACCAATTTTGGGGAAGGTTTGTTTAGTCGGACTCCAACCAGTGTAGAGTCTCTTCTCAGGATGAGAAGAGGGAGAAAAGGTAGGGTGTTATGGGCCCCTACCTGTCAGCACAAATCTTGTATGATTATGGTATGTTGAAATGGAAGAACGGAAGTTCTTGGTATATAGCCCCAATTGGGCATCTATTTGGTGTTGTGCTTGACTTCTCCTGGTTAGAAGAATCCACCTTTCCCTAGTTTTGATTCATTTTGAATCCTTTTGTGAAAACCTTGTGTGAATATGCATGGTTGAATGTTTCTTGGTCATGCTTGTTGTCACCTGATCAGGATTCTGTTCCATCCATAGTTCTAAAAATATGTTGCAGAAAATATTATAAATCCCTTGATAGGGATCATGAAGAAAATTCAATTAAATTGTTGAAATTTGGGATTGATATCCTATGTAATTTGCATTTTAAACTTTGTTGTAATTGGCAACGAAGCTGGGTTTTCTTCCTGATTCTTTCCCGACTGAGCCTTTGAATCAGGTCGTCAATAAAATAATGATTGAGTAATATCACTTCTCTTTAGATTTTTGTATTTTTCTTTTTAGTTATAAAAATGAATATCAAAATGAGATAAATAATTATGTTCAATTATACAAAAAAATTCACTTTTCAAAAATGTTAAGACAAAATTTATGTTATGTTGGGAACTTGATTTGGATTCGTGCTTATTAGGAGATAAAACAAATCTTACATTGTTGTTAAAACACATTATTGTATCCCTTGGTATAATTAGGTATTTTAGCAAATTCAATTCAGAAGGAGTAAGATCATATAAGCCTTGGAAAATTATGCAAGTTTCAAAATGAAATTCATACTTCGAAAAAAAAATATATGCATAGATACATAATCTCCTTGTTTTCCATGTAATTGGCAAATCTAATTTTTTTAAAATAAAATATTAAACTCCTTTGCTATATAAATAATTTGATTAGAAAATTTTACACTTAGTAAAAAAAAAATGTTTCCAAGAGCAAAAAGAGTCTCTGGTTTTTGTAGGGCAAAAGATTTAAATGCCTTATCACAAACAGAAAATATTCTCTAATTATTTAAGAAAATTAATTTAAGAAAACAAAAATCATTTAAGAAAGTAAATATATTAAAATGACTAAAAAAATATATATCTTTAATGCATCTACTTTTCTTTTAAACATAACTCCCAATATTAATTCTTACCCCTCTTCCCTATATCCTATCTATCCATATGCATGATTTGACATGGGACCATTAATTCTCCATCTCCTTGGCTGCGAATTTCTTCCAGCCAGCAAATTTATCTTCCTTGGACCATGTGAAAGGAGGGACATGTTGACCAATTAAATGAAGGGAGATTTTGGGGGTATGAAGGTTTGGTTATAAATGGAGATTTAAAACTCCTTTCATTACCTTTTTACCTTCCCTTCTGCTAGGCGTACTCCTTCATAATCGCTTGAGCTGCGTTCTTCCTTAACCTCGGTTAGAGTGTAGGGTGGGGAAAACTTTGGATAGAGAGCCATGTGGGGTGCTTGGCGGCTATACTTCCTTTCTAATGCCATGGGTTGATGTGGGATGCATGGTAAAGTTTTATAGAGTTGGGAAGAACTTAAGTTAGTAATGTTATTTGTTAAGTAACTTTATTATTTATTTATTGTTTAGTTTTATTTTTAGCTTAGTTGAGTTTATATTTGGTTTTGCTTAGTTAGTTGTTAGTTGTTAGTTTTATAATGTAGTTTGGTGATAGATGAAATTTATAAAAATAACTAATTAGTTTTAAATTGTATATTTTTTAATTATTAATCAATAAGTAATTTTATATAAAGTTTTTTTTTGTTTTTAAGAAAAAGTGGGTATTAGTTGAGATTTATGTTTTGCAAGTAAATTGATATATATATATATATATATATTGAATTATGGTTAGTGCTAATATAGACTAATTTAGTGTCTTAGTTTTAGATGTTAAGTTTAAGAATATTAGATAGTTTTTTTAAAAATTGTTAATTTAATTTTTATGTTTTAAATTTTACTTAATTAATATAATTATGATATTGGCTATTATAAATTTGTTTAATTAAATTTAATTGTAGTTTGGTGTTCGCTTTTAATTAAGTTGTAATTAGTATAAGTTAATATTGGAAATCATTGTAAGTTTGTGTTAGAATAGTATACGACTAATAATTATTTTTAATAATTGAATAATATCATATTAGAATTGATTTAATATGGGAATGAAATTAGAGAAGTTAATTTTCCATGTTTAAGTTAAGTTAGTGGGTTTATTTAATTCATTTAAAGAATTAATGTACAATCCTTATGGCAGTAAATAGTGTTTGTTAAGTTTAATTTTAATATTAATTAAACTTAATTGTAGAGATTAGTAATTAGTTATTTTAATGTTACTTAATTTATGGTTACTTTTAGTTAATTGCAGTTAGTATGTTTTTTTAATAAGTTAATTTTAGATGTTAGTTTAGATTAAGTTAGGTAGTTTGTTTTATTTTATGTATTTAAATTTGTGTCATATTAAATGATTTAGTATAGTTTTATTTAATTATTTTGTCAATGCAATTTGGTTAGTTTAATATTAATGGTTGTTTAAGATGTTCATTTGTTTCTTTTTAATATATATACATATATATAGTTGGGTTAAAGCTTTTAATTCAGTTAAATCTTAGAGCATGTTTAATTATTAATTATTATTCAAAAAAGAATTGTGTATTTTTTTCCTCGTAATTTGGGCATGACATTTTTGGTATCAGAGCTCGTGTTTCAACACTAGGAACCTTAAACCCTTACGCTTCTGAAACCTAAAACTAAACATTAAATTGTGTAGGATGCCTCCTGTTACTCGAAGCAACCCATGAGGCAGAGGTCGTAGGGCGAGAGGTGGTAGAGCGGGACAAGAGGATGGACCACCTCCACCACCACCACCTCCACCTCCACCACCACCGAACCCAAACCAGGACATTATAGATGCACTTCAGACATTGATCGGTGTAGTTCAGCAAAGAGTAGTACCCATGGTTTAGCCAGTTCAGCAGATTCCAGTAGTGGAAGCAGAGGGACCCAGAGGAGGCAGGCCCAGAGTTAGAGAGAGGACTAGGAGTCCCCCACCGAGGCAGTTAGAGGGTCAGGGTGAACATGAGGAAGAGTCCATACACCAGAGAGGACCCCCTTTTGACAGACCTCCTAGACATATAGGAGATGACATCAGGGAATTGATTCGACTCGAGCCACCATTATTTATGGGTTCCACTGAGGGGACAGTAGCAGAGGCATGGTTGTAGAGCCTACAGCGGTGCTTTGGGTTACGCCCTTATGGGAGTAATCTAAAGGCTCGCCTAGTAGTTCATCAACTGAGAGGGGATGCTTCCAATTGGTGGCATCAGGAGGAGATCATAGGTGGAGTGATGATGGATACCCTCACATGGGAGTCTTTCCTAGAAAGATTTCGAGAGAGGTACTTATCAGAGCATTTCCGACAGAAACAGATAGAGGAGTTCCATTCTCTTTGTCAGAGAGGTCTTACAGTGGCTCAGTATGAGAGCAGGTTTCTCGAGCTCCTTCCTTATGTGGAATACATGAAGGACGAGAAACTACAGATACATCGCTTTATCATGGGTTTGAGTTTCTCACTTCAGGGTCCAGTTCGGATGGCCTTCCCTACCACCTTTAGACAGGTAGTGGAGATAGCACTAGTGGCAGAGGATACTCGGGGTAGACAGGAATCACGGGACTGGTCTCAGAATCGAAACTCTACTCGGCAGAAACCCCCTTGGAAAGAGAATCAGAATTATACACTAGGGTCCTCTAAGGGCCAACAGTCTTAGCAGCAGCAGCAGGTACTCTCACAGGGCTACCAGGGCTTCGAGCCCAGGCAGTGGCAGTCACAGCAGGATCAGAAAGTACATACCCCACAGCCACAGTCAGTGCAGACTCAGCAGTCTTCCAGGGGTGGATACAGTGGATCTAGCAGGTCAGGAGGCCCATAGCAGTCAGGATCACAGGATACACGATCTTATACCCAAGGGCCATGCTATACTTGTGGTGGCATGACTCATATAGCTAGAGTGTGTCCATAGGGACAGTCATCCAATGCTAGTTTGTAATGCTTGCCTAGTCAACAAATAAATAAACTATCAGTGCTGTAACACTCCTCCTTCCACGCAAGCTTGACTTTGCCCACTTAAGAGATAGTTCTGGAACTTGTTATTGATATTCGACTGGTGAATGTGCTCTATATATAGAGGCTTTCTCAGTTTTATTCTATCTTCTCTCTGTGTATTTCACTCTATATTCAATATTTTCAACATGCCTTACTAGACAATTTTCAGTGGAGAGAAATAGTGGTCATATATCAAGAGGAGGAATTGGATCTCAGTGGGATTCTAGCCTTACAGAATGCACTCCAAGAAAACTCTGCCAGAATAGTCCAAAAGTTTGGATTATCTATCGAGTCTTTCAGTAACTCTTCATGGACATATATTCAAAAGACATTAAAAGAAAACAAGACTAGGAGTAGCGTGTTTGTTATACATAGTAGTTATGGGTTGGCCCAGAATTTTTTTTGGGAGGCAAAATGTTCAGGCATTATGGAGAAGACGGGATGGGTTTGGATTGTTACAGAGTGGGTAGCAAATTATTTGAACGTTTCAGATTACACGACTATGGATTCAATGCTAGGAATTATTGGGGTTCGCACAAAAGTTGGGCATATTCCACAGTACAAGAGTATAAGCAAGAGATGGAAGCATGAATTCAGTAGGTTTTATCCAAATGTAACCATCTCTGAAGACATTGGCATAGTTGGAGCTTATGCTTATGATTCTATCTGGGTAATTGCTAAAGCTATTGCTGCTATGTTCAGAGTGAACAAACTTACTGAATTGGAATTCAAGTCATCGGAGAAATTTTCCACGGATGTGCACGTTTTTCAGGGAGGGAGTGCCCTGCTTCAGAAAGTAGGGCGGAGCAATTTTGAAGGAATTGTTGGTAAGATATCATTCAGCAAAAATGGGCTCCTTGAAGTTGAATCATATGACATTGTGAACATAGTCAACAGGGAAATCAGAAATGCAGGATCATGGTCAAAGAAAAACTTCAAATTGAATGGAACGATGGAGTGGCCAAATGGATCCCCAAAACCACCTTCTGGCTACAGAAAGTTAATAGTAGGAGTCCCTCCACATGTTGTCTTTCCTGGATTTGTGAACATCACAAATAATGACACAAAATTTGAGGGGTTCTGCATAGATGTGTTTGAGAGAGCTGTGTTGAAGCTTTCTAATCCTTTTGACTATGAGTTTCAGAAGTCAGAGAATGCCACTGAATGTCCAGAATATGACAGGCTTGTTGAGCAAGTAGTGAATAAGGTATCCTATCATTTCATCCCCTCTTCATTTAATTCAATATTTAGTTTTATTATGTGATGGATATATTTCTTCATTTTTCCAAGCTATTCTCACAAGGTCTAGAATATAGGTTTAATTTAAAAGATGCGGTAGGTATCAATAAAGCTCTTACATTCAGATCTACCCGCATATAGATTACTATCTGAATTGGAGCATGCGCATCTGAAAGGTAAATTAAGGTGTAGATAATAAGCGATCTTGGGCTCTATTTTGAACACAAATACACACTCTTTTATCCTAGTCTGCACATATACAAATGCATGTATTTTTATTACAAAATCAGTAAATAACCAGGTAATTTGACCCTATGGAGGGTGCTGCCCAAGTCTTGATGCAGGCAAACCTCCTCTAAAACAAAAGCATTATAACAGGGAGAGAGAGATTTAATAGAGATGAGACATTGTCAGAACAGGACATCAAAAAGAAAAGAAAAGAAAATATTTAGTAATTCTAGAATAACAATATATCTCTAACACCTTCACTGCGAGTTTAAAAAGTTCTTACATGCTGTCAGATAAAAACTTTTATCGGCACTTACAGTTGATACTTGTTTTCCTTAAAAAATCAGGGCAGCTTCTAATCAAAAGGATTCTCCCTTCCAAATTTTGATCATAGTAAGCTGTAGTTCAATTCCTAATTCAACGAGGTATCATCATTTATCTTTGTTTTAAAATTAAATAAAGGTAGATCTCAACATTTTTATATGTTCTAATATCAATATTAGAACATATAACGATATTAGAATAGAATAGATTTAATATTAATCCAACAAAACAACAAAATAAACATCAAAAAATCAAAATAATATACACATATATATATTCAAAAATAACTCTATGCATCTCTAACTCCCTTATTTACTAATTCAAATGAAATAAAACCATTGAATCAATACTTGATCTAACTGCTCTACAATTGATGTTTGATTATTTTTTCTAAAAATAAAATAATTTCCAATAACAATCTTCTCCACCCATAAAACTAAAATTTCGTTTTCAATTCATTTGTGCATAAAGATTTTAAATTATAATCATTCAAAATAATTACAATATTCAAAAATAATAGTAAACAGGTCTAGATTTAGATCTTGTAATGTTACCATATCCACATGAAAATCTACAGACTAATAAAAAACATTTGCAGCCTTATCCTTCAGCAGCTTCCCTGATTCTAAATTTCATAATCATTTTTAAATGAATATCATAGACGTTGTCTATGTGGAAACATGAGAGCAGAAGCCCTTTCTATTAGGTGACATCATAAACACTTATGTTAGATTTTTCTTAATATATGTTTTTGTTGGTTTGCATTGCTAGATTTTTCTTAATATATGTTTTTTTTGGTTTGCAATGCTCAAGGTCCCTGATAATTGATGACTCTACTTAAACATTGCAATAGATAAGATTAAATTTACATCTTGAACACAACAAAAAAAAATCTTATAAATGCTGACAACGGCAACTTTAAGGACTTATTTAAGTTCCTCGCAGAGGATTGGGCACGCATGATGCTGTCGAAGAGAAGTGCGCCAAAGGAAGTTAGCCTAGTGGTTCTTGTTTTTTTTGAGTTGCTGTTATTAATGACTTTGGATGCCCTGCCTCTTCCTGGTTTTTACTGGTGTGGGCCTGCATGGCCTTAAAATAACACTTTTTTTTATGACTATTATACTGGGAAGACTTATATTAGTATGGTTAGTGTGTTTAAGTTAGTTATAATGTATTTAGCTAGCTGGTTTTGTATAGTTTTTGATATATGGAAGCTGATAATCGTTATGTTTTTGCTCTTGTGCTGTTAATGTGCTGATAATGTGATTATGCTTACTGTAGCCCTTGGGGCCATGTATTAAGAGACACCACATTAAATTTTTACTGCTTTCAATATCAAAAACGACATAAATGTTATTCTCAAAATTTATATTTGACAAATAGTACTTGTAGTTTTTAAAAAAAAATTATGTTTTTTCAAATCACACTCTGAACAATATGTACCCTGCTGGCTTAGGAGATTAGTGTGAATGCTGTCTAATGTACAAATACTTATTGAAAGAGCATTGTTGGTAGTCAGACATTTGACATAATTGTAGCTGATATCACACTACGTGCAAACCGGTCGGTGAAGGTAGATTTTACATACTGATACAGGCCTGGTTATCATGGTGCGTACTCAGAAGAAACATTATTCTGGTTGGGCCTTTCTTCATCCATTCACAATACCCATGTGGATGACTGCAGCATCATTTGTTCTTCTCACCGCATTTCTTGTTTGGCTATTGGAAAGAGATGACAACAACGCTTTCACAGGACAGCCTACCAAACAAATGGAAACGTCCCTCTGGTAAGTACTGCTCTAATACCTTGCTTGAGTTTTTATCTATTATATTTACCATATATATATTTATATTCTTGGATTTGTTAGAAAATAATTATATCGCAACGAATCAAAGATGGAGTGATCATCAAACAGGTCACTCAGATACTAACAAGTACCATAGAACCCAACAATGAATGAAGATCTTAGATTCTATGGCTTAAATGATCTGTGTTAAATTATGATTTACAGCTGCATTTTTCTGGGACTCAGAAGTACGAGGAAATCCCAAAATATAGTAATTATCTAGAACAGTGATTTTAAGTAGTCAAGATTGGGAACATGCTGACCTCCCAGGCGGCATTTTCTCCACCTTTGATGTTTGTTATTTACGCAGTGGGAACTGTTTCAAAGCAATTGACAGATTGGGGTGTGAGCAATTGAAATTTATGCTATTTTAAAAAGGGGAAGAAAGATGTCATGTTCGAGACGGCGCTGCTGATATGTGAACTGCAATTTTAATGAGCTGGAGTGGATTGCTTTTCTGTGAATTTCCAACCAAGGGACGAGATTTTAATGATCCCTTTTCTCTTTGTTGCTTCTGATCAATTATTCGGGTGACTGCAAACTCTCAATTGAGTTTCTTTTCACAGTCTATATGTAACAAGGTTGAACGTGCTTATAAGTGCAAAGCCACATTGAAAATCAATCTCAATGATGCCGCAGCATCCACGTTGACATGTTAACTGTCGAATGTCATTTTTGAATCTATTGGTAAATGTCGTGTTAACCCGTCGTAGGTCTTTCATACTAGAGTAAACCGAGCGCATAAGAGCTGGCAGTCATAGCTTAAGCATTTGATGCGATATTTTGAAGTTCCGAAGTTTTTATGCGCCCAATTTTGAATTTCAATTTAATTTTGGCGTTCAGATTGGTACTCCATTTTAAATATCTAATGTGTATCTTGTAAGTTAGTTTTTGGGGAGAAGAAGAAAGGGAATGCTTGGTGGTGAATCCACATTACAGAGGAAGCTAAGTACTAGGAGAGTACACTTGGGAGCCAGAGAATAGAGAGAGGACAGTATTAAGGGAAGTACCCTTAATTCCTTTCAAATATGTGTGTAAACAAGATTTGAATTCTAACAGTTTCTTTATTACGTGCATGACATTCCGTGTTCCTATTAACCTTTTGTGCTTGCTGAGTTCTAAGTTTATAAAAACCATTGTCTTCGTGTGTGGGGCATCTCTTATGTCTTGTCTTTTCTATTTATTTAAAACTTGCAGGTATCGGCTTTTTCTGGGGTTTGGCTACAAACCCTCTCTGTCTGATTGGACACAGGGGATTTGATCTGTACTGCCCAACATTGCGAGGAAGGGAGACAGTGAGAGAAACATGAAAGCATGCAGCAGACACAAACATGAGATAGATTTGATGACTTGGAAGGACAGGAAGGAGAAAACATGAAAAGAAACTGAATAATTTTGAAGATTCAGTGAAAAGAAAGGAAGATTTTGGATCTTCCGCAAAATCTTGTAGAGTTTAAAACAGAGCATGGGAATGTTAGAAGTCATGATGCTGGGGTAGATGATTAGCATATGAAATGAATTTTCTTAGAAAGCAAGATAAAGCTTAATTTAGTGGACAGCTCAGATCGATTCTTATCTATGTTAGGTTAATGAATTGGAGATAACATTTGAAATGCAAAATATTGATGCAAATGACCCTAGAAGAGTTCATTTAACAATAATTAATTCAATTAACAATAACTAATATGATTGATGCTTCCCCTGCCCAAATAATGTATGTTCTGCATTCCGTTTCATTTCTCCTCTTAGTTGTGTTTCTGGCCTTCGTAAGGGGTCCCAAGATGGGTTCTTGGCTTTGATGCTACCGAGGTTAACATGAATTTTACTTGAGTCAGTCTCCCTGAGTTTCCACCGGAATTTCCGGACGATAGCATCATTCCTAATGCTATTGGTTACTGTCTTTCAATTGATATCGGAGCGAAATCTTGTAAAAGTTTGATCTTGCAAAATTTTGTGTCTGGCAAAATTGATAAGGCTTTTTGCAAACATGCTAGATTTTTGGGTGCAAAAGAAAATTATGAATCTACTTTAAGGATCATTGAAAACTTTAAGATGAGGTAAGAAGAAAAGGCTTTGAATAACCTTGGGTTATCTTTTTACGAACAATTTGCACATTGGTTCGCACCCTCTGTGAGACGGTGTTGGATTCTACTGGGGCTTGGGGTTACTCAAGTGTAGGTTATGGCTCCTCAAGTGAGATTTTAGGATTCTTTCAAAACCTATTGAATCACAACTCCGATAAACAAATGCTTGACTTAATCACAATAATAACTAGTATGAATGTTCCAACTTTTGTGGGATAATCAGAAGATGGGAGAAAAAGAGTAAGGAACAAAGTGAAGTAAAAGCGACACAGAAGAGAGTTTAATAAGCATAAGAACTTCAATTTTGGGAAATAAGACCCTTAGAATTGAATGGAAATGAAAGGCTTTCCGGTCAAATGCAAGTAGAAAGATAACGCAATCACAAATGAAGATTTTACCAAATATCTGAGGTATAGATGACTACTGTTAAAATTAAATTCTTTTTCTATTTCAAACTCAAAATCATATGATGGATTTTAGCGTACTAGGAGATAAGTATCACCTAATTGTTTCTAATATTGGTCTAATGAAGACTAAGTGCTATTTGATGCAGTGTATGAATTGTTCTCATCTACTATTATGAAAGTTGTGGCAGTTCGATAGAGGGACGATTTAGGACAGCAAACAAATTCATATAAGGATGCATTAGTAGAGATGCATTGATAATGCATGTTGTGGCATTTAACAGTTTTGTTTCTTGGGTGGTTTTAACTATTTGTTGGAAGTAGGCACGACCAGACAATCCTTTTATTAATTACATTTTGTGTTTTGATTGCAGGTTTTCGATTTCAACAATTGTATTTGTTCACAGTGAGTGACCTCCTCATTGAATTTTTTCATTTCATGAATATTCTCTCTCATATTTATACTTTTAACTGGGGACAAACTTCTAGTATCTGAAGACCTTAACTGATCCCACCAATTTGTGCAGGAGAGAAGGTTATGACATCTCTTGGCAAAGTTATTTTAATAATCTGGTTGTTTGTAGTGCTGGTCTTAAATTCAAGCTACACAGCTAGCCTCGCTTCCATTCTCACTGCTCAGCAACTTTCTCCAACAATAAGAGATCTAGAGACACTCAGGGCAAACAACGCCTCCGTAGGGCATCTGAATGGTTCATTCGTCAGAGATTATCTCATCAATGAGCTAAAAATTGATGAGAAAAGATTGGTATCTCTTGTGCATCCAGAAGATTATGTCAATTCACTGAAGAATGGGACAATCGGGTCTGTAGTTGATGAGATTTCATACATTAATATGCTAATGTCACAACATTGTGATGAATTTGAGATTGTGAGTCGGCCATTCTACAGGGGAGGATTTGGGTTCGTAAGTATTTTTCTCCAAGAGTTTGTACTTTTCATTTCCTGTTGGGTTAAAATGCAAACCTTTTTCAACTCTCTGAGTCTTATTTTATGCTGTAGTTATTTGCCAAAGGGTCTCCAGTGGTTCATAAAATCATCTGCAGTGCTGAGAATTATTCAGAACAAAACAGAGCTAGAAGAACTTCGCAGGAAGTGGTTTAGGGAGTATTCTTCTGATTCATGCAATAACGACAATAGTGGGATATCTGTGGAAGACAGGGTTAATGACAGCGGAAAGTTGAGCCCACAGAGGTTTTGGGGTTTATTTGTCATCTCATCAGCGTTATATTGTGTAATCGCTTCCGCCCACGTTGGACAAAAAATTTATAAGAAAAGACTAGTTAGCACAAGAGTGGATAATGTTCAGTCCCCAATTCCCGATAGCCCTATGTCAGCAATAGAATTCATACCTGCAAATACAGATCCATCTCGTTTATCTGGTCAGTTCCGTACAAATGGTTTGGGCCATCGAAGATCTTACTCCGCTTAGCCCTACCGAGTTTTTCAAAAACAATGGCATTGAGTTGCCTGTGGTTTTTACTGTCACATTGCTTCCTGTGTTTTCTCTCCCCGCAGAACGATGCCCTAGTATTAAAAGTTAATGGCCTACCGAGAAAAAGGTTTGTTGCGTTTGATATATGAATTTGGAAAATTGGAAAGAAAATCATTATGAATTTGGAAAAAATATAAATTTGACTTTTAGTGCATTTTGTCTGTAGATTAGCCGGTCTCTATGAATCTCAGACTATAGATAGGTATAGAACTGCTCTATTTTATTTTAATCTTCTATACAGTTCTATTTTTATTTTAAAAAATTTGTTATGTAATTTTAATTTATAATTTTTTAAAATATCAATAATTTTTAATTTTTTAGATTTTCTAATTATACTAAATATTGCATTATTATTATATATATTAAAGAGTTTTATTCATCATAATACATATTTTATTTTATTTTAGTTTCAGTTTTTATTTGAAAAATAAATATTATTAAGTAGTTTTACTTTTAAAATAGAATACATTATGCTTTTCTTTCTATCATTCTTAAAGGTTTCACTTTTCAATTTAATAAAAATTATTAAATCAAACTAACAATAAATTAAATTTTAAATTAAAATTCGACTTAGTAATACTATAAAAAATTTGACTTTGTAGAGAAAGATTGATGTATTGTAATAGACAATCAAAGTTAAATATAACAAAAGCATGATAGTGATTAGAAATATTTCATTAATTTGTCTTTAAATTTATCCTAATATTAATTGGATTAGATTATAGGGCATTTGTCTCATTGTATGCCTCGTTGTTTAGAACATTTTTCATTCAAGGGTCTTCTCAATCTACTTAAATTTGCAATTGGTTTTGTGTTAGTTTAAGGGGTACTTATATTATTCATAGGTCATGGTTTATGATCATAGAAAAAAATGTTGGGTTGAGTCAAGCCCTTAAATAATAACAAGATATGATGATTTATTAAGATGAGAGGTTCAGAGGACAAGGGGTTGGAAGTCAAGATTAATGAAGAGGTAGAGAGAGGTAAGAAAGAGATGAGAGGGAAGTGGGGAGATAATGAAAGAGAGGAGGGGAGGCAAAGGTTTAGAGAAATAGAGATAAGGAGGGTAAGGTACGTAGAGGAGTAAGGGAGAGGTATGTATAGAAGTAGAGTAGGGAGGGAGTGAGGTATAAGTAGGTAGAGTGAGAGATGGGGGGTGTTGGGACTCAAAATTGCAAAAGGGTTTTGAGTACCATAGTTGAAAACTTTGCTAAAAATACCTCGATAAATATTTTTTGTGCATGTGAGTTGAGCTATCATTTTGAGGCCTATGATGTGTTTTAGGTGTTCATTGTCTTTCATTTGATATATCCATGCACCTCAAGCCATTAGTTTGAAGTTTCAAGTCTTTTGGTGAGGTGTTGTTTTGAGCACTTGTCATAATTTGCATTTTGCCCAAGTGTCAAATGATAGTTGGAAGCCTAGTTTGCATTTGAATATCTTGCATCTAGTTTAGTGTCATGACTCACCACTTTGGAAATGTTTAGAATGAATATTAGAGAACCTATGCTTTAGATGTCAAGTTGTTTGGATAAGTTTTGATAGGGTTTTAAGTTCTTCAAAGTTGGGTGTTCATCTTTGTCATGATTTTGCACTTTGCACATTAATCTGGGAAGCCCTATTTGATCAATGATAACTTTAATCGAGTTGATCCTATCGAAGAAATTCCTTCACCACCACATTTTAGAGGTCAAATGGATTATATGTTGTGTATTTGAGCTTACAAAAAATTCATTTGATAACTTTTCAAACGCGGTTCTATTTGCAATTTTCAAGGTTTTATTGGTATCCAAATTTGTAGATTGGTTGGAAGGACTGTTTGGGATCTTATAAATTTGAATCCGTGATAGATGAGCCTAAATTGTTTTCACCATTGTGTTCTATACTAAAAATACTTCAAGTGTGTCAGTTTGAAAGTTTTCACAAATCCATTGGAGAACTTTTCTAGAGCCATTTCATATGCGAAAATCTATGTTTTGTCAAGGTATCCAATTCTGCAATTCCAAGTAGTCAACTTTGAGCATTCACCAAATGTCCCCATATTATTGTCATGATCCATAAATTTTCTTTCATGCTCTTCATATGAAATTGAGCCCATGTCCCAAGTTGTGAATTCCCAAGTGACCCTTTGACTTATTTTTGAAGTCAAAACCAAATGCAATTATATGTTCCTAACATATTCACTTGCAGGATAGTTTGAAGTAGGCAACTTTGATAGTCAATATCTTTTGACCTAGATATTGCCATGAGCCAAGAATTTGTAGGATGGATCTTTTTGGAACAAAGAACACAAGAGCTAAGTGTCAAGCCCTAATTACTTAATGTTGTCAATTCTTAAAGCTTGTTTTGAGACCACCTGGCATGAAATAGAGAGTTCTTAGGAAAGGTAGAAATGGGTTTTAATTGATCAATCAATGCTCAATTCAAAATCAAATCAATACAATGAGCTAAATTGGTTGGTTTGAAAAGTCAGGTGATAGAGTTTAATTTTTTTCAGTCGAGTCACTTTCTAACTCGACTTGCCTTAACAAAATGTTGCATTCTTAATATAAATAGCAACATTTGGTTGTTTGAAACACTTTGACATAAATGGTATGAATGATCATAAAGAGGTTGCAAACATAAGCACTTGTGATAGGGACTTATTTACAAAAAGGAGATCATTTGTTAACTTTTATGCCGAGATTTGAGAATGTTTACAAAGATGTAATGTTCATATCATCTTTTGATATCAAATGGGAATGTGTGGTATTATACACACAGTGACCATAAGAGAAGGAATTACAATATGCCAAAGGGGATCTCGACTAAATGGGAGAGTTTGTGCATTCAGACTAAATTTTTCAATATAAAGGGGATGAAAATTGGAGAGACATGTGGTGCCAAAATCTTGGGAAGATTTTGGCACATTTGGGCATTGTTTTTTTACAAGGATGATATCATTTTGCATTTGGAGGGTCAGAGATTGAGTGCAATGGGTCCATTCCAATTTTAATGTGTTATTAGGAAATGCAAAATGATGTCTAGGCACATGATTCTGAGGTTGGATTTTGTGTTTCTTGAAGCATGTTTTAGACTATGCATCCACGCAAGAGATAAAAGGAACCCACACATTGATTTACCAAGCCACAAGGACATACAATCAATTAAAAATGGATTGTTGATTTTCGTCGCTCTAAATTAGGTAATGTGTTATTTTGTACTAGAGAATGCTAGTTCCATTATGTAGAGGGGACAATATTTATTAGAAGGGGCATCCATTAACATGCATGGATAGCAATGACTTAGAATGTTGTTGCTGCCCACTTTTTTGATATTGGTACTATTGGTTTGAATGTTGTCTCTTTGGCGGATTTGAATGTGCATGGTGTTGTTGTCCCTTCTTTTATTGTTGTCTAGATAACTATTTTTGGTGTTGTTTTAGATGGTTTATCTCTTGTTGTGAAGGTTTTGGGGGTTGGATGTGGGGCTAATTTCCTAGATGGGCAGAAGGCTCTTGGGAAGGTGGTGGATGGATGGACATCAATAAAAGGGAAAAAAGTTAAGTCCTCCAATCCTTTGTTTGATGTCTTTATGATCTCAAAAGACGGGACCAAAATTAAAATCTTAATGATCTATAATGAATAAGGTTTCAAGTCCTTTCAAAACCTATTGCTTGCCTACTCTTTTAGAGGTATTTCCTTTTTTTCAAGCTCTCCTGGCCTTCTATGGCCTATTGTTTTTTTTTTCGGTTTAGGACTTAATGTATGTTTCTTTCATAAACTATTGGGTTTTAGGCACCTATTAAAACCTATTTTAATTAATCAAAAAAAATGCATGGATTTCCATGAAATGGAGTGATGATTTCTAGAATAGTTAGGCCCTTCATGTAAAGGTGAACATGTTTCAAATCAGCGATGCATGTAGTAGAGACTCATCATAATTGCAATTAGGGAACAAAGCCTTGATTGATGGATTCTTTTACCAATATGCTCACCAAATGCTAGAAACACAATGGATTTCTTCCAATGTTCATTGCAATAAGTAAGGAACCCACCAGGAGAATCGACATGTAAACCAAATGCACAAGCATATTCAAGATTGTATTTGTGAGAAGGATATGAGCAAAGAAGTAAATATTACAAAGGAATGTGGAGTAAATTATAGTGTCCCTTTGCTTTTGATTTTTTCTTATCCTAGTATGTAAGAGTTTTGGAAAAATAGGAGTCAGAACTAGTGAAATGAAACTAAATGGAGACCTGTACATTTTGCATTGACAATATTTTTATGGTTACACAAAATGAACATTAAAGGAGGCAACCAATTAGTGAAAAGACTGGGAATGCTTTTTCAACCTGTAGAAGGATTGTTTACGCTTAGATATGGTAAATTGGGAAATAGGCAGAAATTTTCTCTTTTACACACAAATCAAAGAGGTCATCCTGGTTGTTTTCCTAGAGAAAAGACAATAATAAAAGCTAAAATAAAAATAGTATTTTCTTTTTTGACTTATGAGGTCAGGCATTTCTTTTGAGCACAAAGGTGAAGTTTTATCTCATGATTAATCCCACATTACTTGTGGATCTGACTTTTAGATTATTCTTATATCAAAGCAATAGATAGGTTAGAATCTAAGGGATCATTGCTTGAGACAAGGAATTATAGGTGCAGGACTCTTGGTGATATGGAGCATAGCTTAGCACACATAAAGATATTATTTTGAATGACTTCACACATGATTTGGAGGTGATGCAATATTTTGATTGACTAGCTAGAAGGTGACTTTGCATGTGATTTGGAGGTGACACAATATTGCATGATTTGGAGGTGACGCATTATTTTGATTGAGTGGCCAGAAGGCGACATTTGGCATGAAAGGATAATTGCATGAGTTTGCAAGCTAAGTGCCACAGTTAGCTCAAATAGTTCTAGAGTTTCACGGGAAGTTAGGTTGCATGATTGCAAGACAAATTGGCAGTTTTGAAAAGTGGTTGTAGTGCTACACCCATGGTTGAGCACGACTTCTCCAAGGTTCCAATAGTTTGATGTTAGTAGTCATGAGGTTGCACTAACTACTAGCGATTAGTCACAACTTTGTAGTGGTTTGAGCATGGGTGGAGGATAAGGTCCCAAGGTCATGATAAGTGTCAACATAGCTTCTCCACACTCTAAGCGGGTCTTGCCAACATGGTTGTGAAGTCATGAGAAACTAACAAGTGGCATGTGAGTCTCGATCAATAGTGACATGGCATGAAAATGTAGTAGTTTCAAGCCAATCCATAAATGACATGTGGTGCATACATGTAAATTAACTGATTTGATCATATGAGTGATTTGGGGGATATTAATTTTTTTTCTTAAGGTAAAAATTTAGTATTTTTCCTCTCATAAGTTTGAGCGCTCATCTTGAAGAGATGAAAATGAAATGGGGCCCACTTCAAAATTGTAAGAAATCATAAGCATTCTTCAATCTATGGATACATTTTAATTAGAACAGGTATAGTTCATATAGTTTTGACTATATAACTAAATGCAATTCTTTATTTATTTCAAAGCATGTTCATTGCCAAAAGCCTATAGATTCAAATGCATACTAGGGTTAAAGTACAAAGTTGTGTCACCTTTCAGGCTGACTTATCAGAATGACTGAATTTGAGTATTTCTATCTTAAATTTAAATTTTTTTAAACATATGATCTATAGATAAATTCATTCTAGCTAAGTTATATATGGTCTCACACTTTTTCCAATAGGAAATGTTTATTAAATGCATGTTTTATACTAGTTTGTATCCAATTACTAAATAAATAAAATTATTTTAGAAACGTGGCATTTCGATAACTCTTACTATTTTTTTATGATATGTTTTTAATAACATATAAACACCATTTTATAGAGCTCTGAGGCAAGAATATTCTCATGTAGAGTTTATAGTGTTTTAATTAGATACAGTATATTGTAATTAAAAAATTCCACAACCACGTATTTTAACAATCGAAAAAATATCGGTTTTGAGAAAGAAGAAAATATTAAATCATATCAAAAAAATCTAAAAATTATATGATGTTCTAGAGGAAAGAGTCCTCTTCTAGAATGCATAATTTTTCCCTTGGTTAGAATATATTTCTTTTTTAAAATGTGGTGGGAGATGAAAATTATCGATTTCAAGTGAGTTGAAATTTGAATTATTGTAAAAGAGAAAATATAGGTCTAAAGTCAATTTGTATATTTGATTGCTCTAGCTATATATGTTATATATAACATAGTTTGAGCACAAATGGAAATAAGTTTATTTCCATACAGTTTTGTGGTGGGAACTAAACCCCTAATTTTTAGCATTTTTCAACAACTGAAAAATTATCTATAAAAATTAGGTAAATATATCAATTCTTATTCCAAATAATTATTAAAAATTATTATCCTAAACTTCATCCACTTCTACACATTTCATTAGTTTACTTCATTTTCAAGTTCTAAATAATAATACCAATTTTATGTCATTGAAGGTGAACAATTATACTTTTATTAGCCTTTTTCTATACAAAAGGGTGACACAAGTTTGTGCTTTTACCCACCAGGGGCACATTTTTTATCCAAAGACACAAGTATTATATATCACTGGAGAGGTCTTAGAATGACGAATCTTATTTTGTAGACCAAGTGTATGGATGTCTTACAGGGGTGAAATTTAATCTTAGATTCATTACCATAGGGGCATTCTTAAGTTGTCTTTTCTTGTTTCTTCCATAACAGTTCAGATTTGGTTTGTGGGCATATGATGATCTGGGTTTTCTCCAAATTTGGCAAGAATGTTATCAAAAATGATATTTTACTTTGGAAATTATTTAGTGGGATTTTTTGCACAAGTTTTGGTAGAAAAATCTATTTTTTCTCTAGCAGTTGATTTCTTCATCATTTGAATATATTTTGATGAGTTTATTGAGCTCAATAATGAAGATTTGATATGTAGCTGAAAGGGGAAGAGAGATGAGAGATGATTTGTAAAAACATGAGGAAGATTCAAGTGAACAAATTCCATCTAAAAATCAGATCTAGGATTCTTCTTCTTTCTATATCTTCTTTCTCTTTCTCATTGTACAGGGTTGGTTCCAATCTATTTGGCAAGTTCTCAAGCTGTGATTCCACCTATTTAGTATTTTCTCTTCCTTGAGAAACTTTGTATAGTTTCCATAGAATAAATTAATGGATCTAGGTTGGAGTTCTTTGTTGGGTCTATTGTATTTTGAGTTGTATTTTCTTGTATCATAGAAGATGCATGATTTTCTTTGATGAATACATCAATTTTAGATCTCTCCATTGTAATATTTTATCAAGTTTCAGATGAATAATTCAATAGCTTTTTCATTTGGTGTCTTGTTTTGTGATATGTGTTTTCTCCTTCGTGCTTTGATTAAAAGAGTCAACAAATAATGGAGGAGATAGATTGATAGGACTCTTACAAAGATTTTGATAAGAAGGCTGAAATATGGATATTGGTAAAGAATGTTATAAGGCAACATATATTAGATTTGATTGTTATCTCAATTCTATTGTGCAATTTTTTTTTTCTCATGACTTTGTTACCCAAAGAGGATAAGGCACTAGTCCTAGCTACATGATCTTGCAATCTATCAATGTTTGATTTAGGTTTCTTGTTGAAATATTCAAATATCAAAGTGACTATTTTCCTTTTTGTTTGTAGAGCTAAAAGAAAAAACCCCGCTTAGCTTATGGGTATCTAGTTCATCTAATTAGCTACTCAACATCTAGTTTGTTGCATAAGTGTAGAACATCAAAGGGTATTATCTTCTTTGTTTAGATTTAGATTTATGTTTTAAGACTAATGACATTAATGATTCTAAGGTCTACCTAACTAGGTTTTATAGAGCAAGAAGTGTAGAAGGATAATTAACGTATAGTTGGCCCAAGTTTTGTTCAAATGCATCCATCATAGGAAGTGGCTACCCTTATATGTATTTTGTTTCAGTTTTCCTAGTTATTTAAACATTGCTAAATAAGGAGCCAACAAAATGGTGACTCTTCTAGGGATAGGGTTGCAAATGCCTTATAAAAGAATTGAAATCTCTAGTATATTTTTTACATATTTGATCATGTATTTCAGGTAGTGAAATATTCTAGTAGACAAACCTTGAGAATCTAAAAAGAGATTTAATACAATAGAAAGAAAGGCATGAAGAAATTACTTGCAGCAATAAGGTTGGGATGTGTTTTTCATTTCATTTCTTAAAGTCATGTCTCCTAGTATTTCCTTATTCATGACAATAGTAGTTTTGAAGATTTGAGATAAATTGTGTTACTAAGATCATTGTGAGTCTCTCATAGTTTGATCCCAATTATTGCAAAGTGTCATTGTAAATTTGAAAAGTCAAAGATTTTGGATATTTCAGCCATGTTAATAAAGCTAACCTACAAGGATATCAAGTAAGAAACTTATCTTTATCTGATGTAATTTTGGATTAGTTTATGTTGATTTTCAAGTTGATTCAATCATTGTTTTATAGAGTGAATGTCGACTCTATTTCTAAATCTCTGCACCACTTCATGTTATGAATGATTTTGTAATTAACTTACATTAGGAAGGAGGAAAATTGGAGTTGGGCTATGTTCTTGGCAAGGGACTAAAGGGGTTTTTGGTGACTCTTTGATTGTGTGTTATGTAATGCAAGAGTTTCTAAGTTTTGATATGACTTTAGATCTGTTGGGGGTTCAAGCATAGAAGAAGTTTGCAACCATCATACATTGAAATAATTTTATTTTCATGAATATCCATTTTCATGGAAATTACTTATGTAAGGAGTGTATTATCTATCAAGTGATCAACACTATATTGGAGATTTAGTTTATAGTGTTTCACATGCTTCATTGGAATCATTTTCATAATTTTTTATTTAAGTGTTGGAGTATGTTTGTAATGTGAATTGGTAGAAGAGGATTTGGGCCTACTGCAAGTTTGTAATTCTGAAAATTATTTTGGTGAACAAGTTTTGAGTTTTTGAAGAATGTTACATTCTATTTCACTTAAACCCATTTATGATGCCTGTAGATCTCTCTCTACCAAGAGGTATTTTCCATTGTGTTTTGATGGCATTCATGGTTTCCCAAATGTTGTTCCATATGATCTTAGAGAACATTTTCTAAAGTTTAGTGGGAAACATTTTGATTTAGCTAGTCATCATATTCAAATATTTAATGACTTGATGGGTAATTTTGAAATTGTTAATGAGGATGCTCATATAAATTGTTTGTTCAAACTTTGGATCATGATGCCAGGGGCTAGTTTTCATTTTTACTAGCATGTTCTATCTCATCTTGGAATGAGTTATGTTCTACCTTCATGGAGAAATTTGGAGAAAGAGTAAGCATATGTAATTCTTTTATTTTAAATTTTTGAAGATTCATATTAGGAATGGTGAACTCATTCTTGGATTTAATATCAGATTTTCAAGAACTTTGAATGAAATATCTTAGAATTGTAGAACCAATGATCAATTGTGTTTAGTTGTTTACTTTTATGTTTTTGATGGGAAAATAAGTTTCTTATTGATGTATAAATAACCTAAGACATTGTATTAGGCATTTATGACTACAATGGACATTGAAAACAACATAAAGTATGAATTAACTAGAAGCCATTTTGTTAGAAATATTTTTCGGCATAATGCATTTGAAAGTAAGGATGTATTTCATGTTGAGTTTTTAGATTCAAATCAATGTGTTACTACCTTTATTGTAACTCCTAATCAAGGTGTAAACTTAGATTTAAGCGTATGTACCAATAAGGATTCCTTTTTTCACCCTGTGTTTGCTCCTATTGTTAATGAAAGTACATATGTTCATAATGCTATAGCAGTGAATGACTTTTTAGATTTTGCTAAGCTTTATTCACATAATGAGATGTTAGTTCATGGAGTAGTTATAGCCAAAAGCTTTCCTCATGGTGTTTATGCTAGTTATGATGTTGATAATATCACTAACCAAGAAGTTGTAGCATGTGTATCACAATCTCATAATGAAGAGAATGTTGAAAATAGTTCCTCAAATGAGATTGAAGACGTTGAAAGTATATGTTCATCTTCATATGAGTTGGAGGCAACATGGGAAGAAGAGAGAAATAGTTAGAGTGAATATACATTTACAAGTGAAGGTATGAATTTTTCTCCAAAATTGTAAAGTACATTTCAAATTTTGCATCATACAAATCAGTTTGATTGTGAGGATCTTGAGAGTGGTTTGTCTGCAAAATATGAATATAAGGAAATGATAGGTCAATGCATTACTTATGAAGTTCAATGTAAAGATCAAGATGAAGGACTAATGAGTGGGCTTACATTAAATTGTGAAGTTTCAACATGTAGTGATAAGTTTAAGGATGACAGGTAGTCTTATTGTTGACATTCTAGGCATGTTTGTTATTAGTGACATACACTTATTCAAATTGTAAGTATCTACCAAGCAATTAATAGTGTTAACCAAGCATTTTAGTTACTACTGAGTCCCTTGGATAAATTTTAATTTGTGTCAAGCAGTTACTACTATGGTGATGATCAGTAGTGTAAACCAAGCATCTTAGTGTATGCCAAGTTTATCAGTGCAAACCGAGTTGTGCAATGCTTACTGAGTTTGTAGTTGATACAATGCAAGTCTAGTGTTAATCAAGCTACTCAGAGTTAAACAAGTGACTTAGTTTTTATCGATCTCATAGTGATAGCATTAACTGAGCTATGTAATGTGAATCGAGTGATTCAGTTTATATATTGAGTTTCATAGTATTTGCTGAGTCACCAGTACATATCGAGTTCAAGATTACTTGGAGTGATTAGTATTGTAGACACCTAAAAATCCTTTAGAAAATAAAGTATTTTTATTTTTTGAAAAAATCCCTGATGACATCATCATTTATTAATTAATTAATTAATTAATTTTTATGCCATTAAATCCCTTTATCTTAATTAAAAATATTTAATTAAGGAATCCCTCCCAAAAATGTTTAAATCTTATTTAAACATTATTTCCTTATTTATTAATTATTTAATTAATAAATTGACCAAAATCCTAAAATAAATAAAAAATTTATTTTTTGCCCAAAACTTGGCCAATCTTCTTGAGACCAATAACCTCTTCCAAAATCTTCTAATCCTTCTTTAATTTCGATTAAAGGCTAATCCCATCATTTCCTACCCCTAATCCCAAATCAAAATATTTAATCAAGATTAAATATTAATCCTCATGTTTATTAAAAATATTTTAATAAATATCTCCTCAACCCAAACCCTTGCAATAAATAAAACTTTATTTATTTCATAAAATCTTATCCTAGGAAGTTCTAGACTCTTCTAGAAAGTCTTCATCCTCATCCAAAGCCTAGACTCTTCTAGAAGATGTCTTTAACCCTAATCCTAATCCCCTCCTAACCTTGTCACATTCCCTAAACATGGGTTAAGACTTGCTAACTCAAGCCAAAGTTAACAAATATCTCCTCCTTCACCCACCCTCATTAATTGCAATCCACTTGCCATCCACTTGCCTATTCCTAAGCCATCTCTAACTCTTCCTCTAATCATTTTTTCAACCCTAAGCAAGCTTAAAACCCCCCTAAACCCTCAAATTCGAATTTCATGGTATCTCTTACAAATATCTTCAACCACAAAACTTTATAAAACCCACAAAGTCATAAATGTTCTTACAAAGCACTTATGAAGGGTCTTTATGAAGATTTTATCTCTTGAGCCTCCTTTGTTGACTCATCCTTGCCCTTTCCTCCATCCTCTCACCCTGTGACATGTGTCACTCCCTGATTGGTTGAAAGGAAGCACAATCCATGTGCTCTCCTCTCATGCAATCTAAGCCCTCCATGAGTTTTTTCCCATCCTTGCATCTTAGCCCTCAATTCCTCAAGCCTCTTGCCTATAAATTGGATCCTTCCCCTTTGCAAAATAACACAATCCATGAAGTAAAGTCATAATGTCATTTTAAGAAGCCATTTTACATCAAAACCATACACTCACACCCAAATTCCAACTCCATTTGAAGCCCTTTTTGAAGCATAAAGCTTGAGCATACATCCTATCTATTTAGACAAAGCTACTCAACAAGAGAGCTTCTCATTGAGAGAGCCCATTAATGGCTCATATTCTCAATTGAGAGTTCATCTTAGTCTATTTTGAAGTTTATGAATTTTTTTTAGTTTTTAGAAGATTTATTTAAATTTGGTTTCTATTAGCATACTAACATTGCTCATATACATTTTGGCACACCTGGTGGGACCCTGCATGGGTCATCTTCATTAGCTTTTTTAGTCAAGTTTTGTATGTCATTTGCTGATTTTGGCTAATTTTGCTTGTTTTTGTGATTGGTAGGATTGTATAAATTGGTTTTGTAGGTCCACATGAGCATGAAGAAGACAAAGGAACTCATAGTATATCTCATAGTGTTTGCAGATTTTTCAAGCTTATAGGTGGACAAAGAACTTGGAATTCTTCTTCCTCTTCTTGTCTATATTCTTCTTATTCCATCTACTTCTTCTTCTTCTTCTTGTGGGAGATCTTGGCCATTTTTTTTAAGGAAGAAAAATCATACACACGTGTTTTCTAGTGCTTAAAATGAACCCCCAAATCATACTTAAATCCATTAAAAACTAAAAATTTGCCAAAAAAAAAAATCTTTTAACAAGTGAAACTAAACCAATCCAATCATTTGCATCCTTGCAACATCAAGGTTTTAGATGCATTCATGCAAAGTTAGGAACACTTCATTTTTGAGAATTCAAAAAGAACTTCAAGTTTCCATTTCAAAAGGTTCAAAATCAACACTAAGTGCACACTAAAATCTAAATCAAACTCAAAGCATCAATCAAGGATAAAATGAACCTCATTTGCAAATATTTTAAAGTTCTTTTAAAAATCTCATGAAAAATAAGAGTCCTAAATGGTTGCCAAAATTGTCCTAAAAAGCTTTGTTATTTGTTCCAAACAAATGTCTTGTTGCAAAATCTTGAATGTTTCTTAGGTTTTTCATGCATCAAAACAATCTAGGAATATCATTTTTGGGGCTTAAAATATGCAAACTATAACACAAAATCTTGAATGAAAACCAAAGTCCAAAGAGTCATTTTCACTTTTGAGTCCAAAATAATCTTGAATGATCTAAGGTTAAAACAAAGCACTTCAAAGTTCTTAAAACAACACACAAAATCTCAATCTTGAATGCTGAAAGGAAAAAACTTGAATGTTTAACCACTTGTCTTTGAATGCATGTTGCTAAAATCACTCTTGAATGCCATGGATTAAAATCAAATTTTCCTTGAATGCATGATTAAAACAACAAATCCAATCTTGAATGCCAAGGATCAATTAACCATAGCAATATCAAACACTTCATTTGGAGCTTCTAAAAATTGAACAAAACAAATCTCTTTTCCACATGCAATCTAGGTAAAGTTGGATTTTTGGACATTTAAGAAACTTTGTTAAGTTAAAATAAAAATTTGCAAAAATCAATTTGAGTAGTTCCTTGGACTCACCTCTTTTCTAATCACCCATCAAATATTAACCATTGGTTGCAATCTCAACATCATTTATGGGGATGGGTCTACTTGAAAAAGGTGTTAAATGTTCCACAATCTAACTCACTCACTTGGTCTTTGAATGTTTGCTTTAACTTTATCAAAATTCTTAAATGATCAAAACTCTAGATTAAATCGATCACACTTCAAGTTTGGGCACTAAAATTGAACAACAACTGACGTGGAGAGCCTCCGGGCGCGCACTTGAAATCGAATCTCACACACTTTTGTTTTGGGCTTAAAACAAACTCACACTCAATCTTGAATGTCTTAAAGAAAATTAATCGATACTTGACGTAGAGGGCCTCTGGGCACACGAGTTTGCTTTTGTTGACCCTAACTCTTCTTATTGTTTGCATTCTTCGATCGATTTACTTTTTTTGGTGCTTCAAGTTGGAATTGAACATTGTCTCTTAAACATGAGTGCTTGCAAAGTCTAGATTAGCACACATAAGAGTCAGTTGGTAAAAGAACAAGCGTGTTTTTTAGCCCAAGGTCATCCAAGTCTTCTCTCCCCTTGTCGTCTTTCAAGGCCATCTTGGGTGCATAAGATTAGGATCCAAAACCTTGTTTCTTTTAAAGAGGCCTGCTTGGGGATTTCATCACCCCTTGGATGACCTCAACTCCAGCGTTCTGGTGGAGTATAAGAATCGGGAGGTGAATTGAAAGACACCTCTCTTGGGATCAAGATTTTGTCACTCAGGCTAAGCCTCAAGGAACTTTATACCCTTGAGAAGTTAAAGAGGAGAAGTGGGTTACCGCTCCTCTCGGCTGTGTGACATCTTGTTAGTCTCATCTACGGATTTGGGCCTCACGTACCTTGGGTGTATCAAGCACTCCTTAGCTAAACCAACTATCAGCCTTGTAGACAACCATCTAGGATGTTAATGTGTTTGAGGTGACTGATCGAAACATTTGTAGAACATACACACTCCTTGGCGCAAGTATCACTTTCTGAGAATCAAAAACTTCTATCTAGTTGTTTCTATCTATTGCTTGATCTTTTATTTGTTGAATGAATGTTTTTCAAACTTGGTCAATCCTAGCTTAGGGCATACTTAGTGTAGTCACTGCCTATTCCAGAAGTTGAACGAGTTGAAGCAAAACAACCAAGATCTCTCAAAGCCAAGCAGATTCAAGAATTGATGTCAGAGCAACCGAAACCCAGACAAAAGTTCCACAAAGTTAAACTCAAACCATCTCTAGCATACCAAGAACTTTCAGCCAAGAGAAAAGAAATAACACCAAGCCCACGAATTGCCAAACTCCACAAAGCATAGGAAAAAGCTACCAACGAAGCACTTCAAGAGGCCTGGTTAGAGCGCAACATCAAATTTAGCCAACATCCAGGAGTTAATCCTGCTTTTGCCTTATCAACTAGGCATGATTTCTATGATTAGACACCCTTGTTTCTCCACATCTTCTTGGATAAGCTTCACTTTAGAGTCATCTTTGTAGAAAAGCCAACCATCTTAGGTTATCCCCTTAAGCATTATTAACTCATCCATCTCATTTAGAATCAAACCATCTAGCCAGCAATCAAAACCTCACATCCAAGCCTTCAAAATTGTTGTCACTTTTGCCAAAAGTTTGCCACTCCTAAAATCTTCCAAATCCATCAATCTCACCAAGGTTATCCCTTTGACAGAGCTTTGTCTAGGGTAATCCAACTTTGTCACTTGTTATCCCTCATCACCTTGAGCTAAAGGTTGGGATCCACAAGTGGTCAATCTCGTGTTCTTCCTAAAGGATCATCAGTCTATCCTTAAGTTGACACAATCACCACCAAGCTTGCACATAGGAAAGCAGACCTTTCATGCTTTGGCAACATATCTTTGAAGTTAGAATCTCCAACACAATCCTCCTTAGGTTTTGTCATATAGCTTTGCCTTAACCTAGGAAATCATTTGCATAGAGAAGCCTTCCCCCTTTTGCATCCATTAGCATTATTGCATCTCATCCCTAGGAGCATTTTTCATGCCACCCATCACTTGCTTAGCCAAGAAGAAAGAAACAATGGAGCCCTATCATTTGGATCGAACAGCCTCACCTCCCTTGAGCACTTAGCCATCCTTCAACCCAGAGAAAGCTTTTCATGAACCAACCAGGAAATGCAGTATTGGTAAATGCCATTATAGACAAGAACAAAGAGACAATCATGGTTAATTTTCGAAGGGACAATGTAGGAACCTTTGACTTTGGAAGACCCCCTCCATTATTAGATCCATCTCACTCGTTGTTTGGGCAGCTACCACCACCCATAGGCTCTTATGATCCAAATTATCCTCAATATATGCCAAAAGAAGAGCCTCCAGCCAATCCATATGATCCAACAGACCCAAACATACCATCATCCACCCAAGTTGAAATCTCCATGCCACAAGCCAACCCAACCACCACCACTCCATTCTTGGTTCATACCTCTCCGCTCCAAAACCCCTTTACCCAAAACATCTCACCATTCACCCCCTTCACTATTGCTATTGCTGCTCCCTAACCCAACCTTCCAAATCCACCCATCTCCCAAATCAGTGCTAGCATCTTTGGCCAACCTCAGCAATATACAACAAGGATGTCACCCATGGGGCCAAGTAATCAACCTTTCATTACCTCCAGCTTGTTCACCGCAGCCCAAAGCACAATCCCATCATTTCCATTAGGTCTTGGGAGCTCAATACCATTAGTCACAAATCTACAAGCTACCACCCTCACTCCACAAAGCTATCAAATCCCACAAGCTACTACCAATTTTCTACCAAGCTCCCAAGTGACCCCAGCCCCTGCCACCACTCTACCAAGCTTCCAAATCCAACCACAAAGCTATCAAACCCCATCAGTTCCATTCCCAAGCTTTCAATTCCCACCACCTCCACCACCAACAAATCCATTACCTCCAATTACCAACTACTTTTCAATGCCGCTTCTAGGAGGTAATCCACCACCCCAGCCAACCACCAATTATTTGCAGATACCATCCCAAATGGGGGCACAACCCACATATATTGGTCAAACCCCACAAGCCCCCCGATCCTTTCCCCAAGCCTCACAACCATCTTATACCTTACCTCCACAAAGCAATCCATTTATCCCACAGCCAGCTTATGTTCCTCAATCCCAACCTCAAATTCCATATCAACAGCAAGCCTCGCAGCACATGCAGCAATATGCGCCACCTCCCCCTCAGCAACCTGTCATCCACCATGCAGCTGCCCAAACAATGTACAATCCCTATCAGCAAATCCCTCACAGCCATCCATATTCAGTGGCCCCATCCAGCACATACCTACCTCAAGGCACTCCTACATTGGGGGCACCCCAGCCATCACCTATCAATTCAGAATGGGAGCAAATGAAGATAGCTCTTAAAGCCATCCAAGAAGGGAATGATCCGAAGACATTCAAGTTTGAGAATGTGTGTCCTTACCCATTTGACAGAGCCATTACCATGACACCATTTCCCAAACACTTTGAGGTACCCAAATTTGACAAATTCAGAGGAAAAGGAGACCCTGTCACACATATCAAAGAATTTTACATGCACTGCGAGGACGTAGCATACAATGATGTCTTCCTCTTGCACCTTTTTCCCAAAAGCTTGGTTGGACTAGCTCTTGAATGGTTTTATAGAATCCCCTATGGCATAATTAAAAACTTTGCTGAATTATCTGAGGCATTCATAGCCCAATATGCCCATCTTGTTGAAACAGAGCTATCAATAGTTGACCTTGTCCACACTAAGCAAAAAAGTGGAGAAAGCCTTGTTGAATACCTACAAAGATGGAAAACCCTTACCACCCGCATATCTTGCACCTTGCCAGAGCGCCATGTGGTGAAAATGTTTATTGATAATGCCCACCCTAGCTTGGCTCACCACATGACCATGAACTATTTGCAGACCTACAAAGATATCAAAGAGAAAGGAATGATCCTTGAGCAAGGACTCATTAAAGATGGTGTGGTCAAGATTTACAAGGAAGCCGACCAAAATCAATCACATTCCAGTGACAAGTCTAGGTATTGGAACAAAAACAAGCACGTTGCAACAGATGGCGTCACTGACACCAGACATATGAATATTGTTGGTCCTTCTCAAAACCTGTCCAACCCACCATATCAACCAAACAATCAATAGGCTATCAATTACCAATAACATAATCACCAAAGCTATCAAAACCATAATCCAAGACCCAACTTTCAAGGGTCTAGCAATCAAGCTAATGCCATCAATGTAACTGCAGGACAAAAGCCTAGATTCCAACCTACACCTAGAAACTATACACCCCTTGGTGAGCCATTGGATGTCATTTTTGAGAAATTAGTCAAGGAAAACCTCATCAAATTTCCTCCTACCCAGAAAATTGACCCAAGCCAATCCAAAGCTGCATGGTACAAAGATAATGAGTACTGCAAATTTCATAGGGTAAAAGGTCACACTACCCTCAGATGCATGAAACTGAAAGACTATGTGCAGGACCTCATTGATCGGAAGGAAATCACTGTTGGTTCCCAAACCTCTCCCAATGCAGGCTTACAGATCTATCAAAATTCTTTTCCTCCACACCACAACCAAAATCCTAGAAAAGCACCTATCCAAACCAACAACAACACCAACAACCGTCAGCCAAACAAACAGCATGGGAAGAACAATGACCACACTTCATCCTATATAGACTATGATAGCCTTATAGGTTGTATATCTGAGAAAGAGCCTTTTGTCAATGTTATCAATATCCATGGACCAAACAATGAGTGTGCAGTCACCACTCGAAGAGCGCGATTTAACATCGCAGGCCCACCCGTTCCACCAGCACCATCAGCTCCATCAAAAAGCCAGTACAATATCTTGGAACACCTTGGGAACATGCCAGCCCAAATCTCAATTTTAGACCTTCTTCGCACTAGTCCTGTGTACAAGAACATCCTTGACAGTGCTCTCATAGAATCTCGTGTCCCTTCAGATATCAATGCTATTGATTTTCGTAATCTTGTTGGACACCTATCCTCCTCATGTGCCCTATCTTTCAAGCCCACCGACATACCCGTAGTCGAGCCAGATCACACCCTTCCGCTTCGCATAGCCATCATGGTATCCAACTTTGCTGTGAAAAGAGTAATGATAGATAATGGATCAGCCTTGAATATTTGCACCCTAAAATTCATAAAACAAGCTGGGTATACTGAGGCAAATATCATTAGTGAGGTTATCACCATCAAAGCTTATGACAACTTGGAAAGAACCACAGAAGGAACTATTTTGCTACCAATCAAGGTTGGGCTAGTCATCCAAGAGACACTCTACCATGTTATTGATCTAAACCTACCATTTAACATCCTCCTCGGTCACCCATGGATTCATGCCATGAAAGCTGTTCCATCCACTTACCATCAGTGCGTCAAATTTTTGCATCAAGGCACTGAGGTAACCATCCATGCCGATCCAGAACCCTTTGCTTACTGCAATGCGGTTGAAGCTTCATATACAAACCATTGCCCTGGAATTGATATCGGCACATCCATCGCCAGCTCATCCCACACTTATAATGACCCAGAAACCATCCTCACCTCTACCCTGTCTACCGTGAAGATCAATAACAAAGGTTATGGAGAGTATAGTCTATCGGATGCATTTGCTGTTGGGGCACTCCCACTTGATCCACATGCCCATGTATGACCAACATATCACAAAGCTAAGGAGATTCCACCTCCTTGATACAAACAGTTTGGCCCAACAACCTTTGTATCCTCGAAAATCCCTCTTCATGAGGAGCTCAGTCCAGATATCAACAAATGGTTACATAGGGATGCACCTCAAAGAAATCAAGCATGCCTTGATCACTTCAGCCAAAAGTATCCCCAAGAACATAAGCTCATCACTGACAAATGGAAATATCAAGGTGGTGGTCTAGGACCAGAAGAAAGAGGCATGCAGTGTCCCATCGACGCACACAAGTGGGAATCGAAGTTAGGTCTTGGCTTTGGCATACCCACAACTAGGAGCACCAATGAGAACGGTCACGCTTTTTCGAACATTCACCGCAACCTTGTCAAAATCAAAGACATTCCTGAGGAAGTTCAAAAGAGAGGCTACGATGATATCCTAGACCAAATCTCCCTCGGAGACTCTATTCTCCAAGAATTATCCATCCACCTCATTGACCTACCACTCGCCCATCCACAACTCATAGATTGGGACCAACCAAGTGTCATACACATCGATGAGTTCACATCAGAGGAGGCACTTCTAAGATTCATGGGAGCTAAAACTCCTCACAAGAAAACAAAGCTAGATTCTGCCTATATCTACAAGCTAGATCCCAAGGGGTATTTTGGAGAAAATCCCCAACCTAGTTCCGATACACCCAAAACTGGAACTAAGGTGAATCTGAGACTAGCTAAGGAAATGAAGAGAACCCCTTAGCAAGAAAATCTAGAGCCACAAGAAGAACATGAGGATTTAGCATTGCCTCCTCAAGATAATCGACCAGAGGTGTCTTCTATTCTAATTGAGGATACTTGAGAAGTCAACATTGGTTCTTTAGAGATCCCCAGACTTGTTCACATTGCTGCATCCCTATCACAAGACCAAGCTGATCTCCTCTTTGAAGTCTTAAGAGAAAACATTGTTTGATTTGCATTTTCATATCAGGACATGCCAGGGCTTGATCCAAAGCTTGTAGTTCATCATCTTGCAGTCGATCCAAAGATCAAGCCCGTCAGACAAAAGCTTAGAAAAATGCACCCCAAGGTGGCATTATTGGTCAAAGCTGAATTAGAAAGAATGTTAGCTGCTAAGGTTATCCGACCTATCGACTATTCAGAGTGGATCTCCAACACGGTCCCCGTCACTAAGCCTTCTAGTGACATCAGAATCTGCACTAATTTCAGAGATCTTAACAAAGCTTGTCCAAAAGATGATTTTCCCTTGCCCAACATAGATATGATTGTAGATCTTACAGCTGGACATGAAATTTTGTCCCTCATGGATGGATTTTTTTGGGTATAATCAAATCAAGATTGCAGAAGAGGATCAACATAAGACAGCATTCACTACCCCTTGGGGAACCTTTTGCTACAACATGATGCCTTTTGACCTAAACAATGCTGGGGCTACCTATCAAAGAGCTATGACAGCCATTTTTCATGATCTCATCCATAGCATTTTGGAGGATTATGTGGATGATATCTTGGTCAAGTCTCATACCTTCATGGATCATCTTGCTGACTTGGAGAAAGTCTTTGATAGGTTAGCCAAATATCATCTCATGCTGAATCCCAAGAAATGTGTCTTTGGGGTCACATCTGGCAAGCTTCTAGGCTTCATAGTTTCTAAACGAGGTATAGAGATCGACCCCAAGAAGGTCAAGGCTATCTTAGACATGCCTCCTCCCTAGACACTGCGACAGCTTCGTTCTCTTCAAGGAAAGCTTCAATCTGTTCAGCGCTTCATCTCCCAGCTTGCAGATAAGTGTACACCATTTTCACATTTACTGAAGAAGGATGAGAACTTCAAGTGGAATCCTTTATGTCAGCGTAGCTTCGACCATCTCAAGCAGTATCTCATCAATCCCCCTATCCCTGCTCCACAAGTTCCTGGTCGTCCCCTAATTTTGTACATATCAGCAACACCTATTGCTCTAGGGGCACTTCTAGCATAGCTTGATGACTACAACAGAGAAAGAGCCATCTACTACATCAGTAGAACCCTAGTTGGTTATGAACTCAATTACACTCCTATGGAAAAAGCTTGTTTGGCAGTTGTTTTCTCAACTCAAAAGCTTTGCCATTACATGCTAAGTCATACCATCCAACTTGTCTCCAAGATTGACCCTCTCAAGTATATGCTCTCTAGAACAACACTTATAGGTCGTTTGGCCAAATGGGTTATGCTCCTTAGTGAATTTGACATCCAGTATGTGGATAGAAAGGAAATCAAAGGGCAAGCTATAGGAGATCACCTAGCTGATGCACCTCTAATAGATGCTTATCCATTGATCACAGAATTTCCAGATGAGCATATCTATCTAATTGAAGAACAACCCCCATGGAAACTTTATTTTAATGGATCATACACATCTCATGGATCAGGGGTAGGAATATTGTTGGTCACACCTCAAGGAGATTACATTCCAAAAGCCTTCAAGCTACAATTCCCTAGCACCAACAATATAGCTGAATATGAGGCCCTCATAGCAGGATTAAAGATAGCTGCAAAATGGAACATTGCTGAGCTACAAATCTTTGGCGATTCTCAGCTCATCATCAAGCAAGCCCTAAATGAATATCAAACCAAATATGAAAAGCTATTACCCTACAAAGAGCTAGTTGATCAACTAACCCAACATTTTACAAAGCTTCAGTTTACACAAGTGCCTCGAATACAGAACAAAGCAGCAGATGCTATGGCTACTATAGGCTCGCTCTTGGAAATTCCCCAAGAAGCTACACAGTATGAGTTTTTAGTGGAGCAGCTCCTCACACCTGCCTATGCGAATGAGGATTCAAACCATGTTTGTATCTTGGTTGGTCCCCAATCCCCTTGGTACCATGAGATTCACGCTTACCTTAACGATGGTATCATATCCCCTCACCTCACACATACCCAACGCCAGAACCTCATCCAAAAATCATCCCGCTATGCTATCATAGCCAATACCCTATATCGTTGGGGTTATCATGATACTCTCTCTCGATGTTTAGACAAAAATGAGGCTGCGATGGTGTTAAAGGAAGTACACTCTGGACTTTGCGGTGCCCACACAAGTGGTATTGTCCTAGCATGACAAATCCTTAGAGCAGGCTACTATTGGCCTACCATTGAAGAAGATTCCTGTGACTTTGTTAGAAAGTGTCTCCCATGTCAGCAGCATGCAAATCTTGTGCACGCTCCAGCACAAGATCTACAACCTATTGCACCACCTTGGCCTTTCGCTTGTTGGGGCCTTGATCTAGTTGGAACTATCACACCCCTCTTATTTGATGGACATAAATGGATAATAACAGCTACAGACTATTTCACTAAATGGGTGGAAGCAGTCCCCCTAGTCTCAGCTACAGGAGTTCAGGTCTCCAAGTTCATCTTGTACCACATTGTTTGCCGCTTCGACATCCCATCCACCATCTTCACCGACCACGGAGGTAACTTTGAAAATCTCAACATGGAAGAATTATGCACTTCCCTCTACATCCATCACCACTTTTATAGCCCATATTTCCCACAAGGTAATGGCTAGGCAGAGGCAACTAACAAAACCCTCCTCAAAATCCTAAAGAAAGTTGTCAATGATTTCGGTCGTGATTGGCACCTACAAATAAATCAAGCCCTATGGGCCTATCAAACTTCCTTCCGTACATCCACAAGCACAACTCCATACTCCCTAGTCTATGGTGCCAAAGCGGTACTACCTATAGAGGTTGAACTTCCCTCCTTTTGCATATCTTTGCAAGGGCAAATATCAGATGAAGAATACAGAGTAGCTCAGCTCACCCAGCTAGATCTCTTAGACGAGAAGCGACAACAAGCCTATGATCATCTCACAGTCTATCAAACT
Organism: Cupressus sempervirens; assembly: GCA_028749045.1. Taxonomy (NCBI): domain Eukaryota; kingdom Viridiplantae; phylum Streptophyta; class Pinopsida; order Cupressales; family Cupressaceae; genus Cupressus; species Cupressus sempervirens. The sequence continues at coordinate 349,708,812 of CM053789.1, forward strand.
CGTCTCAAAAGGAATTTTAACAAGAAGGTGCTTCCACAACACTCTCAGCTAGGTGACATGGTCCTTAAAGAAAACATGAAAGTCCAAGCAGATCGAGAAAAGAAAGGAAAGTTTGAACCTACATGGCTTGGTCCTTATGTTGTCACTGCTTCCTTTGGCTCCGAAGCCTATCAGCTATCTACACCAGAAGGAGAACTCTTGAATGATCCTACTAACATCATTCATCTCAAGAAGCTCTATGCTTGAAGATCCTTGGTATACCTAGCTTTTGAAAAATATAAAAAAAAATAGTAAAGAGAAATAAGCGTCCAATGGTGAAAACTTGGCAATTCAAGCACCTTGGATAGGTACCTTGGTGAAAACCTGGTAATTCAGGCACCTTGTGTACTAAAGAATAATCCATTATCTATCACTATCCTATCCCTCATCCATTCACCCACCATCCCATAAGACACACTTTCTTGTTCCCTTGGTGTTCCAACCAAATATCCAAAATCTGATGAAGCTTGTAAATACCTCCTATACAGCTTGTAAATCTTGTACCAAAGCTTGTATTATACCTTGTAAATCTTGTACCATACCTTGTCTATCTAAATCTTGTCCAAGGTTTGTACCATATTCCAGCCTATAAATAATCTTGTATCCTAGCTTGTATACTATCACGTGCACACACAAAACCACATTTTCACTTAAGCTTTTCGCAAACCATCTACCTATCCACCTATCACCTATTATAGACATCCCATCCTTCACAAACATTTCCATCTCACAAAAACCAAAACATGAACAAACTTGTACATTTGTAACATATCTTGGTCCATCAGCTTGTACATCCTCTTTAGCCTAGTACCATTGTATCTATCCAGTGTTCGTGTCAGTTCGTCCTTGATCAGCATCTTGCACCCATCGCACATCTTGGTTAGCTATTCCAATGCATCCTTTAGCTAGATTTCCTATCACCAAAGTGTTATCTTTCTTAGTTCAGCTTGCCAAATGCATCACTCATCCAAATCCAGCAGCTTAGGTGCTCTTCGATAGGTCCTTGCATGATATAGCTTTCCTCATGTCTGATCTTGGTCCGTTAGTACCTCGTCCTACCCATCTCGTTGGAAAACGGTTCTCTTTTGGATTTTCGCTTTCTTTTGATTTGGACTCTTCCCTATTGGGTCTTGAAATATCTTTTCCAAGCAATCTGCTTGTTCCCTCCTCAAGGTTGCCACGATCTTCCATATCATGGTATACTGCGAATGGGGCAATCAGAGTGTAAGGTCTTGATCATGTCTTTTGCTTGTTTTCTTTTCTGCTTGTGGGTTACCCAGTGTCGGTTCCACTCGGATTCTTTCGAGATTCATGTGTGATGCTAGGGCAATCCTTGTGTGTTTGTTTTAAGTCATTTCGTCAATCCTCTAGATAGTTGGTGAAAAGGCCTTGATGTTCTTGGTAACCTTGGCAATTAACCAACAGTCCTATAGCAAATCTAGTGCTCAACTACATGGTGGTACTTCTCTTTGAAGTATCCCCCCGCTCAAAAAGCTTCAATGGTTTTCCTTCATCTCCATTATCCCCCATCCATATCCAACATCCATCCCTCCTACCCCAGCTTATGCATCAGTGTCTCTTTGAATCACTCCTCACCTTTAGCTTTAGGGATCCACAATCCTAGTCTTACGGATCCACTAATCCAGATCAATCCACCAAGCCTCATATTTCGAGATCCACAATCCTAGTCCTAGGGATCTCCGAAACCCATCTTCTGCCAATCTGACTCTTTGAAATCTTGTTGCATCAGCTTTTTAATCCCCTCATCCATCTCCCCATCTTAGATTCCTTTTATAGCGCTCCGCTCCTTCATCCTCTACAATCCCTGAGATCTTAAGCTTGCTTCCCCTTGTGCCTTTGATTCTCCCTTTATCATTCTCCCGTAGTGAGAGTTTGCGCTAACTAAAGCTCTTCTCTTAAGCCAATTTGAGTCTCCTTGCTCATCCCAGATTCTTGTATTTTTCAAGAAGCCATCGTGCCTCTCTTTCTCTCCTCGCTGCCTTCTTGAGGGGGCATCTCACAGTCCATTCTCTCCTCTTCTGCTCTAGCCTTGGGCATCTTATTTTCTTATTTTTTATGCCATGCCACTTGCGGCATCACATCAAAGAGGGGCAAAATGTAGACACCTAAAAATCCTTTAGAAAATAAAGTATTTTTATTTTTTGAAAAAATCCCTGATGACATCATTATTTATTAATTAATTATTTAATTAATTAATTAATTTTTATGCCATTAAATCCCTTTATCTTAATTAAAAATATTTAATTAAAGAATCCCTCCCAAAAATGTTTAAATCTTATTTAAACATTATTTCCTTATTTAAACATTATTTAATTAATAAATTGACCAAAAATCCTTTAGAAAATAAAGTATTTTTATTTTCTGAAAAAGTCCTGATGACATCATCATTTATTAATTAATTATTTAATTTTTATGCCATTAAATCCCTTTATCTTAATTAAAAATATTTAATTAAGGAATCCCTCCCAAAAATGTTTAAATCTTATTTAAACATTATTTCCTTATTTATTAATTATTTAATTAATAAATTGACCAAAATCCTAAAATAAATAAAAATTTTATTTTTTGCCCAAAACTTGGCCAATCTTCTTGAGACCAATAACCTCTTCCAAAATCTTCTAATCCTTCTTTAATTTCGATTAAAGGCTAATCCCATCATTTCCTACCCCTAATCCCAAATCAAAATATTTAATCAAGATTAAATATTAATCCTCATGTTTATTAAAAATATTTTAATAAATATCTCCTCAACCCAAACCCTTGAAATAAATAAAACTTTATTTATTTCATAAAATCTTATCCTAGGAAGTTCTAGACTCTTCTAGAAAGTCTTCACCCTCATCCAAAGCCTAGACTTATGAAGGGTCTTTATGAAGATTTTATCTCTTGAGCCTCCTTTGTTGACTCATCCTTGCCCTTTCCTCCATCCTCTCACCCTGTGACATGTGTCACTCCCTGATTGGTTGTAAGGAAGCACAATCCATGTGCTCTCCTCTCATGCAATCTAAGCCCTCCATGAGTTTTTCCCCATCCTTGCATCTTAGCCCTCAATTCCTCAAGCCTCTTGCCTATAAATTGGATCCTTCCCCTTTGCAAAATAACACAATCCATGAAGTAAAGTCATAATGCCATTTTAAGAAGCCATTTTACATCAAAACCATACACTCACACCCAAATTCCAACTCCATTTGAAGCCCTTTTTGAAGCATAAAGCTTGAGCATACATCCTATCTATTTAGACAAAGCTACTCAACAAGAGAGCTTCTCATTGAGAGAGCCCATTAATGGCTCATATTCTCAATTGAGAGTTCATCTTAGTCTATCTTGAAGTTTATGAATTTTGTTTAGTATGTAGAAGCTTTATTTAAATTTGGTTTCTATTAGCATACTAACATTGCTCATATACAAGTATGGACCGAGCTTCTATGTCTATCGAGTGCATGACAATGTGAGCATTGACAGTGGATGCCAAGTATCAGAACCTCATCAAGTCAATCTTTAAAACCTGAGTTTCTACACTTTGGTTGACTTTTAATATTTGTGTAAACTTGTATTGTGGATGACTTTGTAATTTGTAAATTGAATTGGTATATATGTAATGTATTGTGTCACATCCAATGAATGAAATGGCATGTAAGTAATATAATAATCAGAGAAGAAAAAGAGTGAATTACAAAGGTTATAATAATATAAGGAGCAACAAAGATCTATCTATCATAGCAAGGTGATTTGTGCACTCAGAGGAATCTCATTTAGCAAACCAAGTTGCAAATCATAGATCAACTATTGCTTCATCTTAATAGGTGGATTGGTCAAATCCTTTAACAAGGTAGACCTAACAATCTTGTGTAAATATATTTACTGAGTGCATACTTTATTGTATATTTGTAAATCCTTTTGCAAGGTGGACACGGTAGTCCTTATTGCTCCTAATAGGCCAGATCATTAGAAGTGGTCATTTTAAGCCTTAATAGGACAACTTTATGCTACACTACTAAAGCTTGCGAGTATCATCCCCACCCCAGTTTTACTTTCTATTTGGAAAGTTTCTAGGTCACCAAGTTGTGTGTCAAAAGTGTTATGTATGATTTAATATTTTCAATTTCTCATGCATGCAATTAGATCAAAATTCACATGAAGGATTAATTGCTAATTAAGGATTAAATTTTATAAGTTACTAATTCACCCCTCCCCTCTCAATAACTTAGCCTATCATAATACTTCCAACACTTATCCTAATTGATCTTGGACAAGACAATGCAAAGGGTATTGATATGAATGTTATATGCTTGATAAATGAGGTAGATAATGAATCTTCATGTAGTTTTTATTTTCTCCACACGATGAATTTTTTCATGACAATGGGATGGGTAGTGAATTTAAAGTGTTAAAAAATGATTTATATGATGAGGACTTTGATACTGACCAATCCATTCTTTTACATAATGCTAATAGGGGAGAATTGCATGGAATTATTAACCCACTCTTTGATGAATGTATTGAAGTTTCAAATTTGGTTAGTCCTAATTTTAATGATGATACATTATCATACTATTGGAAAAATTCAAATTTCTCTTCTTCTAAGGTTGACAATTATAACAAAAATGATGTTTCATCCTATGAGCTTACTAATGAGCTCTATGATATAGGTTGTAATATAGATCAACTAACACTTTGCAATAACTTTAATGGTGAACATCTTGACAAGATTGCTAATTCATTGTTTGAGCATGAAGATACATTGGGATATCTTGAAGTTTTTTCAAATTTTGATGTTGATCATATTTGTGAGTAGAAATGAGATTTCTCATTCACATGCCAATCCGTTACACATGAAGTTTTACATGATCATGGTATGTCTAATTTCATCCATCAAGTTGAATATGAATCCATTGTGTTTCCACTTGATAGCATGCATGAATCACATGTTGAAGAAGAGTTTAATATTAGTTTTGAAATCCAAGAGCATGTTGATCAATGCTTTCATAGTAAACAATATTTTGAAGTTTTTTCTAGTTTGTCCATACATTATGAGAGTGAAAATGATGATTTTCTTTTTTTCTAATGTGATGATTGAAGATGCTGATTTTTTTGGTGAAACTTATATGCATGAGATTTTAAGCTTGCCTCATGAAGGAAGAAATGAAAATCAGGTTCATGATAGAGGTAAGAAGTTTTATTGAAATTTCGGTGGTCCACAACCATCATATGTATAGTTAGAATAGGGGTTTGCTACTTTCAATAAAGAGATGTTCAAGGAAATTTTGTTGGAATGGTCTACTTCTTCCATATATTCTAATTCATCCCATGCTCACAAGGGGCATGCATCCCCAAATAGGGCTACTATTGAGACTCAAAATTGCAAAGGGATTTTGAGTACCATAGTTGAAAACTTAGCTTAAAATACCTCTATAAATACTTTTTGTGCATATGTGTCGAGATGTTATTTCGAGGCCTATGATGTGTTTTAGGTGTTCATTGTCTTTCATTTAATATATCCATGCACCTCAAGTCATTATTTTGAATTTTTGAGTCTTTTGGTGATGTGTTGTTTTGAGAACTTTTCATAATCTTCATTTTGCCTAAGTGTCAAATAAAAGTTGGAAGCCTAGTCCACATTTGAATATCTTGCATTGGTTTAGTTTCATAACTCATCACTTTTGGAATATTTAGAATGCATATTAGAGAACCTATACTTCATATTTTAAGTCATTTCAATAATTTTTGATAAGGATTTGAGTTCTTCAAAGTTGGGTGTTCATCTCTGTCATGATTTTGCACTTCACACATTAATTTGGGAAACCCTGTTTTACTGATGATAACTTTGACCCAATTGATCCTATCAAAGCAGTTCCTTCATTGTCACATTATAGAGATAAAATTCATTATATGTTTTAGATTCAACCTTATGACAAATCTATTTGATTAGTTTTTAAATGTGATCCCATCTACATTTTCCAAGGTTTTAATGGTATATAGATTTGTAGATTGATTAGGAGGCTTGTTCAAGATGTTATAACTTGAACCTGTGATAGATGATCCTAAACCATTTTCACCACTATGTCCTACACTGAAAATACTTCAAGTATATTAGTTTGCAAGTTTTCACAAATCCATTGGAGCACTTTTCTAGAGTCATTTCATATGCAAAAATCTCTTTTTTGTTAAGGTACCCTATTCTACAATTCCAAGTAGTCAACTTTACACATCCACCAAATGCGCCTAGGTTATTATCATGAACCATAAATTTTCCATCATAACCTCCTTATCAAAGTGAACCCATTTTCTAAGTGACCACTTGAATTCTTTTTTAAGTCAAAACCAAATGAAATAATTTTTTACTAACATATTTGCTTGCAAGACAATTTGAAATAGGCAATTTTGATGGTCAACATCTTTTGACCTAAATATTTTTGTGTACCAAGAATTTGCAGGGTGGATCTTTATGGAACAAAGAACACAAGTGCTAAGTGTCCAGCCCAAATTACTTAATGTTGTTAGTTTTTAAAGCTTTTTAAAAGATCTCTTGGCATGAAATAGATAGTTCTTAGGAAAGGTAGAAATAAGTTTTAATTGATCAATTAGTGATCAATTCTGAATCAAATCAATACAATGAGCTAAATGGGTCATTTTGAAAATATAGGTGAGAACATGTTAGTGCAACTTCTCCACATCTAAGTGGGTCTCGTCAACATGGTTACAATGTCATGAGAGACTAACAACTAACACATGGGTCCTGATCAGTAGTGACAAGGCATGATTGGGTAAGTGTACCAAGTTGTGGTGCCAAAAGGGGTGTATAAGTGGACACTTTTTTTCTAAAATCAGCAATCTATGAACTTCAACAAGAATTTGAAGATAGTTACTCTCAAAATTTGAAGATATTACAAAAATAAAAGTAGTAGTCCTCTGAATCTAGTTTCTAAACTACTATTTTTTTTTAAAAATGGTTTAGTTTTAGGTCCTCAAAAAAGGGGGCCATAGAAAGTGGTACTGTTTATTTAGAAAAAAACATACCATAGTACAAAGTGTGGCCCCCTAAAATTTTAACTTTTTTTTTGAAATTCTTTAATCACTCTAGTCAAAAGTTACCTAACACTGTGTAGTTTATCCCAATTTTTTTGGGTAATTTTATGATGTGTATTTTTTTTAATGAATTTTTTAATTGGACACATCCAAAAAATGTGAAATATCTATGTGCTCCCCCTAGAAATGATTGAAAACTAATCTAAAATCAAAACTTCTTTTTTTCAAAGTGTGTAGAATGGAGTCTAGTTTCTAGAAAATTAAGTTGTTGCAAAATTCGATGAATGAGCTAAAATCTATAACCCAATTAGTACATGCTAGTTTTTGACAAAAAATGGACATACATTCAAAAGAAATTATAGTTGAAAGGCTTGAAATAGTTCAAATAAAAAATAAATTATATTGTTATATAGCTAACACAGAGACCTACAATGTCATGTAACCTGATTTTATTGATGCTCAACCATGAGGAAACTTGAAGGGGAGCACATAAGAAAAATTAATCATTTTTTGTATGTTTGTAGCAAAACATGTCTCAAACTAGTTTAGAGACTCCAAACCTTTGGGTTGGATCCCCAAGGAAAAACCAAGCCTTAGGCTTGGTAGAATGCAAAGCTTTAAATAGTGTGTGTGCACTATAGCATGTGCATGCTATTTAAAGGTTTATTAAATTTTGGTCTAAATAGCTCGTATGTGATTTAGTGCATACACATTACTAAGACCTAAATGGTAGAGAGAGAGAGAGAGAGAGAGAGAGAGAGAGAGAGAGAGAGAGAGTAGGGGATGTGAGTGGGGGACGGGAGAGAGAGGAAGTGTGAGAGAGTAGGGGGTGGTAGAGAGGGTAGGGGATGGGAGAGAGAGAGAGAGAGAGTAGGGGATGGTGGAGAGAGAAAGTGAGAGAGTAGGTGGTGGGAGAGGGAGTGGGAGAGGGGGAGAGAGAGAATGGGGGATGGAATTGTGTGTGAGAGAGAGTAGGGGATGGGAGAGGGGAGAGATAGTAACTTGAGAGAAAGAGAGAGTAAGGGATGGGAGAGAGAGAGAGAGAGAGAGTGTGTGTGTGTGTGTGTGTGTGCGTGTGAGAGAGAGAGAGAGAGAGAGAGAGAGAGAGAGAGAGTAGGCAGTGGGAGAGGGAGAAGGAGAGGGAGAGAGAGGGGGGAGTGTGTGTAAGAGAGAGTGCAGGGTATGGGAGAAAGTGTGAGAGTGTGTGAGAGAGAGAGTAGGGGGTGGCAGAGAGAGAGTACGGGATAGGAGAGAGAGAGACAGAGATTGAGAGTAGGGGATGAGAGAGAGAGAGGAGGAGGGGAGTGTGTGAGAGAGAGTAGGATATGTGAGAGGAGAGAGGGAGGGAGGATGGGAGCGTGTGTGAAAGAGAGAGAATAGGGGATGAGAGGGAAGAGAGAGATTAGCCTAAGAGAGAGAGAGTAGGGGATGGGAGAGAGAGTGAGAGTAAGTGGTGGGACAGAGAGTGGGAGAGGGAGAGAGAGACAGGGATGAGAGTGTGTGTAAAAGAGAGTAGGGGATGGGAGGGAGTATGAGAGTGTGAGAGAAAGTAGGGGTGGTAGAGAGAGTAGGGGATGAGAGAGAGAGTGAGAGTAGGGGATGGGGGAGAGAGAGAAAGTAGAGAGGGAGAGAGAGAGAGAGAGGGAGGGAGAGAGAGTAGGCAGTGGGAGAGGGAGAGAGAGGGGGGATGGGAGTGTTTTTCTATGAAAGAGAGAGAGTAGGGGATCAGAGAGGGGAGAGAGAGAGTAGCGAGAGAGAGAGAGAGTAGGGGATGAGAGAGAGAGAGAGAGAGAGAGAGAGAGAGAAAGTGGTGGGAGAGGGAGTGGGAGGGGGAAAGAGAGAGAGGGGGGATGGGAGTCTATGTGAGAGATCTAGAGAGTAGGGGATGGAAGAAGAGAGAGAGGGGGGATGGGAGTGTGTGTTTATGAAAGAAAGAGAGTAGGGGATGGGAGAGAGAGTGAGAGAGAGTAGGTGGTGGGGGAGGGAGTGAGAGAGGGAGAGTGAGTGAGAGAGAGAGAGAGTAGGTAGTGAGAGAGGGAGTGGGAGAGGGAGAATGAGAGAGAGAGTAGGGGATGGGAGAGAGAGAGTGAGAGAGAGTTGGTAGTGGAAGAGGGAGTGGGAGAGGGAGAGGGGGAGCAAGAGAGAGTAGGGGATGGGAGAGGGAGATAGATAGAGAGAGAGTAGCGGTGGGTGAGGGAGTGGGAGAGGGAGAGTGAGAGAGAGAGGGGGGATGGGAGTGTGTGTAGGAGAGAGAGAGAGAGTAGGGGATGGGAGGGGGAGAGAGAGAGAGAGAGAGAGAGAGAGAGAGAGAGAGAGAGAGAGAGAGAGAGAGTAGGCAGTGGGAGAGGGAGAGCGAGAGAGAGGGGGAATGGGAGTGTGTGTAAGAGATAGATATAGAGAGAGAGTAGGGGATGGGAGAGAGAGAGTGAGAGAGAGTAGGGGATGGGAGAGAGAGTGAGAGAGAGTAGGTGGTGGGAGAGCGAGAGTGAGAGAGAGTAGGTGATGGGAGAGAGTAGGCAATGGGAGAGGGAGTGGGATAGAGAGAGAGTAGTAGTGGGAGAAGGAGAGTGAGAGAGAGACAGGGAATGGGAGTGTGTGTAAGATAGAGAGAGAGAGAGAGAGTAAGGGATGGGAGAGGAGAGAGAGTGAGAGAGAGTAGGGGGTGGGAGAGAGAGAGAGAGAGTAGGCAATGAGAGAGGGAGTGGGAGAGGGAGATAGATAGAGAGAGTAGTGGTGGAAGAGGGAGTGTGAGAGGGAGAGCGAGAGAGAGGAGGGATGGGAGTGTATGTAAGAGAGAGAGAAGGGGATGGGAGAGAGAGTGAGAGAGAGAGAGTAGGGGATGGGAGAGAGAGTGAGAGAGTAGGTGGCAGGAGATGGAGTGGGAGAGGGAGATAGAGAGAGAGACTAGCCTAGGGGAGGGAGGGAGAGAGAGAGAGTAGGGTAATGGAGAGAGAGAGAGAGTAAGGGATGTGAGAGGAGAGAGAGTAGGGGATGGGAGAGAGAGAGTAGGGGATGGGAGAGAGAGAGAGTAAGAGAAAGTAGGCAATGGGAGAGGGAGATAGATAGATAGAGTAGCAGTGGGAGAGGGAGTGTGAGAGGGAGAGAAAGTGAGAGAGAGGGGGGATGGGAGTGTGTGTAAGAGAGAGAGTAGGGGATGGGAGGGAGAGAGTAGGTGGTGGGAGATGGAGTGGGAGAGGGAGATAGATAGAGAGAGAGTAGCCAGAGAGAGAGTAGAGGATGGGAGAGGAGAGAGAGTACGGGATGGGAGAGACAAACTGAGAGAGAGTGAGAGAGAGTAGGTGGTGGGAGAGGGAGATAGATAGAGAGAGAGTATGGGATGGGAGAGGAGAGAGAGCAAGATAGAGTAGGGGATGGAAGAGGAGAGTGAGTGAGAGAGTAGGAGATGGGTGAGGAGAGAGAGTGAGAGAGAGTAGGGGATGGGAGAGAGTGGGAGAGAGAGTAGGCAGTGGGAGAGGGAGATAGATAGATAGAGAGAGTAGGGGATGGAAGAGGAGAGGGAGCGAGAGAGAGTAGGGAATGGGAGAGGATAGAGAGAGTGAGAGAGAGTAGGGGATGGGAGAGGATTGAGAGAGTGAGAGAGAGAGTAGGGAGAGAGAGAGAGTAGGGGATGGGGGATGGTGGGGTAGGGAGAGATTATTCTTCACATAGTGTGTACACACTATAGTGCATACATGCCTTATAGGGTGTACATGCTATAGTGAGTGCATAGACACTATATGAGAACACAAAAAAATGGTCATAACGCAAGTTTGGGTCCCTTCTGATCCATATTCTTCTTTTTGTTTGTTGTGTATTATGTAGTTCTGATAGAAAACATGGGTTTTAAGCTGTTGGAAGTTAGCAAACACTATTTGAAGGCTTTTTGAATATTCTTTCATATTATTTGAAGCTAGCAAACACCAAACTCAATCATTGGATACACTATTTGAAGGCTTTTTGAATATTCTTTTTATACAAAAGGTTACTGCTATCCATTTTAAATATTCTTTGTTGTTATATAGAGACAAATTTGATTATAATTTGACATATTGTTTAATATATAGTGAATTCATTGAAATTTGTATGTTTGATTGAATTGTTATTCGAAAATTGTTAGAAATTTGACAAGTTGTTTAATATATATTGTGTATTTATTGAAATAATTGTAATTTGTATATGTATTTGAATGATTTGTAATTTACAAATTGTAAGTAATTTAGATGTTTGAATAATTTGACATATAGAAATCATCATCATGCCAAGAAAGAAACCAAAAGCTCAAACAACGGAAAAGAGGGAGAGAGATTTGGCAATTAAAAGAGATAAAATGAAACTACTATGTGAACAAAGAAAATTGCAAAGCAATAATGAAGAATTGACTTTCAAAAAGGAAAAAGAACTAATGATACAATAAAACAAAGAGGAATAATTGGAAAGACAAAGAGAATGAATGTGACTGTTATGCTCAAGAAGACAATTGAATTGTGAAGCTACACCATCTTCCAATGTTGAAGTCATATCATCGTCTCATGTTGAAGAGGCTAATTTGTAGATCCAACAATGTACACACTCCATTATGTCATATTGAAGGCACAACATCAACATATCAAGTATGTGATATTCCATTTTTTGCATCTTATTGTCAAGGCACATCATCTTCGGTTCAAGGTACACAAAGCACTCAACCTTATGTTGATGTTCAAAATGTTGAGGGAATGGAATAGATTATAACACCTTCTAGAATTCATTTTAGAAAATTGAAATTTTTGATTGATATTGATACTAACATTTTGAAATCAATGCTTGACAAGATTAGCAAGCATACTTGTCAAAGAAAAGTTAATCATATGTGTAGATTATTCTTTGAAGAATTAAATATTACAGGTCAATGCCAGTTATTTGTTGAAATGATGAGGAATTTGAAATTTAGGCCTATCATGAAGATTCTTAGGCTAAGACCGATGGATGATTCAAATGAAAAAAGCATTGTAAAGAATCTAATGACTGCTTATGAAAAAGTGGGTTCTAAATCATGCACCAAAGATAGTAATATCACAAGATGAGTACTTACATCGATAATAGTAAGCACCCAAATGAAGAAATCTCGACTCATGAGAAAGAAAAGTAAAAATTTGAAAATTAGTAGAGGTACTCTAAGGAGAGCCATGCTAAGGCATGAGAGATTGGAAGATCCAACTAAAAATGAGTTATAGGCATTTAGCGATAGACTATTGTGAAAGGGTAAAGAAATTAATGAAGCTTTAAAATCATTGATCAAATATTTTTGAACAAATAACATAGATGTTTCCCCTAATCAAAGAGATGTTGTAAGAAGGAGGATTGGTAGCCAAAATCACAACCCACATGTGAAACATTTTTTAGACTCAACTCAAACACAATTTTTTGCAAAATTTATTGGTATGTATCCTCAAATTTGAATAAGTCAAAGTTTTTTTAAGATGGGTAAACTTTTTTATGTGAAGATAAATCACACATTCACAACTTCTTGTTGTAGGATACACATTCAATTTTCTAACCATTTTGATGTTTTTAGGCATATATGCGTATTTTTGTATTCTAAATTTGTTTTGTAGGATTATGACATGAATGAGCCACCTAGATCTTCAAGGTAATTAATATCTAACATTTTACGTGAAATAGAGGACAGCCAAAATTTTTACAAGACATTGTGCTTGGATGGTACATGCTTTTTTTTTTCTTTACAAATTTTATCAACTTGTGAAGATATGGATAGTACACATGCAATTGGTAATGAAATAGTAGATTATGAAAAATATAAGATAGTGACATATGCTCTAAAAGATGGGAAACAAGGTAAAATATGTGCTTTAGTCATTGAAAATATTCTAGTGTATGAGTTCATGAATATTTTTTGTGAAAAAGATTATTTATGAGTATGCAAGGCATACAAATAGAGCTCGATGGCTAGATTTGCAATTCAAGTTGTGCAAGGATATGTTTCCACTAGATACCATTGTTTCGGTTGTAGACTTCACAGAGAACTACACACTACAACCACAAAATGAGGTGCAAGCAAAGTATTATACTTCTCGATAGGTTTCCATATTTTTCACATAACATTCATGCATTCACCTAAAAGTATAGAGGATGATAGGAAGATTTTGAGCGAGTACCATTTCTACATCAGTAATGATCAATTACATTCTACGGAGTTTGTACATGGTTGTTTTCAACTACTTTTATGGAGATTTGGCTAATAGGGTCATACCATATCATGAGCACATTATTTGGTCAGACAATTGCAAATCTCAATTCAAGAATTCATGGATGTTCTATTGGTTGAGCAGGATGCACAGGTTGTGTAGAATTCAATATATGTGGAATTTCACAAAGGCTTATCATAGAAAGGGAGAGTACAATGGTGTAGACACATGCATCAAAAGAGCCTAAGCTCATGAAGAACTAAAATACAAATATGGAGCAATATTGATAGATGTAAAATCCATCATCCAGTGGTGCAACGCTATAATGGGTCCAAGTAAGGAAGGTGAGTCTACGGTTCATAGATTTTTTTGATTGATAGATAATACTAACATTGCACCATATGAGGATTATTGTACACTAATAGGATCAAGAGATTTGCACTCTTTTAGATGCTTTGATGTAGGTTCATGGAGTATCCACACACGAAAAATCACATACTATTGTCCATCATGTGTAAAGAAAAATTGGGATGACTGTGAGTCGACTGAATGGGTGGACAAATGGGATATATGGGTTTTGGACCCAATTGACACCTATCATCCCCCACAAGTACTAGAAATGGTAGAGATGGATGTTTTTATTGACTTTGACTACTTTTCTAATCTAGTGCAACCTGGTAATGTGTGTGTGTGTGTGTGTGTGTGTGTTTGTAATTTCAATATGTAACTTTATAACTTTTACCTAAGTATTTTCTAAATTAATGATCGCATTTTGTACATTTATCATTGTAGGCCATGTTTTTTATGTTATTGCACTTGAAGACAATGAATAATGGAAAAAATATTGTTTGTGTCATTGTGTCAAAGCCAAACAAAAATTGGATCACTCAGTTGTAGATGGTGAAGGTTTAGAGTACCATATCGGTGCAATGGTTGTAACTAGCACATGTCTTAGACAATATTCTATGAAGAACCTTAACTTGTGGTTATTCAAGGATTGGAAAATAGACAGGAAAATTCTTCATTATTTGAACCTTGTTGTCGTATCAAATGTCCACTTAATAAAATATGGTGGAAAACCACATACTAAGACTCTTTGGAAAGTTCGCAAGTCAGACCATGAGGCAATACTTGAGATATTAAAATGTAAAGCAGATCTAGTTGGTTCATTAGATTGAATAGGAAAAGAGGAATAGAGAGAAGGAGTGGTGTAGGATCACCTTGAATCATTAATGCAAGTGGTAGGGTACTAACAATGAAGATTGGGAGAGTACAACCCACAAGGACACCTAAACAAAGTTTGAAAACCCAAACAAGGCCTAAAACCCCACACTTGCACCTTGAAAAAAATAAAGGCTTAACATATGAAACCTACTATAGACATGGAACCATGAACATAGACTTAAGTCATGTTGTTTTTACATCAACAGGGGCATATGGATTGAATTTGAAGGCCTCAAACTGAGAAAAAATCATAGTTCCTTCATTAACCTCTTGGATTCCTAGTAGCCCAAGAAGCAAGGTTATGGCTTGCAACTTAGTAAATGTTTAATGGAAACAAAAAATAACCACCAAGAAACCTCCTACTCCTGATATATTGTCAGATTCCAAATTATTGACATTGCATACACAAAAATGTTGCATTAACCTGTGGGGACAACAATTAAGGCTAAAGGGCAGATTAGGCCACTATTGCAAAGGAAGTACTATTTAGACATGTTCTAGAACCACCAAAAAAATTGGACATGTTGAAGAATGTTCTAAATAGCCTAAATCCCAATTTTGAGTCTCTGTAAATGAGTTTTAAGGTCTCAAGTGTTGATTGTAGAAAAACAGTGAGTTGGTGCATATATGCTACATGTACCTAGGGCATCATCTTTCTCCCTTGTACTTGCATTTCTGAAACTAAAACCACAAAAATATCAAAGAGCATTAAGAATACAAGGACTCCACCAAAGGCCATAATATTCCTATGGTGGAATCTCAAGTTATAATATGATTTCCACCAAAACCCTTGAAACCGTTAAATTCTAGGTTGTTAGCACTAAAATAGGAACAACTTGAGTTCTACAGCCTTTCAAGACCTCAAACTAGTTGCATTAGAAAGTTAACTCAAATATTCATCTAAACATACCAAGATTTGACACCTAGTCATTTGTATAGGTCCATACCATGCAGAAAAATAGCCCATAATGCAACAAAACAGATTATATTTTATTGATTTCAAAGAAAAATATTGCATTATACCTTCCACCCACATGAAAGGGCTATATGAAGGTCTTCCCCAACTAATAAAATGAAATTTAAAAGGTTGTGACTATTGGGGGAATGATTACAAACAATTTTGCTTAGTTATGCATAAAGTTGCAAAGTTGCATAAACTCTTATTGCATTTTTTTGTTTCTATGCTTAAAAGGCATTTTAACTACGTAAATGAGTCCTAATTGACTCAATACAACTATTAGACCCTAGATGAAAATCATATGCATTCAAAATACAAAAATTGTGCCCCTGTGACCTCATTGAGTGATGGGCTTATAAAACACCCAATATTGCTAATGGACCACACAAAAGGGTTGATGGAAAATCTAGGAGTCTAAAATCATGACCTTATTGAAAGCATGGAAAGAAAACTAGAAAGAGTTCATAAATGACCCAAAGAACTTGATTACATGATTTCATAAGAGGGGTGCTTCTGCACCAGTCATAGGGCCCTCACCTTTTCATTTTTGTTGTTATGCTCCAAGTGAGCCTTGTAAGTAGAATACGTGTCATTGGACCTAGGTGTGGTAGTTAAGGTATTGGATGTCATTTAGGTATTTAGGCATTTGGGCCTATCGAAAATCTAAATGCTCCAAGGAAATGACCTAAAACTTGTCTTAAACTGCATATGCTCGGTTAGCACTTAATAATACAAGTTAGTTTGGTCATCCCATGAATATTGGGTGCTAAATTATTTGAAATAGTGATGTTGAGTGAATAACTTTATTGATTCCTTGGCATATCAAAACAAGTTGAGTTGAGATTCTCAAGAATGAACAACCTTGCAAACATAAAGAGTTTTATTGTTGCATTTCACCAATCTCACTATGTCTGTCCATACACCTAATTCTCATATATATAAAAGCTTCAAAATAACTTCTCCAAACTATTTCAACCAACTCTCATCAGTTGGGTTGAAGGTTTAATGCTTTAAAACAATAAAAACTCCAACTTCCCTCTAAATCCTAAACTAGCCATTGGATTTTGAAAATTCAAAATTCCAACATACAATTTATGGAATTCTTTTAAACAAAAAGACCACTAACTTACTCATTTTGATTTTTTATGATCATTTAATTTCCTAGACCCTAAACATTCCAATTTAACCCAAGGACTCTATTGGTCCCCCTTACAAAGCAAATTTGGTCCCTTTAGGACATTTAACAATTTTTAGGATTTGTAGAATCAAAAAGCCATTATAGGCTTTAGTATTTCCCAATTAATTTTTCCTTATCCTCTAATTGTCTTGTTGACCATGATTGTGTATTCCATCCTCCGAATTTCCCTTGAGGTTCATGAAGGTCATCATGATCTTTATCTTTGTCTTGAATGTCTAAGGTGCTCATGCACCACAAAATTACTAAGTCTCTGAGTTTTAAGGTGTTTTTGTCATTGTTTTTGTTGACTATACTAGTTTCCATAGTAGATTGGGTTGTTTAGAATAATTTTGTTTTAGGAAGTTTGGTTTGATTGTTTTTCTTTTAATAGTTTATGAAAAAATTACTCAAAAAGTTGCTTGACAACTTTTGAGCAACTTCTTAAAAAGTTGTTAAACTTTCAAAAACTCTTCCCCAGAGTGCTAGTTGGTTCAAACCAACCTTATAACCATTGGGGACAACCTATATTACCCCTTATAGGCTAGTGATAGGTATGATGTACTTATTTTGGCAATAAATCAATAAAATAACCTAATTTACCTGCAAAATTTCATGTTTTAGAGTATTGTATGGACTGGCACAGATGTTGGAACATGTGCCAATGACCCCAAAAGTTAGTGGGATGAGTTACCTTTCATTTTCACTTAGTTTCATGTTTTGATCCTTTCTAGTTTTCAAGTTATTTAAGTTTTGCTGAAGGTGCCTAGAAATCAGCATTAAACCAAGGGTTTCACCTAGGGCCTTGTTTTTTTGACACTTTCCACCATGGGAATTTGATGCCCCTTAGTGGAATTCAAGCTCTATCAGTGTACTTCATGATTTTGCAAGTTTATGCACTTTATGCAATTTATAAGCAAAAGTTGTTCATTAGGAAAATTTGGGATTTATAATGTTTTTGGTCAAGAAATACTAGGATTAGTTGTTTTTAGTTAGTTTTAGGTATGTTGGAACTTTTTCCAAGTCCTAGAAGTGGAATCAAGTGAAAAAAGTAAAAATTGCACTTTTTGTGCAAAGTTGCATTGTTGAAAGTTGTAAAAGTTTTTCAAATTCGCAACTTAGTGGGAAAAGGGTTATAACTATTAAAATATTGGTTGTAACCATTAAAATAGATATAGGAGATTTATATCCCTCATTTGTGAGGTTTGGAGGGTGGGTATGTGCAAGATCATGGTGTACCAAACTATGGCCTTAAGTGGCAGTGAAAAATCAGCAAATCAGGTTTATGTCAACTTGACACATAATTTTGAAGTGGTTATGGACTTTATATCAAAAAGTTGTAAGAAAATAATTTGTAGAAAATTGAATGTAGTTTCTAAACTACTAGGCCTTATTAGGAGAAAAAAATAATTGATTGGTCAAAAGTTTGAATTTTAATGCAGTACTAAGAAAATTTCAGGGCGAAAATAAAAAGTAGGTGTATGTCTGACCACCTTAATCAAAATCAAATCACAATATTTTTTTAATATAATTATAGATATGAAAACTAGACTCATGCCCAGATGTGATGCATATTTTTTGATATTTTTATTCCAAATAAATAATTAAATATGAATTTTCTACCAAAAATTTTTTAGATTAAAAAAAGTCCCATGTCTGACCACCCTAACTAATAGAAAATTTGATCAAATTTTTCTTTTTTTGTTTTTTTCTTATACTAGGCAAAGTATAGAATGTGACGCAACTTTCAGATTTAAAAAATTTTATACCGTTTGAAAGTTATAGCTATTTTTCATTTAGTATGTCAATCAGCACTTTACAATAATCTTCATTGACAATTAACTAATAAATACTTATCGAACTCAGAATTTGACAAAAATTATATTGATGGAATCTAGAGAGCGATATTAAAAAACCCATTTTGTTTCATTCAATTTCGATCAAAATAACATTGTTAGACGGCTACCCGAAGTCTGAGTATCACTAAAACTCTCTATAAACACGTCTTTGGGGTTGACCAGGCAGGCTTGGTAAATACTAAGGCTGATCGGATATCCGATTCAAAATCGGATATCTGATTTCAAATCGGATATTTGATATGGCTCGGTAGTCAAATTCCAAAAATCTTCAAATTTTGGAGGGAAATTCGATTTAAACGTTCTAGTTTTTTATTTTAAAATTATTTCACTTATATTAATATGTAAAGGCATATTTTAATATATTATATATATATAATAACGTAATGTAAACATACAAGATATAATCTAGTAATATATAATAATATCTTATGTTAATCTTATTACAATCTATAAATATAATATATATTATTATTATTTTTACTAAATATAATAACGTAATTTATATATATATAAAATACGTATTATATATTATTATATTAATATGTATGTTTTTGATAAGGTAAACAGGTTTTAAGGGGTCCTGAAACCCATAAGTTTAACAACAAGAAAGGCTGAAAATAAGCGAAAAAACGCCCAGCCAAAACATAAGCCTTACAGCTGAAAATAAGCCCAAAGGCCCAGCCCGAAACAACTGCCCACTAAAAAGGCCAGAGAACCAACCAGAAAAACAGAGACCAGACAAAAAGCCAAAGCCAGGAGAAACAAAAACCAAAGGACAGAGACCCAACCTAGCAGACTACTTCTCCATCTCGATCATGGTCTGGGCAGCTTCGGCGCACTCTTGTTGCTCTTCTGCCTTATGATCCTGGGCGTTCGTCAAATCCTGCTCCATAGTGCTGTCCTTGGCTTTATCAACATCCAGCCTATCTTTGTCTCTGTTCTGTTTATCATCTTCCTCCATCTGGTTCCTGTCTTTGAGATTTTCCAAGAGAGAGAGGATGTTGTCATTGATCGAAGCGAGGAGGGAGATCATTTGACTTGCCAGGTTGTGATTGTAGTTCTCAATATTTTTTACTCTCCTCTCCATCAGAGTCTCCCAACTGTTCCGGTCGCCTTGGCTTTCTGCACCTGTCTTGCTCTTGATTTTTTTCATTTGGGAAACCCTATCTCTGACATCCTCAAGCTCATGGAAAAGCCATTTAATTGATCTGAAGTTGTCGATCATGCTATTGCGGGCATTGTTCAACAGATTCATGCCCGTTTCTCTTGCATTATCAGAAATAGCCACCATAACCGGGTCAATTAGCTCATTGAGTCTAGGCTTCTCGAGGTCGTCCACCAGGAGTTGGGGGTTCATCGCCTCTCTGTAGATTCCCATAGTGGCCGTTCTCACATTGAAGTTCTTCCAAGCCTTCCTTCTGTTATTAACTTGCACTTCCCCCTCAATCTGTCCAGAGTTGTCATTTTCCTCCAAAGGAGGTTGAGGATGTATAGGGGAGAGGGGAATGGGCAAAGAATCCTTTCCCTGACTACTGGAGCGCTCCATGCTCTCTCCCTCCCTCTTCTATCTTTTTCTCAGTTTCTCCTCATCCAGCTCCTCCTTCGAAACCTTGTCAGAATCATCAGTATCCATTTCCTCCTCCACCTCAGCAGAGCCAGTTTTAGCTGGGGTATGACCTCTAGGGCTCTTTCTGCTGGGTAATTTGATAGAGGGGTAATCCTTCTTATGGCTTTTAGTCTTCTTACCTGAATGCTCAAAAACCTCATCAGAGCTGATGCTCTCGACATCGTCGGAATCTGAGGAAAAACTGGAGCTGCTCTTGTCAACATCCGCCCCCTGGATAGGGTTTTTGCTAATGGTTTGAGCATGGAAATGCTCATGAATCAGAAGCAGAAGACCCTCATGCAGTGCCGGGTTGACGGTAGCTTTCTTTTTAAAACTAGAAATGGCCTTGTTCATCGAGTTAAAAAGATAATACGGGAAGGAGATCTTACTACCATGGCAAAAATGATTCAGAATCACAAAATGGTGAGTCCTAACCCTATCAAACCTGGGGTCTAGGATTATATATTCAATGACAACGTAGAGAACAAACCTCTAGAGCTTCTTTATAGTATCCGTTACAAAAAATGTCTCTTTCTTGCCCAGCTTGTTCAGCTCTTCAGTGTTTTTCACAAAATCCTTGATTGCATTAGAAGACATCTTCTTGTCTCTGAAGAATTTATGCCCCTCCATTGGAATCCCTGTGACTTCAGCAACCACATCCTCAGTAATTTGAAAGTAGACCCTGTTCACCTTAACCTTACCATTATTCCACGAATTCACCATGCTGTTAGTGATCTCAGGATCTGAGCCATGAAGTTTCTCGAAGAAATTAGTAACCCCACCCTTTTCCAGCTCTCTCCAAACTTTGGCCTTGTTCTTCCACTTCTGAACTTCCCCCACCGGCTCCTTTCTGCTCCTCTCACCCATCATGTTTACTTGATAAACTTCCACAATTCTCATGAACTCTGAACTGTGCAAGTTATTTGCATTCAAAAAAATGGTGATGTTTCTTTTATGATACCCGTGAATATACCCCTTTCTGAAAATAATGGTATTGTCCTTTCGAACGTGTCGAAATGTCAGAGGAAACCCCTTTTGCTGGTGAAAATCACGATGCCAATAATGGCACTTACCATTCATTAAGCAATCTTTATTATCCATAATTGCATTGGATTTGAGCCATCCTTCCCAAGATTTTATCTTGGTCGATGAGCAACTTTGCCTCCGCCAGAAAATCTTTTCCGGCATGCCAGGTCAGATTATTGGTGGCGTTAACCCCTTTATTAGCAAACCAATCAGCGACTGGGTTTGCATCTCTATAAACATGAGTGACGTGGACCTTATCGAACTTTGTGAGAGTGGCGCAAGTCTCAGCAATTATGTTCACAATCGTCCACGAGGGAGGGGAAATACCATTAATGGTATTAATAATGTTTTTGGAGTCCCCCTCAAGCCAGAGTTTAGTAATCCCGGCTTCAAAAGCCAACTTGACCACCTTACTCGCAGCTCTTGCTTCAGCCAGATGAATAGTCTGGATTCCCAGCGGGGAAGCAAAGGCAGCTATTCCCTCCCCATAGCTATTTCTTATGATTCCACCGCAACCTGAAGGGCCTGGGTTACCCTTAGAAGCCCCATCAAAGTTGGCTTTTGACCAACCATCTGGGGGGAGAAGCCAGCTAGCATCCTGCCTTTTGAGGTTCCTGTCTTTTTCTTTAGCTATCTTTCTGTCCCCTTCTTCTTCTTCTTCCTCCTTCAGCACTTGGAGATTTTCCTTTATATTCTTCGAGACCTTCCTGCCAAGGATTATAGCCGGCTCCTCTCTATCTCTAAATATTCTATTATTCCTTTCCTTCCAAATTTCCCAAAAAAAATGGGGTAAAATCCAGTCTGAGTGATCCTGCCGACCAGCAATCTTACAAAGACCTTTCCACTAATGGAAAAAATCCATGAGATTATCCGGTTTGCACCAGAGGGTTTCATTATCATGTGTGATGACATTCCACACCTCCCTGGCATAGTCACATAAGATGAAAATGTGATTTTCGGTCTCAGCCTGATTCTTACACAAGGGACATCTACTGGGCATAACATGTCCTCGCTTCATGAGATTGTCATGAGTAAGGATTTTGTTCTGAAGAGCCAGCTAGTAAAAAATGTTGATCTTTGGAGTGAGACCCAAAATCCAAGCCTCCGCCCAAGGGCCTTCTCTTTTAAGCTCCAAAGGGAATTATAGCCTGAGGCAATAGAGTATCTTCCATTGGGATTATCCCTCCAGACCAGCTCATCCCCCAAATTGATAGGAATCATGGAATTGAGCATAAGCATTATAGGAGTCAAGTCCTCAGAGATGAGGGATAGGTCACTCCATTCCTGGCCATTCCAATAATCACAAACTTTGGACCCAATTTGATTAGTACAAGCTTGCATCCATCTCTCAAAAACAGGGTTATTGATAAGTGGATCTTGGGAAAGCCATCTATCCGACCAAAACTGGATGTCCTTCCCATTTCCCAATTTCCATGATATCCTTGCCTTAGCCAGGTCCCTGGCTTTCATGATCCCATTCCAAATGTTCGATCCTTTTGGGATATCTTCATTAAAAAAGGTGAAAAGAAGAGTGGGTCTTCTAAGGTACTTGTTTACCAGGGTGTCCCTCCATTCACCGGTGCTACTGAAGATCCGCCATATTTGTTTAGCTAGGAGAGCCTTATTGAGGTGAGTGATCTTTCTAATGCCCAGACCTCCGTACCTCTTAGGGAGGAAAACCTTCTCCCAAGCAACAAGAGGGTATCTTTTCTTCCCTTCATTACCATTCCAAAGGAAGTCTCTCTGGATTTTCTCCATTCTTTCAGCTATTTTCCCCGGAATTCCAAAGAGGCTCAGGGCGTAGATTGGCAGATTTTGAAGAGAAGATTTGACTAAGAGGCATTTCTCCGCTTGACTAAGAGAGACCCCTTTCCAACCAGCCATCTTCCTGTTGAATCTGTCCAAAATACCATTCCAAAAAGACTCCGGGGGTGAGGATCCCAAAGGAAGACCAAGATAGGTAGAGGGGAAAGAGCCTACCCCACAACCCAGAATCCTGGCGATTTTTCTTTGTCTAAACTCAGAGGTGTTGATGAAAAAGAGCGAGCTTTTGTTCCAATTAATCAGCTGACCCGTCCCACTGGAGTAAGTATCAAGAATATTCTTTAGGGCTCTGGCCTCTTTGACAGAAGCTTCCCCCCCCAAGATAGTATCGTCAACAAATTGCTGATGAGTGAAGGGAACACAATTAGAGGAGGGAAGGATCCCTATTATACAAGCCTCACGCTTTCTACAGTCTATAATCCTTCCTAAGCATTCAGCTAAAATGATGAACAAAATGGGTGAAAGGGGGTCTCCTTGTCTGAGGCCTCTGGAAGGTTTGAAAAAATTAGAAGGGACTCCATTAACCAGAACAGCCAAGGAGGAGGTGGACACCAATTGAGAGATAATTTTGAAAACTTTACTGTCAAAGCCAAAAGTCGAGAGGACCTTCCCAAGGAGAGACCAGTCCACCCTGTCATAAGCTTTAGAAAGATCCAGTTTGAGAAACATACCTTCCCGTTTGGATGCCTCAAGAGAGTGGATGACTTCGTGCACCATCTAGACAAAATCCAAAATTTGTCTCCCTGGAACAAAACCCGTTTGATGCTACGAGATTATCATGGGCAAGATCTTGAGCATTCTTAAAGTGAGAACTTTAGAGATGATCTTGTAGAGTGAGTTGCACAGACTAATAGGTCTAAAGTTGTCCAACGAGTCCGCCCCAGGGGATTTAGGAATGAGAACCACAAAAGTCAAGTTTAGCTCCTTGAGAATAGATTTGGCTCCAAAGAATTCCTAGATAGCCTGAACAACCTCTCCCATGATCACCAGCCAGAACCTTTGGAAGAAAAAAGTGGGAAAACCGTCCGGGCCTGGAGCCTTGTCAGTAGGCAGAGAAAAGAGAGCCTCTCTAACTTTTGAAGCATTACGAATAGCACAGAACTGTTTATTATGGATAGGTTCAATGAGCTGAGGGATACAGTGTAACAAATCCTCCTGGTCCAAAATGGAAAGCATTGGGTCCTTAGAGAGAAGGCTAGAGAAAAAGGAAACAGCTTCTTTCGAGATGGTAGATTCTTCAGTTAACAGCTCCTACCCCTTTCTGATACCATAGATCTTGTTACTAGCACGGTGCTTGAGGGTGGTTAGGTGAAAAAACTTAGTGTTCCGATCTCCTTCCTTTAGCCAGGTGATCCTCGATCTTTGCCTCCAAAAATTTTCTTCCTTATTAATAATGTTATGAATTTCAGACAGGGTCTTGAGCTCCAAAACCCTATTGGTCTCAGTGTAACCTTCCTTTTGAATGCAATCTTGGATAATAGTTAGATTATCAAATAACTCTTTCTTTTCATGGAAGATGTGACCAAAATCAGACTTGTTCCAAATTTTAATCATCCTCTTCACATTGCTAAGTTTTCTGGTGACTCTGAACATGGCTGAGCCCTCCACCTCTATCCCCCACCATTTATTGATATTATCCAGGAGGTCAGGGTGAGAGGTCCACATTTTCTCAAACCTGAAAGGATGGTATCTTCTGTGTACCAGAGGGGAAACTAAAAGAGAAATGGAAGAGTGATCCGAACCAATTCTGGGAAGCAGAGATAGTCTGCAGCTGAAGGATTGAAGCCGGTCCGAAGATATAAGAGCTCTATCCAGCCTAACCTGAAAGCAATCATGGCCTTTTCTCTTGTTTGACCAGGTAAAGGATCCGCCCTTAAGCTCTACGTCCATAAGGGCCAGATTATTTATGAAGTTAGAAAGATCCTGTTTACTTTCCCAATCCGGGGGCATACCTCCCTTTTTCTCTTTATCTTCTAGCGGTGTGTTAAAGTCTCCCATGATTATACCTTTCTTAATGTCACAATTTTGCACCATATTACCAACTTTGGTCCAGAAGTTTTTTCTATCTCTCTTATTATTGGGGGCGTAAATATTCACTAAAAACCAGGAATCATTGGTGTGCAAATGTTGAACTCTGCAGAAAAGAATGTTATCTTCATCATACTTAGCTACTATATTGAAATACTTATCATTGAAAAGTAACAGCAGTCCTCCAGACGCTCCTTCAGAGTTAGAGGCTATGCCCTTCATGCTATTGTTGAACTTAATATTTTCCATCCTTTCCTTCTTCATTTTAGTTTCCTAGATTAGAAACACATCAGGCCTTTGGTCCCTTATCATATTTCTAATAACTTCTTGCTTGTGGATTCCATTGAGTCCACGAATATTCCAAGATAAGATCTTCATGATTTAACTACTGAACATGCTTCCTGGATGGTGCGTTGCGTACCATCCTTAATGTTTCTTCTGGCTTCCTCTTTCCTGATTTCATTCTTTTTTTTCCTTCCCACTAGGTTAGATTTGTGGCCGAGATCAGCCTTGGCCATGCTTCTAGTAGAAGGGGGAGATACCGGAGAAGGGTCCCTACTATTCTTCTTCTTTCTACTCCTGACTTCTGTCCAGGGATTCTCTTCTCCCTCTAGTCCTTTGTCCAGCCAAGCATCAATTCTCACCAAATCTTCCATTGTTGATGCAGACAGCCTCTCTATGATTCTGTTTACTGTTGAAGGGGGGGGACAACACACCGGGTTAGGGTCCTGGGACATGGGTTCCCCCTCCTTTAGTTCTTCCATGGAGTTTGGGACAAAGGATAGTTTCAAGTCATCCTCCTGAGAATCCAGAGGGGGAAGAGTCATATTTTCACCTGTCTCCTCAGGTTTCTTCTCAGATTCCTTCGCATTGGGGAGAGGTGTTGAATCATCTTTCACTCCTTTCTCTTCTCCCCCTCCTACGTTTCCAGTCGCCCGAGGAGGCCCTGATTCCTCTTGGGGCG
Organism: Cupressus sempervirens; assembly: GCA_028749045.1. Taxonomy (NCBI): domain Eukaryota; kingdom Viridiplantae; phylum Streptophyta; class Pinopsida; order Cupressales; family Cupressaceae; genus Cupressus; species Cupressus sempervirens. The sequence goes on from CM053789.1 coordinate 349,734,746, forward strand.
CATTAGGAGCAGTATTTGTTTTTCCTTCTGCCTCTCCATTTGCCTTGATTTGCGATGCTTTTTTCCTCCATTCTTTTTTGGGATCTAGAGAATCTTTTATCCCCCCTTTTGGACAAGCCTTTCCCACCGTACTCTTCCCTTTGAAAAGTGGGCATGATCTAGCCTTGTGGCCAGCCTTCTTACAATGGAAACAAGCAAAAGGCACACTTTCATAGTCAATCTTTTGAGATCTGTTTCCCAGATGAGATTGTAGTTCTAAAACTTGAGGCATGTCCTGGCCTTCGATGACTCCTACACAGATTCTTGCATTGTTCAATCTTTTCTTAGCTGCTGTGACAGGGTCAATGGAGAGGAGCTCTCCAAAGGTCCTGGCTATGCCATCAAAGACATCCTCATGCCAATATTCCAAAGGAAGTTCCAGAAGTCTTAACCAAACTGGAACCTGAGATTGGAAATCATTGTTCAAATCCAAGTTGGATGTCCATTTTTGCAATATTAGGTTGGATCTGCCCAAAGACCAGTTCCCAGCACATAGTATACAAGAAAAATATTCCGAGCAAGAGAACTCGAAAGACATGAAGCCTTTGGCCATAGCAGTCACTTCTACATGCCCTTTAAGGTCCCATTTTCTCCTGGTAAATGTCCTCACTACATCAATATTAGGTCTTGGCCCTACAAATTTTCCTACCAGAGTGTTCGCCATGCTTAGGATATTATGGTCAATAATTTCCCTAGGGATTTCCAGAGCAAAAATACCTTTCTCCTTATCAGATTTGTCAATGACTTTTGGGAAACACGATTTACCTGATGGTTTTATCCCGAATAGATTCGACCAGCGTCCCCATGCCCCAGACGACCCACTGCCCACATGGGGGGGAGGGGGAATCTTCTCACCTGGATGGGGCAACATAACCCATGGGTCCCCATCCTTTGAGGCATCCTCATCTTTCCCCTCTGTTTCCTGCCCTGCGCTTGCTGCATGCCTTGCTGCATGCCCTCCTGCAGACGTGCTCTCCTGTCTCCTGCCTTTCTCCAGATTCGAAACAACGTGATTCGAATTGCAGTTCCCGCCCGCTCCATCCCTCTCTCTCACCGTGCCCATTGAAAAATGATTTGTAATATTTTCAATAACGTGATTAATATATACAATAACGTAATATTTTCATTAAATGTAATATGTATTATATATTATTATATTAATATGTATAATAATATAATATTTATATAACAACGTAATATTTTTATTAAATATAATATATATTATAAATATTATTATATTAATATGTATGTTATTTATATATTTATATAATAACGCAATATTTTCATTAAATATAATAATGTAATATGTATATGTATATATATATATATTATTATATTGATATGTATATTATTAATATATAAGAGTCAAAGGGGGTCATAGGGTGACCTATAACCCTCTTTGACCCATTAAATAACGATATATGTCTCTAGAGGTCCTAGGACCCCTAGGGACATATGTCTTCCTATAATGGGTCAAAGGGGGTACCTTTGACCCATTAAATGACGACACATGTCCCTAAGACCCCCAGGGACATAGCCGAATCGTTCATATCGGTCAAACGGGGTCATAGAGTGACCTATGACCACCTTTGACCCATTAAACGACGACATATGTCGATAGGGGTCCTAGGACCCCTAGGGACATATTCGAATGGGTATTATGGGTCAAAGGGGGTCATAAGGTGACATATGACCCTCTTTGACCCATTAAACGATGACATATGTCCCTAGGGGTCCTAGGACCCCTAGGGACATAGTTGAATCGTTCATATGGGTCAAAGGGGGTCATAGGGTGGCCTATGACCCCCTTTGACCCATTAAATGACGACATATGTCCCTAGGGGTCCTAGGACCCCCAAGGACAAAGTCGACTCATTCATATAAGTCAAAGGGGGTCATAGGGTGACCTATGACCCCTTTTGACCCATTAAACGATGACATATGTCCCTAGGGGTCCTAGGACCTCTAAGGACATATTCGAATGGGTAATATGGGTCAAAGGGGGTCATAAGGTGACCTATGACCCCCTTTGACCCATTAAACGATGACATATGTCCCTAGGGGTCATAGGACCCCTAGGGACATATTCCAATCATTCATATGGGTCAAAGGGGGTCATAGGGTGACCTATGACCCTCTTTGACCCATTGAATGACGATATATGTCTCTAGGAGTCCTAGGACCCCTAGGGACATATTCGAATGGGTAATATGGGTCAAAGGGGGTCATAGGGTGACCTATGACCCTCTCTGACTCATTAAACGATGACATATTTCTTTAGGGGTCCTTGGACCCCTAGGGACATATTCGAATTGTTCATATGGGTCAAAGGGGGTCATAAGGTGACCTATGACCCCCTTTGACCCATTAAACGACGACATATGTCCCTAGAGGTCTTAAGACCCCTAGGGACATATTCGAATGGGTAATATGGGTCAAATGGGGTCATAAGGTGACCTATGACCCTCTTTGACCCATTAAACGACGACATATGTCCCTAGGGGTCCTCAGACCCCTAGGGACATATTAGAATCGTTTATATGGGTCAAAGAGGGTCATAGGGTGACCTATGACCCTCTTTGACCCATTAAATGACGACATATGTCCCTAGGGGTCCTCAGACCCCTAGGGACATAGTCGAATCATTCATATGGGTCAAAGGGGGTCATAGGGTGACCTATGACCCCATTTGACCCATTAAATGATGACATATGTCCCTAGGGGTCCTAGGACCCCCAAGGACATAGTCGAATCATTCATATGGGTCAAAGGGGGTCATAGGGTGACATATGACCCCCTTTGACCCATTAAATGATGACATATGTCCTTAGGGGTCTTAGGACCTCTAAGGACATATTCGAATGGGCAATATGGGTAAAAGGGGGTCATAGGGTGACCTATGACCCTCTTTGAACTATTAAACGATGACATATTCGAATCGTTCATATGGGTCAAAGGGGGTCATAGGGTGACCTATGACCCTCTTTGACCCATTAAATGACGATTTATGTCTTTAGGAGTCCTAAGACCACTAGGGACATATTCGAATGGGTAATATGGGTCAAAGGGGGTCATAGGGTGACCTATGACCCTCTCTGACTCATTAAACGATGACATATTTCTCTAGGGGTCCTTGTACTCCTAAGGACATATTCAAATTGTTCATATGGGTCAAAGGGGGTCATAGGGTGACCTATGACCCCCTTTGACCCATTAAACGATGACATATGTCCCTAGGGGTCCTAGGAACCCTAGGGACATATTCGAATGGGTAATATGGGTCAAATGGGGTCATAGGGTAACCTATGACCCTCTTTGACCCATTAAATGATGACATATGTCCCTAAGGGTCCTCAGACCCCTAGGGACATATTCAACTCATTCATATGGGTTAAAGAGGGTCATAGGGTGACCTATGACCCTTTTTGACCCATTAAATGACGACATATGTACCTAGGGGTCCTCGGACCCCTAGGGACATATTCGAATCGTTCATATGGGTCAAAGGGGGTCATAGGGTGACCTATGACCCCCTTTGACCCATTAAACGATGACATATGTCCCTAGGGGTCCTAGGACCCCTAGGGACATATACGAATCATACATATGGGTCAAAGGGGGTCATAGGGTGACCTACGACCCCCTTTGACCCATTAAATGATGACATATTTCTCTAGGGGTCCTAGGACCCCTAGCGACATATTCGAATCGGTATTATGGGTCAAAGGGGTTCATAGGGTGACCTATGACCCTCTTTGACCCATTAAATGACGACATATATCCCTAGGGGTCCTTGGACCCCAAGAGACATATTCGAATGGGTAATATGGGTCAAAGCGGGTCATAGGGTAACCTATGACCCTCTTTGACCCATTAAACAACGACATATGTTCCTAGGGGTCCTACGACCCCAGGGACATATTTGAATTGTTCATATGGGTCAAAGGGGGTCATAGGGTGACCTATGACCCCCTTTGACCCATTAAACGATGACATATGTCCCTAAGGGTAATATGGGTCAAATGGGGTCATAGGGTAACCTATGACCCACTTTGACCCATTAAACGATGACATATGTCTCTAGAGGTCCTAGGACCCCTAGGGACATAATCGAATCGTTCATATGGGTCAAAGGGGGTCATAGGGTGACCTATGACCCTCTTGACCCATTAAATAATGATATATGTCTCTAGGGGTCCTAGGACCCCTAGGGACATATTCGAATGGGTAATATGGGTCAAAGGGGGTCATAGGGTGACCTATGACCCTCTTTGACCCATTAAATGATGACATATGTCCCTAGGGGTCGTCGGACCCCAAGGGACATATTCGAATGGGTAATATGGGTCAAAGGGAGTCATAGGTCACCATTAAACGACATATGTGCCTAGGGGTCCTAGGACCCTAGGGACATATTTGAATTGTTCATATAGGTCAAAGGGGGTCATAGGGTGACCTATGACTCCCTTTAACTCACTAAACGACGACATATGTCCCTAGGGGTCCTAGGACCCCTAGAGACATATTTGAATCGTTCATATGAGTCAAAGGGGGTCGTAGGCTGACCTATAATCCCTTTTGACCAATTAAATGATGACATATGTCCTTAGGGGTCCTAGGGCCCCTAGAGACATATTCGAATGGGTAATATGGGTCAAATGGGGTCATAGGGTAACCTATGACCCTCTTTAACCTATTAAATGACGACATATGTCTCTAAGGGTCCTAGGATCCCTAGGGACATATTCGAATCGTTCATATGGGTCAAAGGGGGTCATAGGGTGACCTAAGACCCTCTTGACCTATTAAATGACGATATATTTCTCTATGGGTCCTAGAACCCCTAGCGACATATTCGAATGGGTAATATGGGTCAAAGGGTAGGGTGACCTATGACCCTCTTTGACCCATTAAAAGATGACATATGTCCCTAGGGGTCCTAGGACCCCTAGGGATATATTCAAATGGGTAATATGGGTCAAAGGTGGTCATAGGGTGACCTATGACCCTCTTTGACCCATTAAACGAAGACATTTGTCCCTAGGGGTGCTAGGACCCTAGGGACATATTCGAATGGTTCATATGGGTCAAAGGGGGTTATAGGGTGACCTATGACCCCCTTTGACCCATTAAATGATGACATATGTCCCTAGGGGTCCTAAGACCCCTAGGGACATATTTGAATCATTCATATGAGTCAAAGGGGCTCATAGGGTGACCTATGACCCCCGTTGACCCATTAAACAACGACATATGTCCCTAGTGGTCTTAGGAACCTAGGGACATATTCGAACGGATCATATGGGTCAAAGGGGGTCATAGGGTGACCTATGACCCCCTTTGACCCATTAAACGATGACATATGTCCCTAGGGGTCCTAGGACCGCTAGGGACATATTTGAATCATTCATATGAGTCAAAGGGGGTCATTGGGTGACCTATGACCCCCTTTGACCCATTAAATTATGACATATGTCCTTAGGAGTCATAGGACCCCTAGGGACATATTCGAATGGCTAATATGGATAAAATAGGGTCACAGGGTAAGCTATGACCCTCTTTGACCCATTAAACGACGACATATGTCTCTAGGGGTCCTAGGATCCCTAGGGACATATTCGAATCGTTCATATGGGTCAAAGGGGGTCATAGCTTACCCTGTGACCCCATTTGACCTATATTAGCCATTCTAATATGTCCCTAGGGGTCCTAGGACCCCTAAGGACATATGTTGTCATTTAATGGGTCAAAGGGGGTCATAGGTCACCTTATGACCCCCTTTGACTCATATCAACGATTCAAATATGTCCTTAGGGGTCCTAGGACCCCTAGGGACATATGTTATCATTTAATGGGTCAAAGGGGGTCATAGGTCACCCTATGACCCCCTTTTGACACATATGAATCATTTGAATATGTCCCTAGGGTCCGAGGACCCCTAGGGACATATGTCATCGTTTAATGGGTCAAAGGGGGTCATAGGTCACCCTATGAGCTCCTTTGACTCATATGAACGATTCAAATATATCCCTAGGGGTCGTAGGACCCCTAGGGACATATCTCATCGTTTAATGGGTCAAAGGGGTCATAGGTCACCCTATGACCCCGTTTGACCCATATGAACCATTCGAATATGTCCCTAGGGTCCTAGGACCCCTAGGGACATATGTCTTTGTTTAATGGGTCAAAGAGGGTCATAGGTCACCCTATGACCCCCTTTGACCCATATGAACGATTGGAATATGTCCCTAGGGTCCTAGGACCCCTAGGGACATATATCATCCTTTAATGGGTCAAAGAGGGTCATAGGTCACCCTATGACCCCATTTGACCCATATTACCCATTCGAATATGTCCTTTGGGGTCTAAGGACCCCTAGGGACATATGTCGTCGTTTAATGGGTCAAAGAGGGTCATAGGGTGACCTATGACCCCCTTTGACCCATATTACCCATTCAAATATGTCCCTAGGGGTCCTAGGACCCCTAGAGACATATATCGTCGTTTAATGCGTCAAGAGGGTCATACGTCTCCCTATGACCCCCTCTGACGCATATGAATGATTCGAATATGTCCCTAGGGGTCCTAGGACCCCTAGAGACATATGTCATCTTTTAATGGGTCAAAAAAGGTCATAGGTTACCCTATGACCCCATTTGACCCATATTACCCATTCGAATATGTCCCGAGGGGTCCTAGGACCCTTAGGGACATATGTCGTCAATTAATGGGTAAAAGAGGGTCATAGGTCACCCTATGACCCACTTTGACCCATATTACCCATTCGAATATGTCCCTAGGGGTCCGAGGACCCCTAGATACATATATCATCATTTAATGGGTCAAGAGAGTCATAGGTCACCCTATGACCACCTTTGACCCATATGAACGATTCGAATATGTCCCTAGGGGTCCTAGGACCCCTAGAGACATATGTTGTCGTTTAATGGGTCAAAGATTGTCATAGGTTACCCTATGACCCCATTTGACCCATATTACCCATTCGAATATGTCCCTAGGGATCCTAGGACCACTAGGGACATATGTCGCCATTTAATGGGTCAAAGGGGGTCATAGGTCAGCCTATGACCCCCTTTGACTCATATGAACGATTCAAATATGTCCCTAGGGGTCCTAGGACCCCTAGGGACATATGTCATCATTTAATGGGTCAAAGGGGGTCATAGGTCACCCTATGACCCCCTTTGACCCATTTGAACCATTTGAATATGTCCCTAGGGTCCTAGGACCCCTAGGGACATATGTCATCGTTTAATGGGTCAAAGGGGGTCATAGGTCACCCTATGAGCCCTTTTGACTCATATGAACGATTCAAATATGTCGCTAGGGGTCCTAGGACCCCTAAGGACATATGTCATCGTTTAATGGGTCAAAGGAGGTCATAGGGTGACCTATGACCCCCTTTGACCCATATGAACCATTCGAATATGTTCCTAGGGTCCTAGGACCCCTAGGGACATATGTCTTTGATTAATCGGTCAAACAGGGTCATAGGTCACCCTATGACCCCCTTTGACCCATATTACCCATTCAAATATGTCCTTAGGTGTCCTAGGACACCTAGGGACATATGTCGTCATTGAATGGGTCAAAGAGGGTCATAGGTCACCCTATGGCCCCCTTTGACCCATATTACCCATTCGAATATGTCCCTAGGGGTCCTATGACCCCTAGAGAAATATATCGTCGTTCAATGGGTCAAGAGGGTCTTAGGTCACCCTATGACCCACTTTGACCCATATGAACGATTCGAATATGTCCTTAGGGGTCCTAGGACCCCTAGAGACATATGTCGTCATTTAATGGGTCAAAGAGGGTCATAGGTTAGCCTATGACCCCATTTGACCCATATTACTCATTCGAATATGTCTCTAGGGGTCCTAGGACCCCTAGGAACATATGTCGTCGTTTAATGAGTCAAAGGGGGTAATAGGTCACCCTATGACCCCCTTTGACCCATCTGAACGATTCAAATATGTTCCTAGGGTCCTAGGACCCCTAGGGACATATGTCGTCGTTTAATGAGTCAAAGAGGTTCATAGGTTCATAGGTCACCCATATTACCCATTTGAATATATCCCTTGGGGTCCAAGGACCCCTAGGGACATATGTCGTCATTTAATGGGTCAAAGAGGGTCATAGGTCACCCTATGACCCCCTTTGACCCATATTACCCATTCGAATATGTCCCTAGGGGTCCTAGGACCCCTAGAGATATATATCGCCGTTTAATGGGTCAAGAGGGTCATAGGTCACCCTATGACCCCCTTTGACCCATATGAACGATTCGAATATGTCCCTAGGGGTCCTAGGACCTCTAGACACATATGTCATTGTTTAATGGGTCAAAGAAGGTCATAGGTCACCCTATGACCCCCTTTGACCCATATTACCCATTCGAATATGTCTCTTGGGGTCCAAGGACCCCTAGGGACATATGTCATCGTTTAAAGGGTCAAAGAGGGTCATAGGTCACCCTATGACCCCCTTTGACCCATAATACTTATTCAAATATGTCCCTAGGGGTCCTAGGACCCCTAGAGACATATGTCGTCGTTTAATGGGTCAAAGGGGGTCATAGGTCACCCTATGACCCCCTTTGACCCATATTTACAATTTGAATATGTCCCTAGGGGTCTTAGGACCCCTAGGGACATATGTCATCGTTTAATGGGTCAAAGAGGGTCACAGGTCACCTTATTACCCTCTTTGACCCATATGAACGATTCGAATATGTCCCTAGGACCCATAGAGACATATGTCATCATGTAATGGGTCAAAGAGGGTCATAGGTTACCCTATGACACCATTTGACCTATATTACCCATTCGAATATGTCCCTAGGGGTCCTAGGACCCCTAGGGACATATGTCATCGTTTAATGGGTCAAAGGGGGTCATAGGTCACCCTACGACCCCGTTTGACTCATATGAATGATTCAAATATGTCCCTATGGCTCCTAGGACCCCTAGGGACATATGTCGCCGTTTAATGGGTCAAAGGGGGTCATAGTGTGACCTATGACCCCCTTTGACCCATTAAACGGCGACATATGTCCCTAGGGGTCCTAGGACCCTAGGGACATATTTCAATCGTTCATATGGGTCAAAGGGGGTCATAGGGTGACCTATGACCCCATTTGACCCATTAAACGACGACATATGTCCCTAGGGGTCCTAGGACCCCTAGGGACATATTCGAATGGGTAATATGGGTCAAATGGATTCATAGGGTAACCTATGACCCTCTTTGACCCATTAAATGACGACATATGTCTCTAGGGGTCCTAGGGACATATTCGAATCGTTCATATGGGTCAAAGAGGGTCATAGGCTGACCTGTGACCCTCTTTGACCCATTAAATGACAACATATGTCCCTAGGGGTCCTAGGACCCCTACGGACATATTCGAATCGTAAATATGGGTCAAAGGGGGTCATAGGGTTACCTATGACCCCCTTTGACCCATTAAACGACGACATATGTCTCTAGGGGTCCTAGGACCCATAGGGACATATTCGAATGGGTATTATGGGTCAAAGGGGGTCATAGGGTGACCTATGACCCTCTTTGACCCATTAAACGACGGCATATGTCCCTTGGGGTCCTCGGACCCCAAGGGACATATTCGAATGGGTAATATGGGTCAAATGGGGTCATAGGGTGACCTATGACCCTCTTTGACCCATTAAACCATGACATATGTCCCTAGGGGTCCTAGGACCCTAGGGACATATTCCAATCGTTCATATGGGTCAAAGGGGGTCATAGGGTGACCTATGACCCCCTTTGACCCATTAAACGACAACATATGTCCCTAGGGGTCCTAGGACCCCTAGGGACATATTTGAATCGTTCATTTGAGTCAAAGGGGGTCATAGTGTGACCTACGACCCGCTTTGATGCATTAAACGATGACATATGTTCCTAGGGGTCCTAGGACCCCTAGAGACATATTCAAATGGGTAATATGGGTCAAATGGGGTCATAGGGTAACCTATGACCCTCTTTGACCCTTTAAATGATGACATATGTCTCTAGGGGTCCTAGGACCCCTATGGACATATTCGAATCGTACATATGGGTCAAAGGGGGTCATAGGTCACCCTATGACCCTCTTGACCCATTAAACGACGATATATGTCTCTGGGGGTCCTAGGACCCTTAGGGACATATTCAAATGGGTAATATGGGTCAAAGGGGGTCATAGGGTGACCTATGACCCTCTTTGACCCATTAAACGACGATATATGTCTCTAGGGGTCCTAGGACCCCTAGGGACATATTCGAATGGGTAATATGGGTCAAAGGGGGTCATAGGGTGACCTCTGACCCTCTCTGACCCATTAAACAATGAGATATGTCGCTAGGGGTCCTAGGACCCCTAGGGACTTATTCGAATGGGTAATATGGGTCAAAGGGGGTCATAGGATGACCTATGACTCTCTTTGACCTATTAAACGATGACATATGTATATAAGCATCCTAGGACCCTTAAGGACATATTCGAATGGGTATTATGGGTCAAAGGGGGTCATAGGGTGACCTATAAGCCTCTTTGACCCATTAAATGATGACATATGTCCCTAGGGGTCCTTGGACCCCAAGGGACATATTCGAATGGATAATATGGGTCAAAGGGGGTCATAGGGTGACCTATGACCCTTGTTGACCCATTAAATGACGACATATGTCCCTAGGGGTCCTAGGACCCCTAGGGACATATTTGAATCGTTCATATGAGTCAAAGGGGGTCATAGGGTGACCTATGACCCCCTTTGATCCATTAAACGATGACGTATGTCCCTAGGGGTCCTAGGACCCCTAGGGACATAGTCGAGTCGTTCATATGGGTCAAAGGGGGTCATAGGGTGACCTATGACCCCCTTTGACCCATTAAATGATGACCCTCTTTGTATTATATATTATTATATTAATATGTATAATAATATAATATATATATAACAACGTAATATTTTTATTAAATATAATATATATTATAAATATTATTATATTAATATATATGTTATTAATATATCTATATAATAACGTAATATTTTAGTATATATAACGTAATATTTTAGGATATACTATTTATACTATTTTAGGATAATAATTATAATATAAATAAACACTAAATATTAATATTATTATATGTATAGTAATAATAATAATATAATTATAGCTATAATAATAATATATATTAATACTATATATTGTAGCTTAATATAAATAAACACTCTATATTTACACTATTATATCTATATTAATAATATTAATACTATTATAGGTATAATAGTAATATTGATAGTATAGGTATATTAATACTATTTTATATGAATATTATTGATATTTTATACTAATACTAATATACTATTAACTTAGTTATAAATTAAAGTCGTTTGCCTCCAAATATTTTCATAATATTAATATTATTGTGGCAAAGGAGGGAAACCTTAGCAAGTTTTCCCCCCAAAAGTCATTTTCCTATATCGGATATCCGATCTATTATCCGATATCCGATTATACTGGCATCAATTTCAAATATACGACTGTCCCTACAGACCCGACAGCATTACTTTTTTACCTCTTTTTTCACGGGATTTGTAAAAAGTCGTGTTTTGGGGCCTAACCAATCAAAAAGATTTCGAAAATATAATCTTAGGTGTTCAAATTTGTCATCTGAATGGGGAGCAGCAGCCGTCGAAAGAATAAACGTAAAAGGAAGATATCCAATGAAGACATTGCAACATATAGGGAAAAGGACAAAATGAAACACTGAAAAAAAAGACAAGGTATGCTAAATATCAATCAAGTTGACGATGAATTAATAGAAGGTGAAATCATAGAGTCAGATAATGAAAATGTACAGTTGGGGAATGAAAATGTACCTATTGAAAATGATAATGCAGAAATTGAAAATGTAGAGATTGAAAATTTTGAAGAAGAAATGCCACCAAGTCATAATCCAAATTGCATAATTGACCATGTTGAAGATGACAATGCACAGGAACTTAATGCACAAGAACCTTACATATCTCCTAATTATAATCGACATGAAGGTTCTAAAACACCAAAATGGATAATTGAAATTGATGAAACGATTATGACTAGTTTGGAAGGAAAAAAATCAGAAAGAACCATTCGGTTATGGGCTTCAAGACTATATCAGATGTTTTTCGGCAACAAGACAGTGGTAGAGCAATGTCAGCTTTTCGTGCACTTATTATAGATGCAAAAGATGAGACCTATGCTTTCCAAATTGAAAATTCGTGTCAATAAAAAGTTGGAAAGAAATGCCATTATTGTGAAGAATCTTTTCAGTGCTCTCAATAGCGTTGGGAAAAATAGCAGAGAGAAGGATAATAGAGCTGCTCGAAGGGTTATTACAACCTCTTTGGTAAGTCATCATTTGAGAAAGGGTAGATATATGAGACAAACTTGTATTGATTTGAATCTAAATCGTACTACTTTGAGAAGAGCACTTAGTCGACGAGAGAAAATTGATGATCCTCTTCAAAATGAAACATGGGAATTTGGTGGGAGACTTCCACATTTTGATAAGAAGCTATCCGACGATGTGAAGGAAGAAATTATACAATTTTGGCACTCTAACTCACGAGTATCACCCAATGCTAAAGATGTCTTAAAGTTGAGAATTGGCATCAGAGATCGCATGCCACATCCTTAACACTATTTGGAGGTAAGTCAAACTATGTTGTTCAAACAATTTAGAGAGAGTCATCCAAGTGTTCATATATCACAAAGGGATTTTGAATCTTTGAAGCCATTTTATTGTGTGCCACTCAAAATTTGAAATACATGTTGTTGCAAATATATGCACCATGAACTATTATGCTCCATTCGTTCTACTTTACATAGTAAAGAAATGTTGGAGGATTGTGGGGCTATTGGGCTTCCAAAATCATCAAGAGACTTGTTAGATCAACTCTTATGTCATAGAGTTGATGGTTTTTCCTTTTATAAAAATGCTTGCTTAAATGAGAAGTGTTCAGAATGTGGTGGCTTATCCAAGTTTGACACATGTTTCCATGAGGGGTGTGAACAAGATCTTGGAAAGACAATAGTGAAAAAAAGGGTCTATGAAATGGTGAAATACACATTGAAGAGTGGGAGTGAGAGCTCTAGATGTGAATTGGTTGGAAAAGATATCAATGTGGCTAATTTTATTTCAGATTTCAAGGCAAATCTTTTTTACAAGTATGCAAGACATAGTCACAGGTCTCAGTGGTTGGATCAACAATTTAGAACGTGTAAGGAGACTTTTCCCATTGGCACTATTATATCAGTTGTTGATTTTGCTGAGAACTACACATTGCAACCTCAAAATGAGACACAATCTCAGTATTACAACTCTATTTAGATTGCAATTTTTGTTCACATAACATATAGACATGCCCCTGATAGTGCGGAAGATAATCGAAAGATTATTAGAGAGTATCATTTTTATATGAGTGATGATAGATCTCACTCTCACGAGTTTGTGCAACATTGTTTCGAGAATTTTTTTTATTTCTTACACAAGCATGCAATTGCTATGGATAGACATATCATTTGGTCAGATAACTATACAGGTCAATTCAAGAATGCTCGCATGTTTTATTGGTTGTGTAGGATGCACGTAGAGAGAGGGGTGCCTCATATTTGGAGTTTTTTTGAGTCCGGCCAAGGAAAAGGGGAACATGATGGAGCAGGGGCATGTGTGAAGAGAGCTCTAGTTAAGGAGCAACTGAAGATTTCAACAATAGAGCTTCTTGATGCTCGTAGCATTGTTGATTGGTGTAGTTTAGCATTATCACAGGGGGGGACTCTTAATTCAGTGGTACGTAGGTTCTTTTGGTTAGTTGAGGAAGGGTCCATAGGTGATAGATCAGATTGTGCTACAGTGACAGATTCATCAAAAATGCATTCATTTCGGAGCTCTAATTCTAGTACATGGACCATTTGGACACGACAACTAGCTTGTTTTTGTCATACTTGTTTTCAGTGTGATTGGGATCACTGTGAGTCAAGTGAGTGGGTGAACACATGGGCTCCACATTATCTTACTCCATTTTCTATCATACCCTCTATCAAAAATGATGACATGGAAAGTTCACTTGAGCATAATCATCTATCAGATCTACTTCAGCCAGGACATGTCTTTGCATTGGTTGCACCACAAAGGAATGATGAGAAATCTGATTATTGGTTAGCACATTATGTAAGAGGAAAAAAAAACTTGCACAACCGATCACAAATGATGATGGATTCACGTATCCTACTGGTTCAGTGGTTGTTGCTGGAACATGGCTGCGGACATACATGCTTAGAAGGAATGAAATTCCTGCATTTGAAGACTATTAGAAGCACAAAGTAATTCTCATATATTTGCATCTTATTATAGCAACAAATATAAAGTTATTGAAGCATCAAGGAAGACCAAAAGTAAAAGAACTTTTTACTATTGCTAATGCTGATCATGAAGCCTTGTTGGAGACCCTAAAACAGAGAGAGGACCCTATTGGAATACTTGACTAGGTATATATACTTCTTATGTTATTTTATTCATAATGATTTAATGAATTGATGATTATCTTGTTTAATACAATAAGTTACTAATTTTTGTATGATATTAGAATGTAGGTACATCATGAAGAGTTGGAGGGGGGTGGTATTGGGGAGAATTTCTAAAATTTATGATGTATTATGATGTAAAATGTGTAGTTTTTTGTATATGGTTTTTGTATTTTGGTAGGTTCTTTGTAAGGAATTATAAGAGGAAGATATTGAACAAGTTCTTCCAAATCATATTTGCATGTGATACAAGGCTATAACGACAATTTTAAGAGCATTTATAACTATATGAAAGATAATTGCATGTGGATATCGTATTACAAATTTGGTTTTTTCCTTATTTGACATAAAGCTAACATTATTATTATTAAAACTATTTTTATCAAACTAATCAAATAAGAAAAATCCATAAAGTACGGATGAACAATTAGAATACTTGATTTCTTCCATTTTACAACCAATCATAGCATTTGAAAGCTTAAAGAGTCATAATATTGTATAATGTTTTGAAAGACTTTCATATTGAAAAGTTGTATGAAGCACATTTGGGATAAGCCATAAAATCCATGAAAGAAGATAGCATGTAGGATAAGCAATTAAAGCCAATAAGCAAGATAGCACATGCATACTGACATGATATGAAGTTGGATATGAAGACTATGAGTGGATGAGTCATTAGAGGTATCAACAATCCCATCATAAATGAGATCTTGGATTTTATGTTTCAACACTATGGAATCTTTAGTTTTATGAAATTTTCTTCCATGGAGATTAATTTAAGAGTGCCCCGTGTGTATGTAAAGGTCTTAAGGGAGATTAATTTAAGAATGCAATATTCTCCTCTAACCTTTTCTCAAGTTTAGAATTGATTTCTATCATGTGCTTAGAGAGATGAAGGTAAGAAAGATTATTTGTCTCTTCTAGCTCTTTGTATTGAACATATAGAAAGAGAGATGACAAGTGAACAAATTTAAGTGTAGTCAATAGATCAAGGAAACTATTTAGTGAAAGAAATTCTTAGTATGCATATCATAGACCATGAAGTTAGAAAATACCAATACCTCTAAGACCAAAGAGCCATTTTAAGTATGTTCAAGCACTAGAGACATAGAAAATCAAAGTCAATTTATGAAACTCCCCTTAGCAAAAAATGCAAACAAATATTTGCATTTGACATTTTGACTTGGTTGAAAAAGTTTGACAATAATTGATAATATTGCAAGCTTGATGTTCAAAAGCAATTTTTTTTCCAAGAAAGATAGTGACACATGGAGTACTCTTCAAACAATCATCCATCATTTGCGGCCACCCCGTACCGAGGAGTCTCCAAGGTGCTCTAAGTGCATTTGGAGGTCGATCTTTCGAGGGTCATAATTCAGAGCTTGTGAGGGCTATTGATGAATTGTCAAATGCTATAGGATGATGATCCTGAGGCCTAAAATAACCTATCTCATTTTCGAGAGATCACATTCTGTTTGGATTCAGCACAGCGATCTCGGTCGATGCCAAAACTCACAGTGTGCCTCAGTTCATAGGTGCACCACAGCGTAACTTTGAAACCGCCGATCCTGGCATCGAATCGTCAGTTCCATTAGCTCCGGATGGCCGGGTGAACTCTAGTCACACCCTTGTTCTGGCCACGAAGACCATCCATCATTTGCGGCCACCCCGTACCGAGGAGTCTCCAAGGTGCTCTAAGCGCATTTTGAGGTTGATCTTTCGAGGCTCATAACTCAGAGCTCGTGAGGGCTATCAATGAACTGTCAAATGCTACAGGATGGTGATCCTGAGGCCTAAAATAACCTATCTCATTTTCGAGAGATCACACTTCGTTTGGATTCAGCACAGCGATCTCGCTCGATGCCAAAACTTGCAGTGTGCCTCAGTTCATAGGTGCACCACAACATAACTTTGAAACCACTGATCTTGGCATCGAATCGTCAGTTCCATTAGCTCCGGATGGGCGGTTGAACCCTAGTTACACCCTTGTTCTGGCCATGAAGACCATCCATCATTTGCGGCCACCCTATACCGAGGAGTCTTCAAGGTGCTCTAAGTGTATTTTGAGGTCGATCCTTCGAGGATCATAACTCAGAGCTCGTGAGGGCTATCGACAAACTGTCAAATGCTACAGGACGGTGATCTTGAGGCCTAAAATAACCTATCTCATTTTTGAGAGATCACATTCCGTTTGGATTCAGCACAACGATCTCGCTCGATGCCAAAACTCGTAGTGTGCCTCAGTTCATAGGTGCACCACAGCGTAACTTTGAAACCACCGATCTTGGCATCGAATCGTCAGTCCCATTAGCTCTAGATTAGTGGGTGAACCCTAGTCACACCTTTTTTTCTATCCATGAAGACCATCCATCATTTGCGGCCATCTCGTACTGAGGAGTCTTCAAGGTGCTCTAAGTGCATTTTGAGGTCGATCCTTCGAGGGTCATAACTCAGAGCTTGTGAGGGCTATCGATGAACTGTTAGAGGAGAAAAGTTTGTAAGGATGGAGTGGCTTAGTGTTTTTGCTAAAATAAGTTAGTGGGAAGGCTTTATTAGAGGTTCTTGGCCAAACTAGTGGGGTGTATGCCAAAATTTCTTGTTTTATTTCTACTTGGTTTTGTTTTCTTGTTTTGTGCTTGAGTATTGTTATGGGATTGGGACTTACACTCACCCTTGTGGGAAGGGAAGAGAAGTCTAGGGTGAAGGGCTTAAGTTGGGTTCAAAAAATGTATTGAGAACCTTGGAGTATGGGCTCCATTGTATGCCATAACATTTCATATCTTGCTGGGGGTGATAAGGAAAGTATGGTGTAGAAAGGAAGTTTGAGGAGTTATAGCTAATGCTAGTGGGTTTGGAGGAGGAAATGTGGAGGCCCCGAGAGGGCATTAAATGGTTCATTTATGATAGCCCCGAGAGGGCATGAAATTTGGTGAATTATGATAGCCCCGAGAGGGCATGAAAATTGTTTATTGCAAATATGGTTTGGTATGGCAAGTCTCCATTTTAGAACACACCTTCACCCTATGTTTATGGTTCCATCTGTGAAGCCTTTGTGAAATAGTCTTGGGGAGAAATTATTTCAAGTTTGAAATGTAATGTTTATGCATTGAAAGATTGTATGTGTATCCCAGTTTGAGCCTTGTTCCCTAGTGCGGGGGTGGTCTCTTTGAGGCCTATGGTTGGGTGGAAAGCACCCATGGTCCTTGTTATTTTGTTGTGTTGCATATGCAGATTTGTGTCCAAGGGAGCAATGGAAATGGCTTGGAATGATCATCTTGCAGATTGATGTTGGATGAGAAAACTTGACATTGTGCCCTCATTTGTGAAGGAGGATTCACCAGCTTGTTCATGTTCTCAACGATCATGTTGGACAATGTTCATGCTACTCATTGTCCATATCTTTCAATGTCCATGTTCCTTATGATTTTGAAAAGTCCCTTATGTTGCCCCATTGTGATGGAAGGAGATTGTATCATTGTTACCTAATGTACGTGTAGAAGAAAATATTGATAAGGTTGTATATGCATGTTTCATTTGGAGTTTATATTGTTATGAAAGCATTGGTACGAGTCACAAATTTTCTTTGACATCATTGTTATCATTTGAAAATGTGAAAGAAAGTTTTCTCCCTGTGGTATTGTAAATGACTAGTTGATAATAACAATCCATAGATGTTAAGTGATACCATTGATTGTATAAATTTAAAACTTAGTAGATTGCTTACAATCTTGTTGTGCACTCAATAATTTGGTGAGGAAGCAATGTTGATAGATAATGAGGATATAGTAATATACTAATTGTCACATTAATATATATTGTAACAATTAATGAATGTGTGTACATTGGTAATGAGGATAATAAGTAATTCTGATCCCCTTCCCTTACATGCTAGAATCACGACCTAGTCCATATGATACAACTGACAGACCCTAATAGAATATTAGTATCAGAGGCTTGTTAGGATATGAATTACCTCACTAATTTATGAGTGTTGTATCTTGAACTTGCTCGTTTGACTCGTGACGCTAACTTGAACTAGACTGCCATCCAATCTATTTGAAAACCACCTGTGACTAAAATGTTAACACCTTCACACTATTCACACGAGTCTTGAACTCCTATTCAATGATAACCTTGTTTTACAATATGTAATTTCTTATGCCACTTCATAAGCTTAAAAAAAAAAAAATTGTTGTGTTTTTACTAGTAAAATTTAGGGCATGACACATGATCCACGATAAATTGAACAATACTAGATACTAAATTAATATGTATATCATTGTGCACGTAAATGATAAAAATATATATCAAAATACATGTATCCATAGATAAAATTTTACAAAAATATATATCAAAGATCATGTATCCATAGACAAAGTACTCAAATATATATATATCAAAATACATAGATCCATATACAAAATGTGGCTGTTCCTGCCACCAGAATGTGTATAATATCAATGTTTCTATATACAATGTGGCATATGCCATCTCAAAATGTCTCATGATGCATCCTACGAAAACTATACTATCCTAGGGTGCTGGTGGATGATCAAAATGCAGCCTCTTCGCTGCACTAGGTGGATCAGATGCCTCCTACATAAACAAAAAAGGAAAACCCAAAGTTACACTACTAAATTTATATGATTCTACGTATCTAACATTGAATTACTCAAATGCATAATGATATTTTCCATATTGGAGATTAATACTATCAAAATTTCATAATAAATACCTCTCTCGTCGACCTCCTGCGCCGGTCAGAAGTCCTCTTGTATGCCCTTGGCAATGCTGGTACCTCTGTGATTGTGGGCTGTATATGTTCAAATACCTTTGTCAGATGAATCTACAATTTAAACTATAACATTATAATTCATAGCATGCTAAATTTATAACATATTTAATCATGAATTCAAACTACAACTTACTATTGTAGGCTCCTCCTCAGGAGTGAGTGGCCGCGTCATCAAATCTACATAACTGTCCCGTCGAACCTCATGTGCACTAGGAGTCTCCTATGAGATACAAAATAGTAGTTGTTAATATCACGGAAATTAGTTTTGAATTTATTTATGAAGATAAGTGATGCAAGAGCATCCCATGCTCATCAGGGGAACATTGAAGATCCAAGGCATTACAGAGGTCATGGAACATCTCTTGAAGTCAATTGGGCAATCCTTGCAGCAATTATGGCTCATGGAAGCATACAAAGTTATAATGTTGGACTCATATGTGGAAGAAAGTTGTAATTGGGCATGAGATAGGATTTTAGGATTTCATATGGTAGATGTGTCATTTGATAGGTTCATGTAGGTTGTCATGATCATATCTTGTCATTAGACAAGTCAAAACATTCTAGAATTGAGTTTTGGGGTTTGAACAAGCAGGCCCTGGTTTTTAAGCCATTTTAAGGAGGGTTTTGAAGTTTGGGTGTTTAGGAGTGTGACCAAGACCTATAATCTTGAAAATCCTTAGTGTGTTGGTCCCTTTGTTGAAGCCTTGGTGTGTCTAATTCCTCCTTGTGTGTCCCAGAGTTGAAAGGTACATAAGTGGTGTCCAGAGATTTCTTGCTGAGGAAAGAAAGAGAATCAGTGAGTTGGCCCTTGGGAAGGAAGAAAACTTGTTGTGAAAATGCCTCCTAAAAATCAAATGGCTAGAGAACTTGAAGAATTGAGAGAAGAGTTGGCAAAAGAGAAAAGAGAGAGGAGAGAACTTGAAGCATCTAGAGTGAGGGAAGAAAGACAGATGAGAAGAGAGAGGCTGGAGCTTATTGCAAGGATAGAATCCTTAGAAAAGGAAAGGCAAGAACCTAGAGGAGAAGAGGTTAAAGGAAGAAATCATAGAGAGAACCATGAAGAAGAAGAGGTTGGTAATGCAAGGCAAGAGCATGAGACAACAGATGATCTTGAAGAAAGGAGATTTATGAGAATCATTAAGGCAGTACAAGGTAATGGTGGGAAGACCATATTGATTTTCCAATATACCAGGGTAAAATGGATAGTGAAGAAGTGCTAGGGTGGATAGAGGCCCTTGAGAACTAATTTGATCTTGAAGACATAGAGGCAGATAAGAAGGTAAAAGTAGCAAAAACAAGACTGAGAGGAACATCACTCACTTGGTGGACTAGTGTTCAGAATGAGAGAGAGGAAAGGTGGTGCAGGGCACCTAACCTATGTGGCAGGGGGGAACAAGTATCTCTGTTGCCGGACACCTTGCCACTCCATGAAAGCGAGGATTCAAGTAGATTAGGAAGTAGGAATAAAGGTTTGGTCCATATTTTACAAGTTGGTCTATGTTTTGTAATAAAGGCACATGTAAGGCCCACAAGCATTTTGGTGTGGTTGTAAAACAAGTGACTCCATGGGACCAAAAGGCCTTAGAATAGGGTATTTAGAGTCTAAACAGTATTAGCAAAAAGTGGTTGTTTGTTTGTTTTATGGTTGGGAATGCCTATATGGTTGTTCCAATGGTCATGTAGACCTTTATATATGTCATATGTGATCTCAGTTGAAAGGGGGAGATCAGAGTGTATGGTGGTTTGGAGAAAAAATAATAAAAACTTCAATTTTCTGGAAATTTACTTAGTTGCATTTAATAAATCCATATGACCAATTTTGAGTCAATGGAATAGTTTAGAAAGTTAGGGAATGCATAAAAACTATAGTTTGAAATTTGAATTTCAAATTCAAACGGTCATATTAGTTTTGGAGGGAAAGTAGTAATTTGGTATTTGTTTGATTAAATAAACCTTTGTAACCAACTTGGTCGGTTGGACAGGTGCATATAAGCCTATTTAAATTGTAATGAACATATGCAAGACATGAATCATTATTGGTACGGAAAAAATCATAGAAATTGTATAGAACAACAATCATACTTTCCTCTGCATCAATTAAAAAAATAAAAAATAAATGATACTTATACATACAATGGGGCTCTCTGTGCGAATGAAAATCCCTGATGATCTAGGACGCCAAATCTGTACAGGCTCATCGCCAGTAGCCACACCCTATATACAATAAATAATGTAATTAAATGAGATTACCACAAACATTTTACAAGAATGCATCAATATTTAATCAATTAGAAAACATCTAATTACCTTTCCTTTGTCAATGCATGTTGGCTCACCCCCCGCACTTTGTCCCCCCGGGGCAGGTGGTATCTGCAAGATAAAAGAAAGATTAGCAACCATATATGCTACAATATCAAATAGAAAAAAGAAATGCGAACACAACATAATGTACCATAGATGTCTCAAGGCCAAATGAAATGGCCGAGAGTGTAGCATCATCTATTTGTTTGAGCTCCTCCTCGGTCATCAACTAAATATGAATGAAGATCACATACATGTAAAAGTCAGTATGGCTTAAAAATTAAAATTACTCTATTATAAAAATTAACTTTAAATCAAATATGTCATAACAAAAAAATGTATACACGTACCGACACCAAAGGAGTCCATGCCTCTACATTCCCCTCCTCTCTCGCATCAGGGTCTGTAGCCTCTGCACGTGCATCTGGTGTATCCTCGTCTAATACAAAATGATACTCAGGAAGATCACCTATGGGACCCAGGCAAATATTCTTGCATGTAATGCAATTGTGAGGCACACAAACATGTGATGAGCTAGCCAATGATGAACTGGCACCAACATCATCAACACGAGGAGGCAAGACTGACCTAGCCTGAGATATCATTAGGCTACTCAGCCTATGAATGGCTCTGATGGTCTGAGAGCTAGCCTCTGCCATAATATCTGGATGCTGCACTCGAGGAGGGGGGGAGATATCAGGTGGGGGGGACAAAAGTGCCAAGTTTCTTCCGCTGGGAAGAGGGTCTATCCTGAGGAGCTCCTAGTCCTAAGCCCATGTTGGGCTTCATGCTCCAATAGTTCACTTTAAGTTTCAACACAAATTCTGCATATAATTTTTTAAGGAAATAAGATGGTATGTCTAAATTTCCATGTGGAGGGATATCAAAGACCATCCACCAACAGTCCCAAAAATTTGCACGTATGGCGTCATTTGTGCACCATTTAATCGATAGTTTGGTTTTTTTTGGGTCAACTAGTATACCCATTTTTGGGTTAGCAAAAAGGCTTGCCAAATCGTCTTTGGTTATGTTGAGGGCCACGACCTCATCATAATCCAAACCATCATCAAACATCTGGTGCATTTCATCACGCCAACGAAGAGCGGCATTTTGTTGGTTTGTAAGAGTTTCAATGTTATCCACTATGGTGTTTAACGTGGATAACATAGGAGCCAGTGCAGGTACATTATTGTATGTTCTATGCAAACCTCTCAACTCAGTGAGATTTTCATTTATCAAATCCTCGATTCGAGGAGGGTTTTGAGGAGGTAGAGGATCATTTGGTGGACGATTTTGTGGGGATACTGGATCGTTTGGTGGTGGGTTGCGAGGAATATTATTCCCTGCCTCAGTGTCATCATTTTGATCAGCCATTCCTATTGAATTACAAAACGTAATATATATTAAAAAAAATCTAAATTTTAACCATTTTTGTCAAAAAAAACCCTAGATTCAACTAAAACAAACAAAATCTTGTTAAAATCTATTAAATTTAGGTTAAAAATGAGTCAGGGGGGGAACATACCTGATATCTGATATCCGATTTGCTATCTGATCTTCGATTTATTATCTAATATCTGATCTAACTGGCCCAAATTCGCGTGAAAATAAGGGCCGCGGGTCTGTGATTTTGTGTTTAATCCATGCACAAGTATCAGATATCCGATATTATATCGGATATCCGATATTATAATATATATAATATAACATATATATTACATTTTATATATTTTTATATTATATTTTATATTTATTATATTAATTTACTATATATTATAACATATAAAATATTATATTATATTATTATAATATAATATGTTATTATAATATTATTATTATAGTATAATATTATACGATTATAATATAATAATAATATTATTATTATATTATAGTATAATAATTATTATAATAATAATATTATTATATTATAGTATAATAATTATAATAATAATAATATTATTATATTATAGTATAATAATAATAATTATAATAATATTATTATATTATAGTATAATAATTATTATAATAATAATATTATTATAATATAATAGTATGATATATTATTTAATATTATTATTATTATTTTATATCAATAATAATAATAATAATATTAAATAATATATCATACTATTATATGATTTTAATTATTAGTCGGATATTGGATTTAAAATCGGATATCCGATATGATATCGGATATCTGATAAGGCTCGGCTTAACCTTCCAGGTTTGGTTCCTGGATAGGTTAAAAAAAGTCAGAGCAGATTTTGAAGTGCTTTGAGGCGTCTTCAAACTCTTTTTTTTTCACATCGCCACTTTTTGGCACACCATGATCCTGCACATACCCGGGTATTAATGTATGGATTAGAAGAAGTTGCAAAGAAAGAAATTCAGTTTTGGAGTCATTTTTACTATTGTTTGCATGCTGCACAAAATGTATAGACTTTTAGACCAGATGTGATGGATTTTTGAGATAGATCTTTGAATCACCTTTCTTTTTCTTCTGGTCTCATCTTTCTACATGTTTTCTAACTCACGTTATTGCATTTTTAGTGAAACTAGGTTTTTAGGATAGCATTTTGGTGAACACAGCAAAAATGGGCCTCTAACTGCAATTTCCTTGGTTTAAATTTCATGGCCACTTGGGAAATGCTAGTTAGTAGGGTCCTTTTTAAGATTCTAGGGTTTCAAGACTAGAGGATGTGTTTTGTGATTTATCAAATAAAGCCCTAGGCCAAATCTCCCTCACCGTTCGTCGAGGGATCAAATTGTCTATTCTCTTAGCTCCAAGTGGCCAGGTAAACTCTGGCCCCAAGCTCATCCCATCCCATTAAGTGCTCAAATGTTTTTGGGCATGCCGAACTGAAATGTCCATAAGAGTCACTAAATGCGATAGGGAAATGATCTTTGACGGTGCATATCTTGGAGCCCATGTAAGGTATGGATGTAATTTTGGGTGCTATAGGATCATGTTACTGAGACCTACAATAACCTCTCTCACTTTTTGGAGATTTTACTCTATTTTGATTCTGTGATGCCATCTCATGTGATGCTAAAACTCGTAGTGTTGGCTACTACAAAGTTGCCAACTACCAAATCTCCCTCATTGTTCATCATGGGATTGAACTGTCTATTTTGTTAGCTCTAGGTGGCTGGGTAAACCCTAGCCCCAAGCTTATCCTATCTCGTTGAGTGCTCAAACATTCTCAGGAATGCCAAACTGAAATGTCCCTAAGAGTCATGAAATGCCATAATGTAATGATCATTAATGGGGCATATCTCGGAGCTCGTGCAAGGTATGGATGCAATTCTAGGTGCTTAAGGACCATGTTGTAGAGACCTACAATAAACTCTCTCATTTTTTGGAGATCTTAGTCCATTTTTATTTTGTGATGCCATCTTAGGTGATGTTGAAACTCGTAGTGTTAGCCAATACAAAGTTTCCAACTACCAAATCTCCCTCACCGTTCATTGTGGGATCAAACTATCCATTCCATTAGCTCCAAGTGGCTAGGTAAACCTTGGTCCCAAGCTCATCCCATCCCATTGAGTGCTTGAACATTCTCTAGCACATTGAACCAAAACATCTCTAAGAGTCACTAAATGTCATAGGGCAGGGATCTTTGATGGGGCATATCTTAGAGCTCGTGCAATGTATGGATGTGATGCTAGGTGTTATAGGACCGTGTTGTAGAGACCTACAATAATCTTTCTCACATTTGGAGATCTTACTCCATTTTGATTTTGTGATGCCATCTAGGTGATGCTGAAACTCGTAGTGTTGGCTAGTACAAAGTTGCCAACTACCAAATCTCCCTCACTGTTCATCATGGGATCAAACTATCTATTCTATTACCTCTGGGTGGCTAAGTAAACCCTAGCCCCAAGCTTGTCCTATCTCATTGAGTGCTGAAACATTCTAGGGCATAATGAATCGAAACGTCTATAAGAGTCACTAAATTCCATAGGGAATGATATTTGACAAGGCATATCTCGAAGCTTTTGTGAGATATGGATGTGATTTTAGGTGCTATAAGACTATGTTGCAGAGACTTATAATAACCTCTCTCACTTTTGAGAGATCTTACTCCATTTTGATTTTGCAATGTCATCTCGGGTGATGCTGAAACTCGTAGTGTTGGCCAGTATAAAGTTGCCAACTATCAAATCTCTATCATTGTTCACTGTGGGATCAAACTATGTATTCCATTAGCTCTAGGTGGCTAGGTAAACCCTAGCTCCAAGCTCATCCCCATCTTATTTAGTGCTCGAATGTTCTTGGGCACGCCAAACCAAAATGTCCCTAAGAGTCAATAAATGTCATAGGGCAATGGTCTTTGATGGGGCATATCTTGGAGCTTGTGTGAGATATAGATGAAATTTTTGGTGCTATAAGACCATGTTGTGGAGACCTACAATAACCTCTCTCACTTGTTGGAGATCCTACTCCATTTTGATTTTGTGATGCCATCTTGGGTGATGCTAAAACTTGTAGTGTTGGCCAGTACAAAGTTGCCAACTGCCAAATCTCCCTCACTATTTGTCATGGGATCAAACTATTTGTTTTATTAGTTGCAAGTGGCCAAGTAGACCCTAGCCCAAAGCTCATCCCATCCTATTGAGTGCTCAAACATTCGTGGGCATGTCGAACTGAAATGTCCCTAAGAGTCACTAAATGTCATAGGGCAATGCCTTTTGATGGGGCATATCTCGGAGCTCATGTAAGATATGGATGTAATTCTAGGTTTCATAGGATTGTGTTGCAAAGACCTACAATAACCTCTCACTTTTTGGAGATCTTAGTCTGTTTTGATTTTTTGATGTCATCTCAGGTGATGCTGAAACTTGTAGTGTTGGCCAATACAAAGTTTCCTACTGCCAAATCTCCCTCACCATTCATCATAGGATCAATCTATCTATTTTGTTAACTCTGGGTGGTTGGGTAAATCCTAGCCCCAAGCTTATCCTATCCTATTGAGCACTCAAACGTTCTTGGGCACGCTGAATCGAATCGTCCCTAAGAGTCACTAAATGCCATAGGTCAGCTATCTTTGATGGGGCATATCTCGAAGTTTGTGCAAGGTATGGATGGAATTATAGGTGCTATAGGACCATATTGTAGAGACCTATAATAACCTCTCTCTCTTTTTGGAGATCTTACTCCATTTTGATTTTGCAATGCCATCTCAGGTGACATTGAAACTTGTAGTATTGGCTAGTACAAAGTTGGCAACTGCCAAATCTCCCTCACTGTTTGTCATAGGATCGAACTGTCTATTCCATTTTCTCTAGGTGGCTAGGTAAACCCTATCCCCAAGCTTTTGCCATCCTCTTGAGTGCTCGAACATTCTTGGGCATACTGAACCAAAACATCCCTAAGAGTCACTAAATGCCATAGGTTAGTGATCTTTGATAGGGCATATCTTTGAGGTCATGCAAGCTATGAATGCAATTCTAGGTGCTATAGGACCATGTTGTGGAGACCTATAATAACCTCTCTCTCTTTTTGGAGATCTTACTCTATTTTGATTTTGTGATGCCATCTCAGGTGATGCTGAAACTTGTAGTGTTGGCTAGTACAAAGTTGCCAAATGTCAAATCTCCCTCACCATTCATAATGGGATCAAACTATCTATTCTGTTAACTCCTAGTGGCTGGGTGAAACCTAGCCCCAAGCTTGTTCCATCCCGTTGAGTGCTCGAACATTCTCAGACATGCCGAACCAAATTGTCCCCAAGAGTCACTAAATGCCATAGGCAACAACCTTTGATGAGCATATCTCAGAGCTCGTGCAAGGTATGGATGTGACTCTAGGTACTATAGGACCATGTTGTAGAGACCTACAATAACCTCTCTCACTTTTTGGAGATCTTAATCCATTTTAAATTTGTGATGCCATCTCAGGTGATGTTGAAACTTGTAGTGTTGGCAAGTGCAAAGTTGCCAACTACCAAATCTCCCTCACTGTTCATCGTGGGATCAAACTGTCTATTGCGTTAGCTCCAAGTGGTTGGGTAAACACTAGTTCCAAGCTGCTCCCATCTTATTGAACAATCAAACATTCTTGGGCATGCCAAACCAAATCATCCCTAAGAGTCACTAAATGCCATAGGGTAGTGATCTTTGACGAGGCATATCTTGGAGCTTGTGTGTGATATGGATGTGACTCTAGGTGCTATAGGACTGTGTTGCAGAGACCTGAAATAGCCTCTCTCTTTTTGGTGATCTTACTTCATTTTGTTTTTGCGATACCATCTCAGGTGATGCTGAAACTTGCAGTGTTGGCTAGTACAATGTTGCCAACTGCCAAATTTCTCTCACCTTTCATTATGGGATTGAACTGTCTATTTTGTTAGCTCCAGGTGGCTAGGTAAACACTAGCCCCAAGATCCTCCCATCCTACTAAGTGGTCAAACATTTTTAGGCATGCCAAACCAAATCATCCCTAAGAGTCACTAAATGCCATAGGGCAACAATCTTTGACTGTGGCAATTGGATATGTCATCTCATCCAATAATGAAGACTTGTGATAGAAGGTAAAGGGGTGATCATATAAATCATTTTGGACATGTTATTTTTTTATGATAATAAGGTAATTATTTTTGCTAAGGTCAAGGAACTTGAGGTCACCTATAAACCCAAATTGCCTTAGTCCTAATGATTTTCTTTTTTTTGTTATTTTTGTTAATAAGTTAACTCAATAAGTGTTTTGAGAGTCATTACACCTTATATAGTTGCATGTTATAACTGAATGGATTTAGTGGAAGATGTTAATGATCTTCTTGGTTGTCTTAATAGTTATTTCATGGGTTTGAAACATAATCACTTCCCTTTGTGAAGAGTTGTCCAAAAATCAACAAATTACATGTTGTTGTAAAGAAAATACAATCATAGGATGTTGGAAGATTATTTTCATTCATAGGACGTTGAAGAATCTCTTGGACAGATGGAATAGATGATAGACTAAAGTTTGTGAGATAGTTATTAGGTGTTCCTTGAAGTGGCTAAGATGTTAATTTGAAGCTAGCAGTTGATTATGATCCATTTCTCAAATTTGCTCATTTTTCCCTTATTGCTTCCCAAGTCTTGAATAGGGAATGTGATCAAATAGTTTTGTGATCTTGGGTAGAATTTTGTTCAATATTGTAACCAAGTTGGAAGGAGTCTTTGAAGACACTTACAAAGGTGGGAGAGGAAGTTTTCATTAAAAGTGTTCTTGCTACTAATCCACTAGCTTTTAGTGTGAGCAATCTACATCATTTTGGATGCAATTTACATTATAATGAAATATATGAAGTGTACTTAAAACATATACAATAAAAACAAGATATACATTATGATAACTAATAATGTCATACATGAATAAACATATAATAAACAAGGTTGCACAGGGACAAGGGTAATTGGGGTACTTAGCCCAATAGGTGTATACAAACTAATATTTTGACTCACTCCTTTTGCAACTTGAAAAACCCCACAACGCTTTACAAATTTTTCAACATCCTTATACATTTGTGGCCAATAATACTCCTTTTTTAGAAAATTCAATGTCTTACCAATTCCAAAATGTCTAGCTAATCCACCATTATGGTTTTCCTTAATCAGATTCAAGCTCATAGAACTTCTAGGAATACACAACTGAATACCTTTGAACAACATACCTTCTTGAATGAAATAATCATCATACTTATGTGTTGGTCAGATTTGGTGCTCTGCACTCTCTCCATGCCTTAGAAAAATTAGGATCAACATCATACAACTCTTTCATTTCATCAAAACCAAGAACTTCAACCTCCATTTTAGTCAACAATGACGGTCTTCTACTCAATGCATCAGCAACTCTATTAGTAACTCCACTCTTTTGCTTAATCACAAATATAAAATTTTGCAAATACTCAACCCACTTCATATGCCTCTGATTCAATTTATGTTGACTTCCCAAGTATTGTAAAGCTTTATGATCAAATACAACACAAACTCCTTAGGAATCCAATAATGTCTCCACTTCTTCAATGCTTGAACAATAGCATAAAATTCTTGATCATACAAAAAATACTTCCTTTTAGCATCATTCAATTTTTCACTAAAGAAAGCAACATGCTTACCTTCTTGACTTAATAGAACTCCTATTGCATTACCACTTGCATCACATTCAACTTGAAATACTTTGTTGAAATTAGGCAAAGCCAATATAGATAATTCGCCAACATTTTGTTTCAAAGTCTCAAAACCTTATCAGCTCCATGTGTCCACTTGAATTCCTTTTTATCTCCTCTCATTGAGTCATAGCATTACAAACAACACTGAAATTCTTTATAAACTTTCTGTAAAAACTAGCCAAACCATGAAATGATCTTACCTCACCCACATTCTTAGTTGTAGGCCATTCCAAGATTGCTTCAACCTTCTTAGGATCCATCTTCAATCCATCAGCTAAAATTGCAAATCCTAAATACGCAATCTCCTCTTGCATAAAAGAACACTTTTCCAGATTAATCAACAACCTTTCCTCTTTCAACCTCTGTAATACTTGTCTAACATTCTCAAGATGTTCTTCCTTAATCTTACTAAATATAAGAATGTCATCTAGATAAACAATCACAAACTTACCCAAATTTTTTTTCAAAACTTCATTCATCAATCTCATGAAAGTACTAGGTGTATTAGTCAAACTAAAAGGCATAACCAACCATTCATACAAACCATATTTTGTCTTGAAAGTAGTCTTCCATTCATCACCTTCTCTAATTCTGATCTAATGATAGCCACTCTTTAAATCAATCTTGGTAAAATACTTTGCTCCACTCAAACAATCCATTATGTCATCCATCCATAGCATAGGAAACCTATATTTCATTGTGATATTATTAATAGCTCTAGACACATGGACTCAAACTTTCTTTGATCAAACCTTTCTGTAAAAACTCATGCACTTTTCTATTAAATTCCTGATTTTCTATAGGTGTCAATCTATATAGTTCTTTGTTTGGAAAACTAGCTCTAAGAATTAGATCCATACAATGACTTATGCTTCTTATTGGAGGTAAACCATCAGGAATATCATTAGCAACAATATCTTTGTACTCATTCAACAATTCTATAATTTCTCATGTCATTCTATCATTACCAACTTTTGTTGCTTGGTCATTTCTACCAACACTTGGTCCTATAGGAACTATAGAAAAACATACTTGATTCTTCTTTACTTCCTTTTCAAATTGCTTTCCATTAACCATGCAAACTTTTATTGTGGTACAACTAACTTCATCTAGACTCTCAATCAAAGGTAGCAATGTTTGTTTCTTCCCATTACCCAAGGAGTATATTGATTTAATCTTCCATCATGCATAGCATATCTATCATATTGCCAAGGTCTACCCAACAAAATATGACAACAATCCATAGGCATAATATCACACAACACTTCATCAAAGTAATGTCCAATCTTGAACTTCAGAACACATTGTTCACTTACCAATATCTTATGTCCATCTTTGATCCATGAAACATGATAAGCTTTGGGATGTTTCAGCCTCTGCAATTGCAACTTTGTAACCATCTCTTCTGACGCCAAATTTGTAGAACTTCCACTATCAATGATCACCTTGCAACATTTTCCATTCATCTTACATTTGGTCTTGAAAAGACTTCTTCTAAGGATGGGTTCCTCATCACTTCCCTTATTACATAAGGTTCTTCTCACCATCAGATTTTCTCTAGCCTTAGGTCCATATGGTGAACTCTCAATGTCTTATTGAATCACAAAATTTCTATTATTCTACCCACTTTTAAAAGATATGCATTTAAAAGATCTATGTCCTTCTTTACCACATCTCAAACAATTACCATGAAAACCACCTCTAGGATAAGAATTACCTCTTCCTCAATAAGATCTAGTACCTCCTTGGTATGAGCTACCACCTTTCCCCTTGATGTTGTCTTTGTCATCATTCTTCCATTCAAATTTTCCTTTATCCTACACAAAATTATCATATCTACCGCCTTCACCATTAGATCTACCTCTACCTCTCTAGAATCTTCTATTTCTTTGTCTTTGTTCATGCTTCTTTGCTAAGATCTCCTCAACTTTCAAGGCATATTAATATGCTTCTTCAACACTTTCCAACTTCACAAAAATTATCTCATCTTGAATTGTGGATCTCAATCCATTTATGTACCTTACAATTTTCTCAACATCATCATCCACATGTCCAGATCTGATGTCCAATCTATAGAATTCCTCGGTATACTCTTTCAAAGTCATGTCCTTGTGTTTCAAATTTTGCATTTTTCTTCGCAAGCTAACTTGGTAATTAGTAGGAAGGAATTTTTTCTTTACCTTGTTCACCATCTTTGGCCAAGTTCTAATCTTCTCCTTTCCTCTCCTTTATCTATTAGTTTGGAAATGCTCCCATCATAGTGAAGCATGACCTTTTAGCCTAGTAACTATAATCTTTTCCTTCTTATTATTAGGAGTGTTTTCATTCTCAAATAGCTTCTCCATATCTGAGATCCAATCCAACACAACATTGGTATCCAATTTTTCATCATAAGAAGCAACTTCTACAATAAGTTTTGAATTTTCCCTAGACAACACTTGCAACAATCTTTCCTCATCTTGATCTTCCTCAAGTTTTGGATTATGGTTTGCCCCTACTTCATCATCATTTACATAATCAAGATGAGCTTCTCTCCTCTGGGCTATCTTGAAAACATCTAATATGGCTGCAATTTCTCTCAAATGATCAAATATAGAATCATCAACATTTCTTCTCCACGAACCATCATTACAAATTAGGTTCCTATGAGATCATATGCTCTGCAAGTTATAGGTTAAATCTGCAAATCTACCACCCAAAAACCAAATCCAAATCATGATTCTACATGATCCAATCTCCACAAGGATGAATCCAAGCTCTGATACCACCTAATACAAGGAAGGATAGGGAAAACTAGGGCCAATGGCACACCCAGCTCTTTGAACCACCCTGCAAGAGTTAACACAATGGAAGAAAACACCAAGAACAACAACCAAAGGAGGAAGAAGAGTAAAATATTTTCACTAATTCTTCAAATATTAAAAATAGATGCCCAACTATAAGGTGTTCTAGGTTATGGCTAGATACAAATTACATTCATACACAAAGATCATCAGCAAATTCACACTTTCTAGTTATGCTCTGCAATC
This sequence comes from Cupressus sempervirens, assembly GCA_028749045.1. Taxonomy (NCBI): domain Eukaryota; kingdom Viridiplantae; phylum Streptophyta; class Pinopsida; order Cupressales; family Cupressaceae; genus Cupressus; species Cupressus sempervirens. The sequence goes on from CM053789.1 coordinate 349,767,664, forward strand.
CTCTTCAAAATTGCCTCACTAAAACTGCTTAGCTCTAAGCCTAATCACTCTATTTATACTAGCCAAAATGGCTTATATATCATTTTATAACATGGAGAAGCCACAAGTTGGATCTCAACAAATATTAAATGAAAATAAACCAAAATTAAATACACAAGTTGGCTTGCATCATCAATTAACTTTAATAAAATTGATGTTCGAGAAAAATTGTGATATATCCTAGATTCAATTGAGTTAGAATTCGTGATTTGAACTATGGGTAAATATCTAGGCCCTATAGAACCCTTTAAGTGTGAAAGGTATGATTCCTTAAGGAAATTTGTGCATCCATTCTAAAAGTTAGGCACAAGAAACTGTCATGCAGAACTACCAAAAATTGATGTTCTGGGAGAATTGCCATATCTCCAAAACTATAAGGAGTTAGGACTTGTGCTCTAAAAAAAAGATATTTTTCTAGTCTCTCTTCAATCCCTAAAGTTCATATCCCTTCATTCATTATGAAAAATTAGTTACATGATCTGCAATAAGCACCTAGAAACCAGAAAACACAGTTTCAACAAAACCCAGTTTCAATAGCAAGATAAAAAGTGAAAACATGTAGGATAGCAATGCAACCTAGGATACTCGTGCATCAATAGTGGACAGATCTACTAAGGTTGATGCTAATATGAAAGTTTATATATTTGAAGAGAAAAAGAGTTTAGAAGAAGGAAAAGGGATAACAACAGAGCAAATAGGATAGATAGATTCATCTATACCTAAAGCACAAACACAAGGTGCAAGTCAAGTGATTGGCATAGACAAAGATAAGTCTAAAGAAGGTGAAAAAATACCTAAGGTAAAGGAGCAAGAAGCCATTTAGGCACTAATAACACTACCAACATCTGGCACTTCTCCTACAAAATTTCTTCAAAAGCCAAGCACAAAATCTATACTAGGGTAGATCTTAGTGCCAGGCTCAAGCTCTTCAAAAGTTGAAAAGGTAATTCACTATGTGATATCACTTTAGATGAAGAGATAATACTTCCAAAATTTGACTATGACACAATGACATTAGATTAAATAAGCATTTTACAAAAAGCTTTAGAGAGAAGGAAGCATCAATAAATTCTTAGGAAAGAATATAGGCAAAAGCAAGCATTGCAAGAAATCAAAGACATCTTTTTAGAAGCATTTAGCTTCCCTACTCCTGAAGAAACAAAGCCACTATTAGAAAAATTGTCAGACATAGTGAAAAAGGTCAACAATGAAGATAATGGTACAAGTGCAAAACGTTTTGAGTGGTCAGAAAAGAAATTCTAGAGCAAGGTCAATGAGAAGATATCTAGTGACATAGCATTGACTCAAGTTGCATTAGCCAAAAAGGTTGAGGATGTGAACAAGGTACTTGAGAACATATTCTCATTATACACTTAATTATGTGACCCTACACTCTTCACCCAAGAGACCAAACATCATATTCTGTGCCTAAAGAGAAATCTAAACATATCAGGTACAAGGTTACCTCAGAACCCAGCTCCGAGTGAGAAGCATTTTAATACATTGCTTCAAACACAAAGTCAATTAGTTGTGTTAACAATAGAAGAGGCTAACATAAAAGCCAAATTGATAAATATATAGGCGTCTCTTACCCCTCACATGGAAATTTTGTAGAAGGAATTAGGCTATGCAGAAACTCTACTAAAGAAAGACCTCAATATTTCTGCTCTAGATGTCTTAGTACACCTTGCTATCGAGCTTGCTATCCAAATCAAGTCATTGGATGTTGCATGTGACAGTGTGATGCAACTCTAAAAATCATAATGTATGTCCACAAATCATTTTTGGACAAACACACTATCCATGTATAGCCCATTTGACATAAGTGTTAAAAAGGGAGAGATAAAATATAAGGAATAGAATATAAGGGGGAGAATATCCCATGGGGGAGATGAAAAAAGAGACAACAAAAAGGGAGAGCAAAAAAATGTAGAGATAGAAACAAAGCAGAACAGAGCATGAAAGAGTAAAAGTGCATTGAAGTCAAAGAGTATAAGTCAACAAAGACAAAAATACTTAGAATGGAGAACAAATTTTGGATACATAATAGACATATTAACTTAGGGGGAGTTATAGATTTTGAGGTATATAGGTTATTGCAAAATTTTGAAGTTTAGTATATAAGTTGAGTCATGGATATGTTATACTCAAGAAGATTAGATTGATTATGTATATTCAAGTGTTTTTGACACTCATGTCAAAGGGGGAGATTGTTGATCTTAGATTAGTTTTGACAAGTGAGTGTCAACACATTTAAGTCATTTACTTAGTTCATGTTGAACTAGTAATGCATGCCCAATAGAACATGTAAATATTATACCATACTGAGTTGTAATTAGTGCCAGGTCAATCATGTGTTGAGTCACTCAAGTGTCAAGTAGATAGACCATGCCGAGTAAATAGTAGATGCTGAGGAATTCAGGTGCCGAGTCACAATAGTGTATGTCAAGCATCAAAGACTACATATGCCAAGTAACACATATTGGTTTTTTTTTTGTTATGGCACAAACAACTATGTAAACCATTTTCAGCTAACCTAAGGATAGATTTTGATCCTTTAGAGATAAGGATGAATCTATATGTAAATTCCCTATGCAATTAGATGTAGGCAATCAGAAAATGGGAATGTTTAAGTGCAAAATGGATGAATCTTAGCCATAGATTCATACCTAACCCTAAGCCACCTTAGTCTTCTTAAGGAGGATAAAACCTATATTTTTAATAGAGTTGAGAGAATTGCAAAGAGGTGAATGATCAAATTGGAGGAGTGAACATGAAAGTTTGGAGAACATTCAAGGTGACTTAGTAGTAAGACTGAATTGCAGAATGAGTTAAGTGAAGAATAGAGGACAAGAGATACATCATTGATACATTAGATTATGAAGGATCAATAAGAGACTGGATAGAGGTGATCTATTATCAAGAAACCAAGTGCCAACTGTGAGATCTATTTTGAGACATTTTGACAAGTGATTTCAGTTAAATCTCTTAATAGAGTAGTCTTAACAAGCTATATGAAATCCTTTAACAAGGTGCTTACTTAATTGTATGTTGAAGTTCTCTAACAAGGCACACTTCTAATAGGGTGTTGAAATTCCCTAACAAGGTGGGACTTAATAGTCTTTGTAAGCCTTTAACATGGTAGGCCTTTCATAGGGCAGATGGTGATTCATGTTCAAACCATTGTAACCTTAATTGGATACACTTTATTGCTATAGTAGTGAAGATTTGTGGTTGTCATCCCCACCCCAGTCTTACCTTCTTATTTGGAGGGTTTCTGGGTAATCGTATCTAGTGTTAATAATGTGTTTTGATTACATGTTTACATGATTGATGCATATTCTTTATATATTATCTCAGTTTATTATACATGTGATGTATGAAAGGTGAAAATTTTATGCATCCTAGTTTAAACTCTTGATTAACACCCCCGCCCCTCCCCCACCACACCCCCAACACCCCCCGTGCCCTAGAAGTTTACTCATTTCCCACTTGTAACTCCAACATTTTTTTCTTTATTTCCACCTAACTTAGGGTTTTGGTCATTTTCTCTTTTGTCAACATAGGAAGACCAGTGATCCTGTGGATCATCTTCTTGGTTACCAAAATAGGTTGTTCCAACCATAGCTAACCATTGTGCACATGATTGAAAATATATTTTATCCATTTTATTTGCAAATCTCATGGCATATGTGGAATGTGAGTTAAACCTTTTGTTTCAAGATGTTAATGTTCCAGCTTCAACACACCATTAATGCATAATTCTTTTAATAATTCATCCATCTCCAATGTTCAAATATCTTGAATAACACATTTAAAATGCAAATGGATATCATTGATTAATAGTTTCTAACTACACTCCACTTAGATCTAGGGTTTTTGCAACAACAGGACTCAGCTTAAAATCTAGTGCCTTCCACTCCACACCTCAAACTAACATGTCTAAACCTTTCTTTGATTTGTTACTGGTGGATGCCATCTTCACTCGGTAGGGTTTGAGAGAATACAAAAGTCTTCAATAAAATTTTTCTTAAATTGCCTGAATGCTCTAAAGATCGCCTTACATAGATAGCTCTTGAAAATTCATGGTGATAAATGACTTTGATTTTTCCCTTTTCATCAAATTTTGCCATAAATGCCTGGTATGATTGTTTTCTCAAATGACAAATAATCATCCACTTCACTTGCATTGAATGCCCAGTAGAGACTTCCATGACTCAGTAATCACATAATAAATATTGTAGCTCTCGACCTTGCTCAGCAAGGTTTGCAACCTAACCAGGCTCAGTATTTGCATCTTTTACTCAGTGATCTCTTTGCATCGTGTATGTTGATATGGATCTTTCATTCTATTGACTGGAACTGATGTGAGATATCTTCTTCAGAATCCTAGTTCTAGTTCTCCTATGAGATATCAAGTGGAGATGGTGGAGTCACCCAATTATTGAGTGACTTGTTCATCATTTCTTGGTCTTGCATTCTTAGAAGATTTTGGAATCCATTGTTGTCTTATCTTCTTTCTGATGTTATCAACTTTCACCTTCTTTTCATCTTCAATTCTTCTAGTGTTCATACAGTTCTTGGCAAGATGACCAAGTTTCGTACAAATGAAACATCTTCTGGTAGTGTCTCTTGTCCTCAAGTGATGTTTTGCACAATTCATTCCAATGTGTCCAAATTCTCCGTAGTAATGACATCTGCACCAAGTGTTATAGTCCCAACCAAATATTTCTTTCACAATCTATTCTACTAGGTTCAATATCTTAGTTTTTCATTTTGAGGATTTGTGCCCATGCTTCTTACATTGATGACATTTGCCTTCAAACTTATGTTTTTCTTTACATTCATTACCCAATGACCATGCTAATTGCAATTGTAGCACTTTCCATTGAATTTACCTTGTCCATTGCTCCAACATTTGTTTGATGTATGGCCTATCTTACCATAGTGACTACAAGTAAGTCTTTGATTTTTTTGAGCTCCTTGCTTGGATGATTCACCTTTTTCTATATATCCAATTCCTGCTTTTCCCTTTTTTCAATAATGGATTTGCTCATTCAATTAGTTCATGTCTTCTTGAGATTTCATCATCCTCTCATTGGTTTTCCTTTCAATGTCTAGATCATTCTGTACTCTTTCATTCTCCGATCTTAGATTCATGATTTTTTCAATTGCATTGGTGAGCTGATCAATGAAGTCTATCTACTAAAGGGATAGGTGTTGAATTTCATTTTTCTTTCCTTCCATCTCTTCTTTTATCTTGTTCTTCTCTTCCATGACTTCACACAATCTTACTGACTAAATTTCTTGCTCTCTTCTAAGTTTTCTTACTTCTTCTTGAAGAGTACTATTCTTTTCAAATAGTTCTTTGATTGCTTCATCAATTTCATCTAAATTACTTGAATGGATCTCTTCAATTCTTTCTTCAATGTAGAGCTGATCATTCATTTGGATTGCAAGATCTTTCCTTCTTTTCAGGGATTGAGAGAGTTGCTCTTTTGCTTTCTTGAGTTGTCCAATAGCCAATTCCAAATCTAGATTCTCATTGTTAATAGCCTTGTCAAGTCTAAATACCTCCATAGCCTTTGATCTTTGCTCAAGCTATTAGACTTCTTTCCTGAGAACCACAAAGCTCTGATACCAATTGTTGAAAATATCATGATAGGCTAAATTACTAAGAGGGGAGGGGTGAATCAGTAACCAATAAAACTTAATTCTTAATTAGCAATTAATCCTTTATGAGTATTCTGATCTAATTGCATGCATGAGAAACTGAAAACATTAAAGCATTCATAACACTTTGACACACAATTTGGTGACCTAGAAACCTTCCAAATAGAAAGTAAAACTAGGGTGGGGATGGTACCCACAAGATTTAGTATTGTAGTATAAAGTTGGCCTGTTAAGGCTTATAATGATCACTTTTGATGATATGCCCTATTAGGAGCAATAAGGACTGCTAGGTCCACCTTGGAAAAGGATTTACAAAATTACAATGAAGTATGCACTCAGTAAAGAGATTTACATAAGACTGTTAAGTATACCTTGTGAAAGGATTTGACTAATCCACTTGTTAGGATGAAATAGTAGCTGATCTATAATCTACAACTTGGTTTGCTAAATGAGATTCCTTTCAATGTAGAAATCACCTTGCTTTGATAGATAAATCTTTGCTACTCCTTATACTATTGTAGCCTTTGTAATTCACTCTTCTTCTCTTTTCTACTTATTACATTCCATACATTGGATGTGATACAATATTTTACATATATACCAATCCAATTTAAAAATTACAAGGTCAACCACAATACAAGCTTACACAAAACCACAAAGTCGGCCCAACTATAGGAACTTGGGTTCTAAAGACTGGCTCGATGAGGTTCTAATACTCAACATCAACTGTCAATGCTTGGCATTATCATGCACTCAGTAGACGTAGAAGCTCGGTCCATACTGATCACTTCTAAGTAGTCTTGAACTCATTTTGCACTGGTGACTTGATGAATACTATAAAACTCGACATTTAAACTAAATCGCTTGATTCACACTACATAGCTTGGTGAATGCTATCATTATGAGCTTGGTATAAACTGAGTCACTTGGTTAACACTAGACTCACATCACATCAACTACGAACTCGATAAGTACTGCACAACTTGGTTTTCACTGATAAACTTGGCATAAACTCAGATGCTCAATTTATACTACTAATCAATACCTTGGAAGTAACTACTCAGCACAAACTGAATACTATCCCTTAGACTCGGTAGCAATTATAGAACTCAATTTATGCTTTGTTAACACTATTATCTGTACAATGTGTTTGGTAGATACTTACATTATGAATAAGTGTATCTCACTAATAACAAACATGACTGAAATGTCAACAACCTCATGCTCCTTGCAGGCTCCATTATAGTATTGTCCATGTGTTCAACCCCTCCATTTTCTTGTGGAGTCCTTGGAACAAATTTTAATCTAAAAATACCATTAGTGGAGAAATAATCTTCAAATTCATGACTGCAATACTCACCACCATTATCAGATTTGAGAACATTTTAATCCTTACCAATCTCATTTTCAACCAAGCATTTCTATTTCTTAAAAGTTTGAAACACATCAGATTTCTATCTAAGGAAATAAATCCATACTTTTCTAGTTGCATCATCAATAAATGTGACATAATAATGAAAGCCACCAAGGGAAGATACCTGAGCTAGTCTCCATACATATGTATGCACAAGCTCTAATCTCTCACTTTAATTTTCCTTCACAATCTTCACAAAACTCACTCTCATTTGTTTTCCATACACACAACTTTCACAGAAATCCATATTAACAATTTTCAAAATTGGTAAAACTTTCTTTGAATGAATTAATTTCATACCTTTCTCTCTCATGTGCCTAAGTTTGTTGTGCCACAACACTATAACAGAATCAACAATAGCTAATTGTTCTCCCTGCTCATCTACAACAACTATTCCTGAACATTCATTTTTCTCTGAAACAATCAAAGCATAAGGAACAGTATGACCTTTACAAAGATATAAGGTGCCTACTTTCACACCTTTTTCTACTACAAGGGAACCTTTTGAATCCTTCCAATTTTTATCATTAAAAGTAACTACACAACCCTCATTACTGAGTTACCCTACTCAAATTAAATTCCTACTTAGCCTTGGAACATGTCTTACCTCATGTAGTATCCAATGATTCCCGTTCTGCAACTTAATCTTAATTTTTCCCTTTCCAACAATCTGACAAGGTTCATTATCCCCCCAAATAAAAAAGTCCAAAATCTCCTTGGACATAATCAATGAAATAACCTCTATGAGGTGTAGCATGAAATGAAGCACCAAAATCTAAAACTCATGAATCATCAATACTTTCTAAAGACAAAAGCAAAGCATCCTCTTTGGATTTGTAACTTATCACATTTTCCTCATTTTTCCCTTTCTAGTTTATCTCCTTCATTTTTCTTTCGAGTCTAGAAATCTTTATTCCTATGCCCTAGTTTCTCATAGTACTAGTAGTCATTTGATCCTCTCAATTGAGACCTCTTCCCCTTTGACTTTCCTCTTTATTTCCCATGATTTCCAAAATTATCTCCTCTCTTAGTCGTTCTGGCTCTGCTTTTTGCATTCAAAGCACTTCCTGATGTAGATCCACCTAAGGTTTTCTACAAGTTTCCTCACTCAAATAAGATTGATCACATCACCATATTGTAGGGTATTATATCCATAGATAGAATTACCCACAACCATTACCAAGTCATTCCAGCTTTTAGGCAAAGAATACAAAATCAAGAGAGCCCTAATTTCTTCATCAAAATTAATACCCACAAAAGATAACTAACTAGTAACCGTGTTAAACTCATTTAAATGATCCACAATAGATCCACCTTCTACCATTTTCATATTAAATAAAAGCTTCATGAGAAATACCTTATTTGAAGCAGAGGGCTTTTCATATAGAGTCACTAAGGTTTTCATCAACTCTTCCATCGTCTTCTCTTTTATAATGTTAAATGTTACTGATGGTGCCAAGCATAATCGAATGTTTCCAAGTGCCTTTTTGTCTAAAAGATCCTAGTCCTCATTTGTCATAGTTCCCTAGTTCTTGGTTTTTCCTTCCAACGGCTTCCATTAATCCTTCTGATAAAGATAGTCTTCCATTTGCATTTTTCATAACTAAAAGTTCTACCCATTAAACTTGTCAACTTTTAGCTTACCCTCATCTTCCATCACTCCCACTGAACCGTGAGACTCCCACTCAACTATGAAACTTTCTTGTAGAGGATAACTAAGAAAAAAAACCTTGCTCTAATACCACTTGTTAGGATTAACCTCAGAAAAAAATAAAAATTACATGTAAATATAAACAATATCAAGAAATAATAAATCACACAGAAGAGAACACAAGACACCAAGATTTAATGTGGTTCAAACAAACCCTAGGCTATGTCCACCAAACAACAAGTCCAATATTATTATAATCTAGTGATTACAAATTTATTATAATTTGTAATCCCTTATAGCTCAATACCCTGGCAAGAAGCAATTTTTGCATCACCCACCCTAAAACAATCCCAAACCCTAAGCCATTTTATATAAGTATTTTTGCAGCTTTAGGGTTAAAATTAGTTATAACATGTTAGCCATAAATTGGCGAATAATAGCCAATTGGTTAGTAATGGAAAATAATAGCCCCAAAAAAATTGCGGCAATGCCCCAAACCCCAAAGAATTTATGAAGCATGTATAGTACTTCCCTGATCAGACACCACAAACTAACAATTTTCACCCAACAGAAACCTTGTTACAATTTAATTGAATATTTTTAATTAATTCAAGAATCCTTAGGTTCTTGTTTCACAAAGTAAATAGTTATGGTATATGTAGATTCATTTTCCAAAATAAGTCAATATAATATCACTTGCAAATCAATGCATTCTTAAAAGAGAAGAAATATGAAAACGCGATCAAAAGAGCTTGCTCTTCTTTTTGAAAAGTGTATAAGGGAGAGATGTCATTGTTAATGCATTAAGTGTGTGAACATCAACTTGAGCAGTGATATAATATTATCATTTATGCATGCATATTTATTTAGGGTCTAACTCTAGGTTAGAACAAGTGTACATGTAGAGAGAAATTGTAGCCAACAAGGAAATGGACAAAGCCTCAATATAGACATTTGTGTTCCATCAATGACTACTAAAACTAGATTAAATTTTATTTTATTAATTTGTTATATGGCAAGGCCTAATTTCACAATTCAAGATATATATCTCCTACCAGTTGCATAGTGTAATAATTTAAACTAAATAATCAGAAACATATTTCCCAAGGAGGTTACTGATCAGTTCTAATATGCCCTGTCATCAACATAATGATCCTCAAGGTCTACCATAATGTGTATAATGGAATGGTATGCAACATTTACTAGTGATTACAAGTGCTAGACCTAGCCAAGTGAATGTTTGGTTAACAATATGTAACAACATAAAATTAATTAGAAAGGACAACATGCATAGATTGGTCTTATAGCCTACTATTGATATTGCTATGTTAACCCAACCTCATTGGGTGTCCCCTAAATAGGAGATTTTGTAAGTTGGATCAATTGACATTCCACTTCAATGGATACCCACAAAATCTAAAAATATAAGAAATTGCTACCTACCTCACCACCAATCCTAGACAATTGGAACTTGTTCTTGAAATCCACCAATAAGCCTTTTCCTATTCCTATCTTCACCAAAAAAAAAAAAAACTTCTCTCTGTGAACTTTTCCAAGAGCCCTTTCCTTTTTCCTTTTGCCCTCTTTTCTTTTTCTTGGACAAATCCCCTACTCCCATTCATGGAGACAATAATACATATAGAGAGAATTATGTTATGAACATGTTAGTTTTTTTATTTGATAGTTATCTTTATCATAAATGAGAAATGAACTTCAAGAAGATGTTACAAGTGTAATTAAAATACTTATTAATTAATAGAATTCTAATTTTGATAATTGAAATGGCTTGGTTAAAGATAATATAGTTATTTCTTTCATATATATATATATATATATATATATATATATATATATATATATATATATATATATATATATATATATATATATATATAACATTAACATTTAGTAAAAGTTACAAAAGTTAAAACTAAAAGAAGTAATAGATCAATAATTTTGATCTTTGCTTATTTTATTTTATTTTTTAAATTCTTTTAATCAATATTATATTTAACACATGTTTTCTAATAAGTAAAAGAAAGCGCACATCACAATATAAGAGTCTTTACATAGAATATATTTACCATAATAGCATATTAAATAAGAAAAAATCATATTCACTTTCACACACACACACACATGATAGTGTAAGATATAATATGAAAATACACACATTATCTTGAAAGAGATAATAAGAACACATGCATAATGCATTAACATTAAGAGGGTATTACAATAACAATATACCAAATATTGTAATATATCTTTATTTCCACATAACTCATTCAAAATTATATTTACAATATGATAATTAATCAAAGTAGCCAACTGAAACCAAAGATTTCTAACCAAAGAAAATGCTTAAGAGAAGCTGAAACCAAATCAAATATTGTTAAATGATTGTGTTTCTTGAGGAAAATAAATACTCAAAACAACTCAAAAAAGATATACTTGGAACAAGGTTTTCTTCACCAATTCCTATATGCAATGAGGAGGATAAGAAGGCTCCAACTTATCTGGCTAATGTGTATCAAGAAATGTCAGTATTAGTCATTTTCCAGCACTAAACTCCTGACCAACCTTATGCTCTCCTGCACCATAAAATTTATTTGTTGATTGGGGACTTCAAGAGCCTGCCAAAGGAGGATCATATTATTGTATCTTCTCAAATATTGTTAATTTGGAATAAAAATGAGACAATGTATAATGTCATTATGCCTTATACATAGTCCAAGTGGATAATATCAATACATAACTATAATCAATGAACTTAATTTTTTGTCTTTCCATGTTAAATCTGAGAAGGGATAAAATTAACCCACCAAGAAAACTTTAGGAAAAGCATGGGACAAAGAAGCGGGAAACATTCATGCACGAATGATTATATCAGACCATGAAAAAATACTGTGAATCAACTTAAGAGACTCATCATTTGCTAATTAGACCCAAACACCCAAAATCAAGCAATAATAATATTTGAAGGCTCCTCAAATTGACATTTAAATTTCTTCTTTGGAACACCAACAGACCAAGTCTAAACCTAAAATGGGATTGCTAAGTTGAAGTCCAATTGTGAATTCAATATTATGTGACTAGTAATATTCATAAATGAATGTACCCATTAAACCCAAGAGTAATAGAAAATATCAAGACATATCAAGACACAGATCCATGGTATTATTTATGGGTTTTTTTCCAATCAAACAAAATTCAAATTAACCTATGTTGGAAAAATTAACAACCAATAGATAACTTTAGGAAAAAAAACACATTGCCCAAGTTCTTATTTGCAGATACGCATCCAAATTATAAGATTTCAATTTAACACAAATTCACTACTAAAAAGTCCTTTATTTTGATTAAATTTAATACACCTAATTCATTTAACTAAAAGCAACTAAATAAATCATAGAGAAATGTAGAGATAATTAGAATTGACCACAAAGTACAACACAAATTGAATAAGATAAAAGTTGGGATGTGGCCTCCAAATTAAGATGGAATCCTAATTCACGGTCAAGAATAGTAAAGGGGTGTGATAGAAGAAGATCAAGAATGCAGACATCTCTTGCATGGATTTGAAGGCGGTGCATTGTGGAATACTTCTCTGCATCTAGCATTTTTGGCCCACCTTTTCAATGCTAGCCTCTTCGTGTGTGTTTGCGCACAAAGTTAGAGATCCCCTGTCTTTGCATGTATGATAAGTGGCAAAGCATATATTATGTATGTGAATAGTTTCTAGAATGCCCACTGCAAACTATAGATTTTTCATCAAATTTGTTGATTGATAAAATAACACACTATAAGAATTTTTTTTTTGAATCAATCAGAAAATAGAAATAACATAATAAAAAATCAACTACTATAAATGAAGGTTGAAAGACCATAAGTTTGTTTTTTAACACAGATTTCAAAGACATGTTAATAGAAAGAGAGTCGCACGAAAATTATAATCTCCTGCCTAGCTACAAGGACTAAAAAGAACTCCAGGAATATACAAAATTTTGTTCTTGAAAATCATAATAATAGATATTATTGTGATAAGCTATAAACATCAACGAAGTATAGTACTGTAAAATGCTGTAGCCAGAGAAAAATTGGAGTGACGGTGGAGAAGTTGAGGGCGACTTCAAAGAGGAAACTTCGACGACAAAAAAGGAAATGCCACCGGCGGACCAGTCAAACGTACTTATAAATGGTAAACACTGAAGCACATATAAAAGCAATAAAGAAGAAATAAAAAATCTTTATGAGTGGTGGAAAGACATATCTTCGACCCTTGTGCGTGGAATTTGCAGCTCACAAAGAACATGCCCATATGCATATTTAATTCAAGTAAATCCCAAAAGCTGGTTTTCGCAAAAGTCATACGCATCTCATAAAAACGAGCGGAGGAAGATTTTCTGGAAAGTGGTGGGGAGCAATCTTCTCCTACCTGCCATTCTGCTACTGACACTAAATTTAAATTTCAAGGAAGTTCATTTCATACAGGGAACATGGGACCAACAGACCAACTAAAATAATTTATCAATGGCGGGCCCCGCCATTAACGCGCTTCCACCAAGTCAATCAACGCAGCGGCAGAGGTGGGTATTCTACTATTTTTGGTCAGAAAAAAAAAGAGTGCCTTCCTTCGTAGTAAAACAGCGATTCTGAGGTAGCCATTTGCTCTCTGAATCTTGTATGTGCGGCCGATTGATCTGTGAATCTTCTACACCCATTTTCAATATGGCTTCCACACATTCATCTGCCCAGTCCTCCTCGACTATTTCTCAATTAATCGATCAGATCATTAGTACTAAACATGACACTCCAGACGTTGATCTTGATCAATTAATAGCCAATATTGACAGATTTTTAGACCTCTGTAAAGCTAATCAGGTATCAATCCCATCTGTTTTTCAACTTTATTTAGAATGTTCTTACTTTTTTGTTGTTCAACATAGCAAACCCCCATTATTGACAATCTCTCTTTGATTACAGGGTAAAAGGTTGAAAAGTGAGAAGTCAACAGTAGATTGGCTCTCCTCTACATCCGACGCCGCTAAAATCTCAGAAGGCATCTCAGAAAACGTCAATATACTTGCCAAGCAGGTAATTATTTTCAAAAACTATTCTGCATTGTGGCTTTTTATGTAGACGTAATTATTTTCAAAAACTATTCTGCATTGTGGCTTTTTATGTAAACGTAATTATTTTGCCCAGATCACTTGGGAACACTTAGATTAAAAGATATCTTCCCTGAGATGCTTAGTTCAGGAAATCACTTAAATAATGTAAGGCAAACGTCCATGTTTTGAATGGTTAATCAGATATCGGAGCACTCGACAGCTGTATCAGTGTTAAGGGCCGCTGGAAATGTTCACTGGGCTGGTCTCTCTTTGTTGCTGGTTGCTGCGGTTTTGAACAGGATGGACACTATTCACAAAAACAAGATGGAGTGCTTAGAACTTCTTAGCTCTATGAATGAATTGGCAAAAGCAGTCCGGAAACTAAAGGAAATTCCTTGTGCAAAGGATGAGATGCTCACCCAAATAAACGAGCCTATTGCTCTGATAGTGCAGGGAGCCATCCTATGTTGTTCGAAGAAGAAAACCAAGGGGGTCAAAAGGTGGGAGTAATTTGAACAATTTGTTTCATATCAGTTTTCCCCTACAGTTTTCGTTAGAAATACTTTTATTTCTAGCTATTATGAGATCAGTAATCATATGGTTTCATTTTATAAGCACGTAAAGGCAAAATGATCTGTTGCGCATTTGCAAATTTAAATTCATTTGCTTATGTCTGTGTATGAATCTTTATTAATTATTTAGAAGTAATGTAATTTATTTTTGGATTGATTTTGTATGTTATTAATATTTTGGATTATATTCTGTGATCATCATCAGAACTAGAGAAAATAATAATAAAGAAAGAATACAGAGTGTAATCTAAAATGTTAATACTAAAAACACACACAATTGCATCTATAAACAAATTACATTAAAAATGGACGGTTGAAATCCAATATTATTATGTAGAAGTAAAGAGAACTGTGTCTGTCAAAACCCTACTGGCACTATACTGTAAGGCATTGTCAAGAAATCCATTTTGAGCATATGCTACAATCATGCAGTCCACAATATGATATCTCTTTGAGGCATTCTGTCAAACAGTTCGAAATCCTGGTCTATACTTCTATATTTTGGGTACACGTCTACCAGGGTACTTGGAACTAGAACATCTGGCAAATTTTGGAATTTTACTGCCAACCACTATCGAGTCTCGCTTTACACCTGCTAATTGCATTTGCTGGGAGGTTTCAATAAGCCCGCCCTTTGTGTACATATCTAACAATGATTGCATTACATGAGATGGCATCTCTTAGACATTCCGTCAAACACTTTTCGTACCTCATATATCAGATATTTCAATGAGAAATTCTCCATTTTGAGTGACTGTAACTACAACATTGGAGGAAGTTATACTATTTTTCATATTTTGATAAATATCCACACCCTGTTCCGAAGCTCCCATTTTGGCAGAGGGGTTCCGAAGTTATAACAGAGTACGGTAACTAATGTGAACCGATGGGATTTGAAAACCTGTTCTTCTGTGAGGGTTCTGGCGTAATAAACCGTGACACAACGAGATATAAATCATGGATGATTGAAACTAACGTTTTTAAATATAATTATAGGTATAAATTGATGCAACATTAGGTTATGCTGCATGACCTAGTTTAGAATATTTTGGCCATCCGATTTGATCGTTTAGCTATGGATGCTTCGTCTATCCATGTGGTTGCCCACCTCTACACTTGTCTAAGATAAACATCTAATACTATTTTATCATCTATCATCTATTTTTCATATAAAATTATTAAAATATTTTCTTGTATTGATTATAGATTATAAACATCTATGGTTCAGTATTGTCTTGACAGTAGATACATATAGTTAAAACAATTTACAGAATTCTAATCTTGTTGATTATATATTGTAACAAAATTAAAATCAAAATCATATATTAGTTAAAACCTAAGTGGCTAATAAATGAATAGATATTTGTCAATGGACTCTTCATCTATGGGTTGAGTTGAAATGTTCTTAAAGAACCTACCAGAAATAAGTCTCAGAGAATTTGGTGGAGAATTTTTAATATAACAATTCCTCTCATTCTCATTATAAATATGTATAATGGAAAGAATCATCAGTCAGGATTATCTCATATTAGAAATAAACTTTCTAATCTAACAAATTATCATACTTTACAGGTGTGCCACTTACGGTAAAGTATAAACCTCTAACTTTTCTCACAACATGAGTTGTTTATTCAGTTCTATGAATGTGTACAGGTTTCTGAATGCTTCAAAAGACAGAGATGACCTTAAAGCACTTGGATTAAAAGTGGACGAGATGTACAGAAGCCTCAATCTACAAATAAGCCTCCAAAGCTTATCTATTTTGGAGAATAGTCGCATACGCAACCAGCCACTTATTCACCCTGTTGAATATGCAGGTATAAGTACATCCACTACTCCGTTAATAAACGACTGTTTCGTTTTAACAATATTTTCATAACATTTCTTCATACTTTTTTAATATCGAGCAGTTGGCATACAAAAGCAAATTGATGAGGTGGTAAAATGCCTACAATGGGACAATGACACTCCTTCTACAGCAGTCGTTGTCCATGGAATTGGTGGATCCGGCAAGACGACATTAGCAGATGCAGTGTATGATTTCTCGAGAGACCGACTCAAAGGTTGGAAATACTCTAAAATATCTCTTCCCCAGTACTTGAAAGAATATCCCAATGTAAAAGAATTGCAGTCCTTTATTCTGGAGGATTTGACAGGTAGGAAAGAGGAAGTGAGAGACTTGGAGACAGGACGACAGAGGTTGAAAGAAGTTATGGAAAAAGAATTCATATTCTTGTACATCGATAATGCGTTGTTCAGAAAACCTCTTCAAGAGCTACTACCCAGAGAGATAACAAATCCTAAGAAACTAAGGTTGCTTTTAACTGCTAGAAAAACAAATATCTCTGATGTAATGGAGTATTGCAGGATTAAATATGAAATCTATCCAATAGAGCCTCTGCCTCTCGAGGCAGCAACTGAAGTGTTAAGCAGAAAAATAAGTCCAGAAAGAGATGCACACTCTCTTTCGAAGGAAAGACCTGAGGTAGAGGTGATTGCCCAGAAATGCAGCAGTTGTCCTCTGTTTTTGGAAGTCGTGGGTGGCTTCCTCCGCCGAAGAAAGAATGAAGATGATGCTTATGAAAGAGTACTTCAATGGATGGAAAATGGAGAGCCTTTCAGTGGTGATAGAGAGGACAGATTTGATGAAGAGAGGATCATGTTCGCATATGATCAGCTTGAACCGAGTGCTCAGGAAGCCTTTCTTGACATTTGTTCCTTCTTCTATGGATGGCACTGGGACTGGGAGGAAGTTGCTTGCATTGTTGGTAATGTCGAAATGGAATGCTTAGAAGAGGGAGCCTTGATCAAAAGGAAGAAAGAAATATCAGATGAAGGTAAACTAGTTACCAAGATATCTATTCATGATCTTCTTCTTAGTGTTGGGTGTAGTAAATCAAAAAACAACCGCTTCAGAACTCCCGAAGAGTCCATTAAAGCCATACAGAATGACAAGGTACGAGAAACTTAAGTTAAAAATGAATAAAATGTTTTTGGTAAACTTATGTCACTTTACCCTGAGTGTGTTTTAATAGGGATTTTTTTAATGTCAACAGCTTCTTCCTCAAATAAAAGGAGTGTGGTTGACAAACATTAGGTTCTTATCTCGAGGAGTAGACCGGACAAGGTCAAGGCAAGATTTCATAGGTCCAATTAATGTACCTGCAGAGGCGCTGGACGCAATGAGCGAGTCTCTGAGAGTATTCGCTATGGGGAAATGGACTCTTGTGAGGGGTAAGTGCAGTAAAAGCTTCGACGAGCTCAGATTTGTTCAAGCCGATGAAGGGTCTTATCTGCCAATGGATATTTCAAAGCTTTCTCGTTTAACTTACATTGAGTGTAGTGTGGAGAGCAACATAGAGTCAAGTGAGCGGAAGGCAAGTTGTTTGTCTAAGACGATTTTGTTATTTCTTATTTTGCAATTGAGATCATTTATTTTATTTTCTCGAAAGTAGGGTTTTCCTTTCAGTCCAACTGTGGGTATTCTTTCCTATCATTATTTTTTCTTTTCAAATAATTAATCATAACTGCAGGATCAGCTGTCTTTGAAAGTGCTCCATGTTTCAAGTCCCCCTGAAACCTGGAATTCCAACCAAATATTAGAAGTCAGCAATTGTAGTAAACTGTGGATGTTGGCATTGAAGGGATTTCGGGGTGCAGTTATCTCAAGTTTAGCTAAATTGAGTCATCTCCGGAGGCTACAGCTCTCGTTGTGTCGCAATGTTATGGAATTGCCAGAATCTCTTGGGAGGCTCTCGTTATTGGAAGAGTTATACCTGGATGATTGTGTTAAATTGAAGCAATTACCAGTGGGATTCGGGAAACTGAAGGCCCTTGTTGCTCTTAATTTGTACCACTGTACAAGTTTACAGGAGCTTCCAAAGGATTTTGTGAACCTTTCTTCCTTACGCTATCTGGAGTTACGCTATTGCAAGAGTTTGCAAGAGCTTCCAAGTAATTTTGAGAAACTTAGTTCATTACAATATCTCAATTTGTGCGGTTGCTCTGAGTTGGTCAGGCTTCCAGAACGGCTAGGAAATTTGCCATGCTTAACGCACATAAATTTTGATTCATGTGAAAAGCTGAGTACTCTTCCCCACAGCCTGGGGGGGTTGACCTCTCTGTTGATGTCCGACTTGTTTTATCATGGATGCTCAAGTTTGACAGAACTACCAGAGGAAACCTCGTGGCTTTCAGGCACGAGATATATTTCATTTACAGATTTTACCAGCTTAACGAGGCTTCCTACCCAGTTCAGTAAGCTTACTTGTTTAGAGGGATTGAGTTTAGAAGGATGTGAAAGGATTGAAGAACTGTGCACTGATTTTCATCGTCTGGAAGCATTGAGAGTATTAGACACGAGACGAGGCAGGAGCTTGTGTACCCTGCCTCAGGGCTTTGGTAAACTAAAATGTTTGCAAAAGTTGACTTTGTCCGAATGTGATAAATTAGAGATGTTGTGCGACGACTTCCACTGCCTTGGAGCATTAAAAGAGTTGTCTTTGTCTGGATGCTACACTTTAACCAAGCTTCCCGACTCTTTTGGCCGGCTTAGTTGCTTGGAAAGTGCAGATTTATCAGGATGCTCTAATTTAGCTAGGCTTTCTGACGATTTCTACACTCTCCCATCATTAATAAAATTAAACCTCTCCAATTGTAAGAGATTGGGTGCGGAATGGATGGATTGCGTGGCAGCCACTCAGAGTTTGTGCTATGCAAACATTTCAGGAAGTGAAGCGCTGACTCAGCGGTGGAAAGATATGCAAAGCGAAAAGGACCAATGGCATTTTCTTGCAGTTACTGAATCATCCTCCAAGGTAAGTGTGTGCAATGAAAATTTTAAAATATTTTTCTTTGCTTGAAGATGGTAGACCATTACAATTAGTTTCATTATACTCGTTTTATTATAAGATACATATGCATTCTGTGTAAATTGCAGGATACCGAAGGAACACTCTGGCCTTTGATTATAGAAAAGGTCGTATTGAAAATATTTAGTAAGACAGGACTTCTGATTGATGCTCATCAACGTCCTTTCTGTTCATCCTCTCTTCCATCTCATGCTCGTCTCGTTTTGATCATTCAAAGATTTGAAATAATCCCAGAGACGTGGCGATTAGTACAGAGCAACCTCGAGCGCATGCAATGCAATTTAGAAGAATCCGCAATCATATATGTTGGCACAGATTTTGACTCATTACCATCAGAGTTGGCTAACACAATTGTTGCTCGCTCACCTTTTTGCTCATTTCTCAATTACTTAATCGATGTGCTTCCGGAATCCTTCCACGGCTCTCTCTGTGTGTTTGCCTGCACTATTGCTCGTGTAGAAAGAAATACTCTAAATTATTTGTCAACCTGGGAAGACATATCCGATATCTCTGATGAAATTGGATTTCTCACAAGAAATCCACGAAGCAATGTTGAATTGCTGAGGAAGTTGTGTGAGACTCGAGAAAATGATTTTCTTCTCCACAATGATGAACAGGTACTTTTCGTTTTGGCAAAGTTCTATAGTTTGTGTCTATGAATCTTTTATAAAACTTGGCACACATTATTTTAAAAATTCTATATGTTTTACTGATTACATGAGGGCAATCAATTATTTTTAGTTATATTCCATAAGATGTTATAAAAAAATATTTTATTTTTATTCGTCAAAATGATTTATAGGTGAAAGTAAAGGATCTAGAAGGCAAAGTGGTATTACTTCTCAGAGAAAGGACAAAACTTGCAACTTCAGCATTGGAAGATGTATATCTGAAGCTCCAAAGGAATTCTGACTATCCAATTGAAGTAGTTTTCATTCCGAGAGTGTGGGCGCACAATGATCCGGAGGTGTATGAAAGAACTGTTGCAAATTCTCCATGGCCAATGGTCCCCAAACCATGGTTGATAGATGAACGTCATTGGACGAAGTGGATAGATTATGGAAATGGCCTAGTTGTAGTTGATGAGAAGGGAAGCATATCACACAAGGATGCAATGCCGATGATATGGAGGTGGGGGGTAAAAGCATATCCATTTTCTACAATTCGGGAAAAGGAACTGGGAGAGTCAGAATGGAAGGAGTTCGAGTTCAGCTCTCAATCAAGCTTGGAATTTATTTTTCAAAATACGGAATTCTTTCAATCCAGGGTGAGATTATATTTTCCCTCAATCATCCTCTCAATATATAAAATCATTACCATCAACTCGATCATTACTAAAATATCTATTTCTGCAAATGAATCATAATGGACCTTGTGATTATGCCAAATAATGTTATTATTATTTTTCATAAGACCTTTATCCGTGCGTGTCCTTCACTGTCATAATTTGTGTTGTGATGACAGGCAACAGAGACAGTTATTGGAAAAGAAACAGTATTTCTGTCCGTGGGTTCAGTTGAAGAGATGTTGGAATTCTTGCCACACTTAACTGATGCTTTGAGAAAGCTAGAAAATGTTGTCCAAGTTATCTACATTGGAGAAGACTACCTTTCTGAAGAAGAGTATGAAACAAAAAGAAAGGAGATGTGCAGCATCACAAGTCTCTCTTTGTGTGATGCTTACAAATTTTGGAAGCGCATCAAATGTTTGTGGGATGAGTTGAGTAGTCAAGGTGTTAATAAAAGGATTGTGCAGGTGAGAAGTATTGTATTGGCTCTTGTTACTGCACTAGAAAAGGATGGAGAGGGAATAGGGATAATAGCAGTGGATGAGAAAGGGGAGATGATAAATGGGAGGGGTGAAGAAATGGTGCAGCTACTACGCCAAAGTGATGAGGAGGAGGAGCATCATAAATTGATGAGCGAGATCAAAAGCGAAGGGTTAAGTAATGCCCTCAGCAAGAGATGGGCAATTCATCACATAGACCATCCACACCATCCACTAGTTAGAGTTCATCGTCAATTGGTTGTAAAAGGTGGACCGATCCCACAGCAAAGATGCGACACATGCTTCCAGGTTATGCACCATTCATGCATACGCTATCGATGCAGTATATGTGAAAGGTATGAAATGTGTCAGAAATGTTTTGAAAGCTGTTAATCTGCCCTGTTTTATGTTCCACAAACAAAGAGAGGGAACATAAAGATGGAAATATATACCTATGTGTTTATTTATTGTTCGGATTAACTAATTACACTTAAGTATTTTTAGCCATTTCAATATTTTTTGAGGTTAAAATATTTTCTATTGATTAAATATATTTTTAAAATTGATTTATCTTTATTATTGGTTCAATTCATTTAGTGTTATAGAATGCTTTTGTCCAAATTTTATGAAATTATTTATAAAAATATAAAGCATTAGAATTAAATATAATTGTATTCACCTCAAACAAATAAAAAATTTAAATGTATTTAGCAATGAATTTAAATTTAAAAATATTATATTTTAAGGATTTAATTAAAAAATTGTATCTTGTATAGTTATAGATGAACTTACTTATAAGTTGAACAATATGTGTAATAAGTAATGTTTTTAAATTAAAGACATTTATTGATTATTTATAGAAATTTTCATTAAATAAAAAATTTAATATTTATAAAATATATCATAGTTGAAATCATTAACACATTGGCTCTGCATGTGAAAACCTAATTGTGAGAGCAAATTTCAGCCAACAAGCGAACTTAGATAATAATTGATTTAATGAAACTCGTGAGCAAATTACAACCAGTGAATCATATCATGCATATTACACCTAGTGAATAATATTTATTGAATTGTAGCAAATTACATCCATTTACATCCAGCAAATAATTAACATTGATATACAACAAAGCCAATATATTTTTGGATTTGCAAGGTAAAAACTGGCATTGCTATCAAAAGTTGTAGTCAATATCATAGAGAAACCATAGAGCATCAAAGGCATCAATGTAGTGCAAAGTAGGGCAAATAAAGATGATTACGAGGAGCCCTTGACATTATCGGATTTACAAACCACACCAATCAAGGATTTAGAAAGTAGACAACAAAGATTAGAAATAAATAAGTAAATAAATAAAAGATGTTTGTAATAACTCAAAAGAAGTAGAAGAGTTTGAACATACTAGCAATCAGGAAGAGATAAAGTCACTAGAGACTAATAAGATGGGGGAAAAAGAAAAAATCAATATAGATAATGATATAGAAAAAAATCTCACAGAAGATATTGATCTTCAAGTGGACAAGACAAAAACAATAGAAGAATAAAAAGGAGACCTAATGATATAAGAAATAGACCTAAGGAGTCCAAGAAAAAGTTCTACAAATTTTGGTAGAAACCTATCAATAGGGTAGAAAGCTTTTTGTAGAGTTGGAATCTCCTGTAATTGAAGAAAAATAACTAGTTGGACCAAAAGTAGTTGGCATTCTGATAGAAATAGAAACAATAATTAGCAAATGTGGAGCTATAAATTAGGCGGATATAGAGCAACTTCAAGTAGATACAATTCAAAATTGGGAAGAATTTAGATTTCAAATTCTAGATAACTGAATGGAAAAGGAAAGCAAGGATGAAGAAAAGGAAACTCAAATAGAGAAATTAGAGCTTCTCCCAATAGAAGATAATATAGAATTAAGAATAAGTGATCTAATAATACAAGAGCTAAGAGATGAAGAAGAGAAAAAATATGATTCTTCACTAGCAACTAGTGTACACCATACCAACAAGAATCTAGATGAATTAGGAATATCTGCAAACACAGATGGTTTAGAGAAACCAAAAGGTGGTAAAACTAATAGGAAAAGGGGCAAGAAAATCCTTGCAAAGCTAAGATCAGAAACATGAAAAGACGTAAACCAAAAAAAGATCAAAGATATCCTTAATACAGGGAAGGGGAAGATCTTGTTAGAATGATTTAGAATAAGTGAGAGGGGGGGGGGGGGGGTGTTGGGTTGGGTGGAGGTTGGGGGGAGGGGTGAATTCAATTTTCCTCAGATCCATATATACGAATTTAACTTTTGACGTTACCAAACAACATAGATCTATTCTTTAATCCACTTGGTCTCTATAACAAATTGTCAGTAACATAAAGTTGCAGTCCAATGTCCCAATAATAACAAACTTACATAATGTGAAACATTAAATAGTAAAACATCTCGAACAACATCTACACAAGTAAGATGCCAAGATGTAACATAGAAATCCTATTTGAGAAAAACCACCAGTAACATGTCACTAATATTTCACTCTTCTGTAGAGAGTTCTGTTAGGAGCTAACCCTATTAAATGTTACATTATACACTGCTAGGTATGTAACATAGAAATCCTATTTGAGAAAAACCACCAGTAACATGTCACTAATATTTCACTCTTCTGTAGAGAGTTCTGTTAGGAGCTAACCCTATTAAATGTTACATTATACACTGCTAGGTATGACCTTATTAAAGGATTTAATCAGCCTATTAGGAGTGGCTTTGTTAGATGACTTAAAAATATTCCATTAGAATGTCACCTCAATTTAAGAATTTGCAAATGACTATTAGGTCAACCTTGATTAAAGGATTGTAACTGATATAATAGTTAGAAAGTAACAATGGGTTGATCTAATAAATACAACTCACTTTGCAAATACAAATCACAATGTAGCTCATTCACTGAATTACTGAACGAACTCCATTCATGTCTCCATTATTGTCTCTAATCTACTTGGAAAATCTTTCAAGTGATCACTCTTCACCTCAACTCTTCTCCTTCTTCATAGTCTTATTCTCTAGTTCGTCAGTGAACAAATTAGAAACTGCTAACCTCTATTAGGTTAATCTTTATGCCTTCTTCAATAGGGAGTTTGATCTTTTATCACTCAAACACCACCGTCGATCTTAGGTTTAGTTCAAATTCATTGAATCCTTCCATCATTTCATTTCCTCATTTTCTTTCTAGAAACTTCTCAAAAATTATTTTTGAATCCATTCCTAGAAACACTCAAATAAGGTTTCTCTTGTATTAAATGCTCCATCTCATCAATCCTTATCTATTCAAACTATGTTACAAAGGAATCTCAACTCGTTCACAAAATAACAAATGCTAACACGACCAAAGTTGTGTTCCTCTACCTTGGTCATCACTAGATAACTCAGTCATCACTAAATTTCTTTCTCATCTTACACTAAATTTGCTCGGTCCTTTTACTAGCCCTCGGTCCAACTTTTCTTATACTTTTATTTTACTGGTGCTTAGTCAAAACTAACACATCTCAACTTCAACTATAAGTTCCTTAATTGTCTTCTTTGAAGCTTGGTTAAACCTATGTATTTGGTCTTTCATCAATCATCTCTTTTAGGCTTCAACTCAAATATTTTTTTCACTTAATGTTATTATTGAACAACACATTATCTTGCCAAGTCTAACTGATCAAGTGTCCATTGTAATTCCATAGAACTCAACCTTTCCACTAGGCTTCTTGTCATCTCTTCTTTTCAAATCCTCTTCATCAATAATCTTGATATGGCACTCTACTCAATTAGAAATTATCTCACCACTAAGGTTTGGCATCAATGACAACATAACAATTGTTTCAATTATAATTTCCAATAATCTCCCTCTTTGACATTGATGACAATACCTCTTGTTTGTTGACTAATGGAGGTATAAACAGGATAAAAAGGATACTGAGAGGGGGGAGGTGAATCAAAATCTTAAGAAATTTTACTTTTCACAATTCATTCACACAATCACCATATATCCTATGCATGTAAAACTTGTAATGATAAACTTCCTGTAACATATACATCTGAATTATCACATGCATAGAAATAAACACATAACACAATATTTGTTACCTAGAAATCCTCCAAGGTGAAGGTAAAACTAGGGTGGTGATGACACCTAGAAATCTTCACTACTATAGTAATAAAGTTTACCTATTATGGTTACAATATTTTATCATAAAATATGATCTACCCTAGGAGGGGTTTCCCTAATTACAAGCTTAAGAGACTTTTAGGTCTCACCTTGTTAGAGGATTTAACACTTACAATAAGGACTCTATTATGAGATTTTCAAAGATCTATTAAGACCACTATGTTAAGAGATTTACCCTAATTCAAGTTGGTTAAAACTAATTCAGTACCTAACTCTCAGTATGCTCTATAAGATTATTTTGAGTCTTCTCCTTGCTAACTTCTCCTTGCTAACTGATCCTCTCGACTAATTTGATAATACTTTAATTTCCCACTTCATTGCTCTGATTAGGTCACTTTCTCTATTAAGAGATAATAGAACACTTTCACTGATTTATGGTTTGATATTAATCTTTCACTGATTTATAGTTTGATATTAATCAGTGATGCCTTCAGTTGCCAATAGAGAACTGTTGTGGTCATGATTTTCTATGGATGTTGCTCATGGAGATTTGATGCTTTTATGATGATTTTATCTTGGAGATTTTGATGATTCTTATCTTGGAGATTTGATGATTCTTATTATGGATATTTGATGCTTATATTGTGGATATTTGATGATTCTTTTTATGGATTATCTTTTGGATTTCTTTACAGTCGCTTGTACAGGACTGTGGTGATTTATGATTCCATGAGCATTAGGGTAGGTAATCTACTTGTAGTGTCGGGAAGTGGCTTGCAATGGGGGCCAGGGCCCTAAGTGGCTGCCAGGATAACTCATTGTAAGTTTGGTTAATAAGTCATAACATTTACACACTAAATGGGGATTAAATAAACCTAAAAAGATAATTGTTTTGATGTTCTCGCCCATGCCTTGAGCGCTTGTACAGGCTAGGATGGGAGTAGTGAGAACGCATGGTTGCGACCTTGCATTCCATAGTATGCCTCATCTGTATGAGAGGATACTAGTGGCCGCATGAGATCTGTATGGACCCGTGGAGTTTAGCTAACTGCCAGGGTAACTTGTACGAGATAAATGCGATGACACTTTCCCGCTTGCAGAGTAGGTTTCCTACATGTCATTGTTGTGCCTCTGGGAATCAGATGTCAGTTTTGTGTGGGTTGGAACCTTTGAGTAGTATACTTTTAAGGATTCCTGGACTATAGAGATTTATGCTTTGTGGTTTTGATATCCTGTTTGGGACTGAGATTATCTCCTCAGCACGGTGGGAGTGGACCATTTAGGTTTCACATGGTCGGGTGGTAGTGTTTTATCACTCTTATCATTTGAGATCCATTTGAGACACCGTGGCTGGAGTATTCTTGGTTGGTATTTATCTTCATTATGTTCTTGGATCATTATGATAGATGATATACCTTATGATGGATGTATTTGCTGGTATGTTCTTGTATTGATGATTTGCATATGTTAGTTGATGATATATTATGCTTTATTGTGCATGTTAGTAGGATGTTTTAGGAGTGACATTCCTACTATGTTTATAGCCGATGATCTCTTCGGTGCTTTGGAATGTTACGCACGGAGGGATGGCTAGGATCCATGATGGTCTAATGATGCTATTTACGGTTGGGAGGAACCGTGCACTTAGTTAGTTATACTTATGATATATGGTTATCTTTTATGATGGATGTTTATATCTTTATGATAATGATGTATGATGTATGGTTTATGGTTTCAGTTATGTTATTGCATCATGGATTAATATTGGATGATGATGTACTTTATTTACATGGATTTTTTTTCATGCCTTGTAACATGTACAGTGGATGATTGAGCAATTGAAAATGTAATTTATGAATACTAAATGTATCATTGTTATTTCATTGTTAAGGATGTGATGTTAGATGGATAGTTATGATTAGAAGTAATTCAACGTTAAGGGATCTTTAAAGAATGTAATCTATTGTGTTATGTTATTTTCAATTGGATGGTTACTATTGCTTCTGCAAATGTTATGATGGTATTACTTTCATGTTTTAAAAAAAAAAAATTGTTTGGTAAACTTAGTATAATTCTTTGGATCCCTTGGCGGGGCATTACATTTGGTATCAGAGCCCGAGTTTCAACATTGGGAGCTCTGGGTATATTGGAATGCTACTAGTTGTCAACTAGTTGAACAAAATGAAAACTTTGAACTATCATGTGTATCTCTTTCAAATTGAAAACTTGAAAACTAGTTGAACTGAAAACATAATCTAAACTGTTATTTGCATATTTTTCATACTTCAACACTTGATTTTCAAAACTGGAAATTCTACATGGGCAAAACTAGAAAATTGAAACTTATTCTAGTTATAAAACATGTATCTTTTTATCTATGTTGTAAGGTAGCAAAACTTTGTTTATCTTTGCAAGCATTAAGTTGCTCTTGTTTAGAATATATTAGGGAATATATTTCAGTAGTTGTTAAAGGAATGATGTTAGATCGATATGGTTTTCGATTTACTATTAAACCAGAATCATATTGCTCTAAGGGTGTTGTAATATCCTCAGTGGAAACATGTTTCCCTACAAAGGGAAAGGGTTCAATGGGACCCGCAAAGTGAGTAACTTAGCTTTTGCATTCTTGTATGCTTCCAGGAGTAAGCCTAATCCCAGGGGGGGTGGATGTAGTGCCTACCCCTAGTTCACATTTTGTTATCATTGTTGAACTCTTTTAGGGCTAGTTTTATGTTGATGGTTAGCAGCATTGTTTTGGGATTATCAGATATTGTGCTATGGATTCAGTTTATTATGTGATGAGATTACTTAGACTCTACATTTCATGTATGTATGATGATTATTTTTAGTATTCACAATTATTGATGATGATCATTACATTGCTTTCAGTTATTAATGATGATTAGTAAGATGATTTATCATCATATGTGTTTTATTATGGATACTTACCCCATACTTGCATGTGTATGGTGTGCCTGTTTGCTTTTTGTAAGAATTTGGCGTAGGCCAGAATTCACCCAAGAACAAAAGAACTCAACAATAGCACACAGTAGACCAAAATAGGCAGAGTATGATTAGAATGATGATATTCATTCAATAATGGATAAAACCAACATATTCTGAGTACACTAGGAGTGCCTGAATATAAAGGCCTCAGGAGAGCTTCTAGAATGCCTAGAAGTTAGCACCATGACATGTCATACAACCAGGCACATGTCCACCAGATATGGATTATCCTCCATTAAGCATGGGAATAAGTGCGATGATGTGAGGATAAGACTACAATGGTGTAGCGCAGAAATCAGTGGAGTAGACAACATGTGATAAATGAGGAGTGCAGAAAACTGTGTTGTCATCATGACAACTAAGTAAATGATGAATACTCCTGTGTTGTAGACACCATGTGCCTAATTAGAGTTGCGTAACTCAATGAGAGTTCACAAACTCCTAAATGTCTCACCTAAAATAATAATAAAATAATGCAAAATAATTAAATAATGCATTAACCTAAGTAAAACTTAAGTAAGTGTAATAAGTAAATACTTATTTACACCAACACTTTTGTATGGCGTGTCTGATGTGGTTAAGGAAGGGAGTCGTAGTCACCTGCTAGTCAGGATCTACACGATGCACCACTTCCTGCCATTGCCTGTTTAGTTTAGTATATATTGTGCTTGTACATGCATGATTTTTATGCAGGTTGCAGGTACCGGGTATCGACTTCCCTGAATTTTCTAGGATGAGCGTACCTTATCACGTCATCTCAATGATAAGAGAGGGGAGATAAATTCTCAAGTCCAAATCCCAACCCTTTAAGCCATTTGTTCTAATTGGAAAATTAGGACAAGTATCTGAGTTGAGTACCCTCTGAATACGTTGGATAACATAATTCGTGATATTAACCTTTGCTTTGATTTTGTATGTATTTTGGCTATGATGGATTTTCATATTTCTACCTTATGAGTCTTTGATGTATTTTCTATTAATTAAGCCTAATTAAAATATTTTATTAATGGTTTAATTTAATAGAAATTTAATATGATATTTTAATATTTATTTTATTTAATTAATTGAGAAATTAATTAAATAAAATAATTAAATTTGAAAATAAAAGTTAAAAGATTAAATTTGGAATGTGACAATATTTATTTTAATAATAATATATTTGGAGTTCATTTTTAAATAAATGACTAAATAATATTATTATTAAAGCTAATAAATATTTTAGCAATTAAGCTTTGGAAAATGAAATTTAAAAGTGAAAAATATATTTTAAATTATTAAAAGATTCTAAATCTCATGTGATTAAAATATAAATATATTAAGATTGAAAAGTGGAATTATTAAAGTTAGTGCATGAGATTTAATAAATTAATAAATTAAATTGGGAAGAGTAAATTAAATATTATATTAATTAATGTGCATTATTTTAAATATTTGATCACATAGGAGTTGGCAAATTCTCGAAAGTTGTCATGTAGACAACACAGGGGTTTGCACTCTAAGAATGCACTAGTTGTCTACACTTGAAAGTTAGCATTTTTATTTGAGCACATGGTGTCTACAACCTTAAGACTCATCTAGAAGGTTGGAGAAGACCCATGCTTGGTTGTCATGCTTATCTTCTAGTTGTTTCTAGAGACACTCTAGATGCATCTTAGAGGCCTTTAAATAGAGGCTCTCCTAGTGTGTTTGGACAAGTCTTATGGAAGCTACAAGCTTAATGGAAGCTACAAGCTACAAGCTCATATTCTTCTTCACGCTCATATATTTTCTATATGCTTCTATGCTCCTTCTAGCACATCTAGTCACTTGGAGGATTCGGTTGGCTCGGATCTTGGAGGATTTGCAAATGACGAAGAAGGAAGGGGATTTTCCATGGACTTCTGAGGCATGGCGGATTAGCATCAGTGTCCAGGTGCACTCGTGATAATCACATATTCTCTTTGCACCATTTCTCTTCCTGTCTTCATCATGTTTGTTATATGTGTTTGATTATATTCCATGAATGAATTTGAAATTTGGAATTGAAATCTAGATATGTTATTGGTTGAGTAGGAAACATTAGAAAACCCTAGATCCAAATTAAGAGAAATTAGATCTAAAAGGGTTTGGGTTCGAATTAAAATTAAATTGAGAATGATGATTTCAAATTTATAGTTAAACCTATTGGATGGATTAATGGATATGTTTAGAAAACAATTATTTAAAGAGAAGAATTCTTGTTTAAGCCTTTAAATCGGAGTATATATTTCCCTTTATAAATCTGCATATAAATAATTATATATATATATATATATATATATTTTAAATGCAGTAATAAATTGGTAGCAAATTGTGTGTGTGTGTATATATATATATATATATATATATATATATATATATATATATATATATATATATATATATATATATATATATATATATATATATATATATATATATATATATATATATATATATATATATATATATATATATATATATATATATATATATATATACATACTGTACGTATATACATATATATATACATATATACATATATGTGTATACATTTGTGTAAAGTCGAAATGGAAAACTTTATTTAATAAATCCGAACAGCATATCTTAGCGCACAATAGTAAAACGTTACTACAAACGTTTTATAAAATGAAATTTTATATATGGGTGGGCGGGGTTTTAACCACCGCACCCCCCCCTCTCCATCCCTTTTACGGGCAGCGGCACCGGATGCAGGCTCTGCGTGATCGCAGAGTACCTGCGTCATCGCAGGGTACCTGCGATCCGCAGGCCGCACGTATTGTGGCCGGCGGTTATCCGCCTTTTTTTAAAGGAATGTACATGGTTTAAAATATTTTATATTATGGTTTAAAATATATATATTTATTAATCAAAGCTATTAATTATAGTTTGGTTTTAATGTTATAATGTTATAAAGATTTATCATTATAAATGTTATAATATATATATTTGTTAATAATGGAATGTGACGATTAAAAAAAATATATATATAATCATGGATTAGCAATAATGTTTGCTACATTATATATCATACTTGTATGAATACTCAAATCGTCGACTGCTATTAAACTGAGTAGAAAATGATGAAGGATCTGGTGTTGTAGAACTATTAATGAGAATTTTAATATAACTTGTTTAATAACAAGTTACCATTAACTTACTAATAATGGATCAGAATATAGTTAATTCTTTACAATTAGCGTTAGTCATTAGTCAATGAATATTCATGGAGCTATGTTAAATAATTTATTGAGATAATAATATAGTTGACTTTTAATTTAGAAATGTTAATTTATACTATGGGATTTTGATAAAAGTGGATTAAGTTTTAAATTGTCAAGGAGTCATTGTTATAGCATCGCTATGATCTGAGTTATTATCTACTAAGTTGTTGGGTCTACAAACTATTAGTAAATAATAGTATAAACGGCTAATTCAATTAGAATTAATCTAGAAGAGATTATTTAATGATTGAAGTTTTGTAAAGACAATAGTTTTTGGAATTGAAGTATAATTGATTTTAATCAATTAATGAGTTGTCAATATAATTAAATACGATAGAGATTTAACTAGGAAATGATTATCATTAATACGAAATCGTTAAGAAAGATGAATGTAGTCATTATGGATAAGATTTCCAAAATAACTTGTTAATATTACTATTATTAAAATATTAATATTTGTGTATTGGATTGAAGTTGAATTTTTACGAACAAACTATTGTTAGTCAACTGACATTCTTTGGGTTGATAATTTGGTTGTGAAATTATTAATTAAATCAATTAATTAGAGTTAATTGGATTTAATACTTAAGTTATGTAATGGAGATTTAATTAATATAAATCTTTTGACGAGATTGTAGATTATCTATATTGAAGTTGATAAATCTTATGACTTGAATTATGACTTTAGATATTATATGATTGTAACGATTGAATTAAAAGGCTTAAATTTTAATAATATTTAATTAAGTCTTAATTAAGAACTATTAGAATTTTGAAAGGTCATGGATTGTGCACTTATGTTAATTGATGGACTTAATTGATCATTCTAATTAAGTTCGAAGAATGATAATTGGTTCTCTTATAATTTAAGGATTAATGATTCCTTGATTTATGTGAAAAGTTGAAGTAACATTAAAGAAAAATTAATTAATTAAGATATAGATCTTGGTCAAATTAAGAGAACAAGTTAATCAAAGGTCAATGATGATCAATTTAATGAGTGAATACTTATCCTTAAGTTATTCTTAGAGTGTAATTCTTAATAATGAAAGGATAATGTTATCGGGGAACAAATGGGTTGACCTGTAGGTCAAATGATGAAACTTAGACACTTGAAGTATACTTGAAACGAAAATTGGAAACCCCTACACATTATTCAACTATGTGAATTTAGTAAACCAAAACATGTGTTTGCATCGTGTATTCTATATGCTTCTTGTTTTGGGTTTTGGGTTAACTAGTGATGACCAGTCCTAGGTTGTTACCAGAGGCTCAGGGGTTATGAGATGTGTTGGCATGTTGATCTTATTTGGTCTCGATCTTTATAAGCCCAACCATGGTTATGTGATCATATGCTCTATGAAATGTTTGTATTTGTTCATCAGTCTTCATGTGTGAAGCTGAGATGTATGTGTATGAGATACCTGAGCTAATCATTTTTGAGTTATCGATCAGTTATCCTTGGTTTATTTTCTAGTCACCATGATGGGACTGAAATATGTGGATTTTATTCTTGATGATGTCATGTTCTGACATGTTTAACTAAACCATTTTGGAGTATTCGATCAGTATGATTTTGAGATATTATTGGTTGCTTGTTGAGAACCAATGGATGTGATGATATATTTTGGTTATTGAGAACCAATTGATACTTATGATTATCAGTGATGCCTTCAGTTGCCAATAGAGAACTGTTGTGGTCATGATTTTCTATGGATGTTGCTCATGGAGATTTGATGCTTTTATGATGATTTTATCTTGGAGATTTTGATGATTCTTATCTTGGAGATTTGATGATTCTTATTATGGATATTTGATGCTTATATTGTGGATATTTGATGATTCTTTTTATGGATTATCTTTTGGATTTCTTTACAGTCGCTTGTACAGGACTGTGGTGATTTATGATTCTATGAGCATTAGGGTAGGTAATCTACTTGTAGTGTCGGGAAGTGGCTTGCAATGGGGGCCGGGGCCCTAAGTGGCTGCCAGGATAACTCATTGTAAGTTTGGTTAATAAGTGATAACATTTACACACTAAATGGGGATTAAATGAACCTAAAAAGATAATTGCTTTGATGTTCTCGCCCATGCCTTGAGCGCTTGTACAGGCTAGGATGGGAGTAGTGAGAATGCATCATTGCGACCTTGCATTCCATAGTATGCCTCGTCTGTATGAGAGGATACTAGTGGCCGCATGAGATCTGTATGGACCTGTGGAGTTTAGCTAACTGCCAGGGTAACTTGTACGAGATAAATGCGATGACACTTTCCCGCTTGCAGAGTAGGTTTCCTACATGTCATTGTTGTGCCTCTGGGAATTAGATGTCAGTTTTGTGTGTGTTGGAACCTTTGAGTAGTATACTTTTTAGGATTCCTGGACTATAGAGATTTATGCTTTGTGGTTTTGATATCCTGTTTGGGACTTGAGATTATCTCCTCAGCACGGTGGGAGTGGAACATTTAGGTTTCACGTGGTCAGGTGGTAGTGTTTTATCACTCTTATCATTTGAGATCCGTTTGAGACACCGTGGCTGGAGTATTCTTGGTTGGTATTTATCTTCATTATGTTCTTGGATCATTATGATAGATGATATACCTTATGATGGATGTATTTACTGGTATGTTCTTGTATTGATGATTTGCATATGTTAGTTGATGATATATTATGCTTTATTGTGCATGTTAGTAGGATGTTTTAGGAGTGACATTCCTACTATGTTTATAGCCGATGATCTCTTCGGTGCTTTGGAATGTTACGCACGGAGGGATGGCTAGGATCCATGATGGTCTAATGATGTTATTTACGGTTGGGAGGAACCTTGCACTTAGTTAGTTATGCTTATGATATATGGTTATCTTTTATGATGGATGTTTATATCTTTATGATAATGATGTATGATGTATGGTTTATGGTTTCATTTATGTTATTGCATCATGGATTAATATTGGATGATGATGTACTTTATTTACATGGATGTTTTTTCATGCCTTGTAACATGTACAGTGGATGATTGAGCAATTGAAAATGTAATTTATGAATACTAAATGTATCATTGTTATTTCATTGTTAAGGATGTGATGTTAGATGGATAGTTATGATTAGAAGTAATTCAATGTTAAGGGATCTTTAAAGAATGTAATCTATTGTGTTATGTTATTTTCAGTTGGATGGTTACTATTGCTTCCGCAAATGTTATGATGGTATTACTTTCATGTTTTAAAAAAAAATTGTTTGGTAAACTTAGTATAATTCTTTGGATCCCTTGGTAGGGCATTACATGCCATTACACTTTCTACTTAGCAATGGTTATGAAAACTTTGTCCACAACCTTATTCTTGAATCTGCTTGCAGACCAATCCATCAAATTTTTATTTGATTCCATATTACCTACATCGACTTGATCAACTATATTTACAAGCTAGTTGATGATTGGATTATCTTCGTCAAAATCTTGAATATCAAAAGCATCAACAAAAATATGTTTTACATCATAAAGTACCTTCTTTTTCTTAAGTTCTTTCCTTAACTCTTCTTGTCATTTCTTCTTCACAAAAAAATATTGTAGCAGAATTGTTTTCTCCAAGGTGAGATTTTCCAAATCCAATTGTGGCATCTCAATTACTCCATCCAAACTAACTTTAACATCTAGTCAAGCATATTTTATTATTCTCCTTTTTCTCAGCTAAGATTTTTTATTGCTTGGCATTGCTTTGGGATTTGGTGATGGAGTTTCACCACTCAATCGTGTTGGTACATCAGTGCTCAAGACAACAATGGTCTCACTCAGTTCTGTTAGAGAAAAAGGATGATTTCATTTCATTTATTAAATTACCTTTTCTTTCTTCTTAAGATTTCACTTGTGCATTTTTTTAGTTTTCTCTATTTAATAATAATTAAATAATTATTAAATAGATTTCACCTTTAGGTTACCCTTTTTGGGTTTTGATCTCCTTTTATAATGATTGATCTCTTTGTAATTATCATCACTTGAATAATCTATTCTTCTTCTAAATATATAATTTTCATGTTTTTAGATCAAACCCCTGCCTCTTCTTGACTTTTTCTTCTCTATGACAGGTTTTTTGCATGCAGTTATTCTTGGGCTTCGTGGATTTGATTTTCATATTTGCTCAAATCTTACATGGTATCAGAGCCAAATCTGCTATAGCTTGTTCTGTATTTGGAGAAAAAGGGAGAACAAGGATTTGGCAAATCAGATCTGGTTTTTTTTGGGTATTTCTTGAGAAAATAGGGGGGTCACCAATTTTTAGAGTAGTTTGAGGCCAAACGGACTTCATGGATGGATCCAGAAGGCATCAAAACCCTTGTTTCCATATAAAGTTTGTTTAATATGGACAATGTTGATTCGGGAGGCAAAATTTTTTTGCCTGGCAAGGCCGTACGACCTCTACATGCACTCTGAGGTGGAGAAAATTAAAAAATCACAAATTTTTTTTTTAAACGTGGTTTTTTTACCATTGTAGTTAGGAAAACCGCTGGCGATCACTGAAACTGCTAGCAACTGCGATAAACTGTTGACGGTTACCACCAGCGGTTCTGCAAACCGCTGCGGCTTGGTGGCTGTTGTGGCTCCACTGCTGCCTCCCGCAAGTGGCTGCCACTAGCTGTGCCACCCACCTGCCACCATCGCCAGTGGCTCCACCACCCACCTCGGCTCTACCTTTGCCCCACAGGTGGCACTTTTTTTGTGAGTTATTATTATTATTTTTTAAATAATTTTTTTAATGCATTTCTAGAGGCCCTATCTATTTTTTTGCCTTAATTGAAGCATACAGATGTATTTTTTGATCCAAAAAATGCACTAGAAATTTGGTTTTGAGACGGAGACATTGGTGCAAGTGTTTTTGGGTTTTGATGCAGTTTGGTTACCTGTTTTGGCAGTCAAATCTGGATGTCAGTTTTTCACTCTGGAGAGCATATCTTGAGCATCCCATCTCCATTTTTTGAAAATGTTATATTTTTGGAAAGCTAGTTCTGTCTACTTTTCAAAAATACTATAATTTATTCTAGATTCTTCTTCATTCTCTTTCTATCATATTTTTGGCTTTTTTGCTCTATGGTGGATACCTTGGGTGTTCCAAGTCCGAGGATTGTTTTCATGGCATGGGATCTTTTCTTTTGAGTTGTACTATCTTTTGTATTAGAATTTGTTTGCTTTCTAATCATTTTTTATATCATTTGTAAGCATCTTTATGCAAACACACTGAGATAAAGTGGCACTCTATGCGTTTCGGGATCCTTTTCATCATTGTGATTTATTGTACTTGCACTATATTATAAAGTGCCATGGGGGGATAGTTGATTTCCATTTGGTGCCCTCTTCCTTTGTTAAGTAAGTGTCCCTTCCATGACATTAGCCCCATGATGTGTCAGTGACATGTACCTTTATAGGTGTTTGTACCTCACTCTCGATGTTGTAGGAGTGTTTTGGTCCACTTTCTTAGCAACCTATCACCTCAACCTTGTCTGCATTAAAGGGGGGTTCTTCTATTGTTTCTAATGCTTCCTTGGTTCGTTGGAGTGAGCTATGTATTCAATATTTGATCCTATGTACTAGGCAATTGCAATGGCTGGATACCTATGCATTTCAGTGAGATGGATCATCTACCATATAGACACTCTTATTTTTGTTCCTACTTTGAGGTTCTACAGATCAACAATTTGTTTTTAATAGAGTTTGTGGCTTCTTCATGCTTTAGTGGTTTTCTTCATGATCACTCTTTGTTCCTATTTTCTAGAACATTCCTCTAGTTGGAGGCTTCTGCAGTCCTTCACTAGATTTTTTGCTATCTCTTTTTGGAGTAGAGTTTTTCCTACTGGGTTTTCTCTATTTCTCCATTTCACAAAGATTTTGTTGTGATTGGGTACCTCATGAAGCCTTTTTTTTGGGACCCAAGTTTTCTTTCTACATTGTTCCTCATCTTAAGTGGGGTGTTAGAGAAAAATGATAATTTAATTTCATTTATTAAATTACCTTTTCTCCCTTCTTAAGATTTTGCTTTATGCATTTTTAGCTTTCTCTATTTAATAATTATTAAATATCTTTCACCTTTAGGTTACCCTTTGTAACTTATTAGGTTACCCTTTTTGGGTTTCAATCTCCTTTTATAAGGATTGATCTCTTTGTAATTATCATCGCTTGAATAATCTATTCTTCTTCTGAATATACAATTTTTGTGTTTTCAGATCAAACCCTTGCCTCTTCTTGTCTTTTTCTTCTCCATGAAAGGTTTTTTGCATGTAGTTATTCTTGGGCTTTGTGGATTTGATTTGCATATTTTCTCAAATCTTACAAGTTCAACTTTAATTATTTTATTATTTTCCTTAATTTGAGGTGCTGAAATAATCTTGTTGTGTGCACTAGTTTCTTTTGCCTCAGTTCCTGCCTTTGTATATGTGAGCCTAGATTTATTAGCATCTGGAGTGTTAGGGGTGTCGGCAAGTATTGGTGACATGCTTCCTTGTGAACTTAGCACACTTGAACTTTCTACACCGTTGAATCATCTTCAATGTTTATAGTGTCTTTCCCTACTCCCTTGGTTGATAATCCAAAATTATTTTTCCAAAAAAACTCATACTGTTGTGTTATAGCTTCCATTTTATTTTGTAAGATAAAAAAAATACTTAGGTACAAATCTTCTCATGTACTACTCCAAAAATGTATTTTTTTTAAATCCTAGGATAGTTCAGGCATTACTCTTATTAATGGGTCAGTTCTTATATTTTTCTCTTCTACTTTTGCCTGCTACGATCTCCTTTCTAATCCCTCAAATAAATCTCTAGGTATCTTTTTCTCAATATTTCTTGGGGCAAGCTTAAGACTAGCAATCATTTCTATCATAGCCTCCTCAATTTTGTTTCTATTAGCATTATCAAATATATCATAATTTGCAAATCTATTTAGCTAGATAACCCTAAAGATCGTCTTAGATCTATGCATACCTCTTCAGTAAACCTCATTTTCCTTATGGGTGGTCCTCTGACCAATCCACTCCTCTTTGTTTTAGGTGCACTGGGATCTGTAGTTTCTACTACC
This sequence comes from Cupressus sempervirens, assembly GCA_028749045.1. Classification (NCBI taxonomy): domain Eukaryota; kingdom Viridiplantae; phylum Streptophyta; class Pinopsida; order Cupressales; family Cupressaceae; genus Cupressus; species Cupressus sempervirens. The sequence goes on from CM053789.1 coordinate 349,806,209, forward strand.
TTTTGCTTTGCAGACTACTCTAGTCCTTGGCTTCTTTGGTGGTGGAGGAGAGATGGGTGTTACTACCACCTTCATCTTGGTTCCTTGAGCCTTCTTCCTCGGTGGAGTGACAAAAACTAGTGATTTTCTCTTGTCACCTTCTTCTTCTTCCTCTTCCTCATCATCATTGTCTTGTTCTTTATCCTTTCTAGGATCTTCTATTAATTGTAATGGATCTTTTACCTTGCCTAGGTTGCCCAATTTTTCTTCTAGGTCTTCAATCATTCTTTTCCTTTTCTTCTCCTTAGAAGCAATCTTGATAATTATAGTTATTTTAGATTTTTCTTCCTCATATCTTCCAAAAAATTCAACCTTAGTGTCTATCTCTTCATTCAATAGTGCAACAATGTTTGCACTCACCAGATCACTATCAATTTCATAGTCAAAACTTTGTAACAAGCCTTCCTCAACTTCATTGCCTGTACAAATGTATTCCTCTATCTACAAGGAAACATATGTCATTGTAATACCTTGTGACCAATTATTCAGGTATCAACATCCTCATTCTCATTCTTTACTTAAATTCATCAAAATAAGCATCCATTACATTCCCAAAATTTTCTCCTAATTGAGTAATGTACTCATTTATATGTCTAGTAACTCATTTTCCTTGTTCCCAAACAACTTCACCAATACCAAGAAAATACCTCTCGATATAAAATAAAATACATACAACTAGAGAACCAAACTTACACATTGAATTATTTACTTTCCTTATAGATGATATATTCTCTACTAGTTGTAGTCTTTGTACCTCAGCAAGATCATGCTCATGATCTTTCATCACTATCTTCTATGGTTGATCCATTGTTATACATGGCACATTGTTCACTCTACTTGATTGGTAGAATTTGTGAGTTATGATCCTCATTGTAAATTCAATTAGTGGATCAGAAATGTTTGCAATGGATAGACAACATCCATTCCATTTGGCTCCTTTATTAGCCTCAATTTCCTCTCTACTCAAACATCATATGGTTATCTTCTTTTCTAGGGTTGGATGACCTATAACCCTATGAGTCATTTTCTTCATGATCTCCATGGGTCCATTCTGAAGCCAATATTTCATGTCATAGATTCTACTCAAAATAACTTTAATCCATTCAATCTTGAAATTTCCTGGGAATTCTAAGGCACAAGTTAACCTTTTTGTTTCAACAACTTCCAGTCCCAGTGATGACCGACCAATGCTTCCTTAGAAATGACTGTGTTGGACTTTAATAGGAAACTTGAGCTTAGAGATCCACAATCTCCCCCTTTGATATTAGTGGGAAAAACACTTTGTCATCACTTAGCTATCTTTACAAAATTAAAAAAAATGCTCCCCCTAGGACTGTAACATTGTCTTAAAAACTTATCTTTGCTATACAATATATACATGTATGTAAACTCTGATGTTAAATTATATCATTATTTTTCTTTTTATTTTTGTCTGCCCCTTGTTTTTCTATGAGGAATATAAGAGAAAGTGCTCCAAGTTGTGGTGCCAAAAGGGGGGAATAAGTGGCCACATTTTTTCTAAAATCAACAATTTCTAAACTTCAACAAGAATTTGAAGATAGTTATGCTCAAAATTTTAAGATATGATAAAAAGAAAAGTAGTAGTCCTTTGAATCTAGTTTCTAAACTGCTAATTTTTTTTCAAAATGGTTTAGTTTTAGGTTCTCAAAAAATGAGGCCACAGGAAGTGGTACTATTTATTTAGAAAAAAGATAATATAGTACAAAAAAAACCCCCGCCCCCCCCCAAAATTTTAACTTTTTTTTGAAATTCTTTAATCACTCTAGCCAAAAGTTACCTAAAACTATGTAGTTTATCCTAGATTTTTTGGGTAGTTTTATAATGTGTATTTTTTAATGAATTTTTTAATTGGACACATTGTAAAAATGTGAAATATTTGTGTGATCGCCCTAGAAATGGTTGAACACTAATCTAAAATCAAAAATACTTTTTTTCAAAGTGTGTAGAATGGAGTCTAGTTTCTAAAAAACTAAGTTGTTGCAAAATTTAGTGAACGAGCTAAAATCTATAGCCCAATTAGTACACGTTGGTTTTTGATGGAAAATGGAAATACATTCAAAAGAAATTATAGTTGAAAGGCTTAAAATAGTTCAAATTATAAATAAATTATATGGTTAAATAGCTAACATAGAGATCTAAAATGTCATGTAACCTAATTTTATTGATGCTCAACCACAAGGAAACTTGAAGAAGAGCACACAAGAAAAATTCAATCATTTTTTGTATGTTTGTAGAAAAATACGTCTCAAACTAGTTTAGAGACTCCAAACCTTTGGGTTGGATCCCCATGGAAAAACCAAGCCTTAGGCTTGGTAGAATCCAAAGGTTTAAATAGTGCATGTGCTCAATAGTGCGTGCACGTTGTAGCACATATGTGCTATTTAAAGCATTTTTTACATTTAGGCTTGCATAACATGTATGTACTTTAGTGCACATGCACTCTTAAAGCCTGAATTTCAATAGAGAGGGAAGAAGAGAGGGAGAGAGGTTAGAGAATGAGAGAGATTAGAGAATGGGGAGAGAGTAGGAGGTGGGATAGGGAGAGACGGAGGGAGAAATAGAGAGAGAGTATGGGATCAGAGAAGGTGGGAGAGAGAGAGAGAGAGAGAGAGAGAGAGAGAGAGAGAGAGAGAGAGAGAGTAGGGCATGGGAGTGAGAAAAAGTGAGAGAGAGGGAGAGTAGGGGATGGGAGAGGGAGAGAGTGAGAGATAGGGATAGTAGGGGATGATATGGGAGAGGGTGTAATAGGGGGAGAGAGCAGGAGAGAGAGAGGGAGAGAGAGGGGGAGAGAGAGAGAGAGAGAGAGAGATAGAGAGAGAGAGAGAGAGAGAGAGTAGGGGGTGGGAGAGAGAGAGAGGGATGGGAGTGTGTGTGTGAGATAGAGAGTAGGGGATAGAGAGAGAGAGAGAGAGAGAGAGAGAGAGAGAGAGAGAGAGAGAGAGAGAGAGAGTGGATGTGTGTGTGTGTGTGTGTGTGTGTGTGTGAGAGAGAGAGAGAGAGCAGGGGATGAGAGAGGGAGAGAGGAAGAGAGAGGGAGGGGTAAGGGATGGGACAGGGAGAAAGTGAGTGATAGGGAAGTAGGGGATGGTATGTCAGAGGGTATGATAGGGGGAGAGAGAGAGAGAGAGAGAGAGCACAAGAGAGAGAGAGGGATGGGTGTATGTGAGAGAGAGAGTAGGGGGTGGGAGAGAGAGAGAGAGAGAGAGAGAGAGAGAGAGAGAGAGAGAGAGAGAGAGAGAGCAGGGCATAAGAGAGAGAGCGTGAGAGAGATAGAGTATGGGGTGGGAGAAAGAGAGATAGAGAGACTAGGGGATGGGAGAGAGGGAGTGAGAGAGAGTAGGTGGTGGGAGAGGGAGAGGGAGACTATGAGAGAGAGGGGAGGATGAGAGTGTGTGTGTGTGTGTGAGAGAGAGAGAGAGAGTAGGGGATGGGAGAGGAGAGAGAGAGAATGGGATGGGAGTGTTTCTAAGAGAGAGAGTAGGGGATGGGAGAGAGAGTAGGGGGTGGGAGAGAGAGTAGGGGATGGGAGAGGGAGAGAGTGAGAGAGAGGGAGAGTATGGGATGGGAGAGGGAGAGAGTGAGAGATAGGGAGAGTAGGCAATGGGATGGGAGAGGGTGTGATTGAGAGAGAGAGAGAGAGAGTAGGGGATGGGAATGCATGTGAGAGAGAGAGAGTAGGGGATGGAAGAGAGAGTGTGAGTGAGTGAGAGAGAGTGTGTGAGAGAGAGTGAGAGGGATAGGAGTGTGAGAGAGAGAGAGAGTAGGGGATGAGAGAGGGAGTGAAAGAGTAGGGGATGGGAGAGAGAGAGAGTGAGAGAGATTAGGGGATGGGAGAGAGAGAGTGAGAGAGATTAGGGGATGGGAGAGAGAGTAGGGAGTGGGAGAAAGAGAGAGAGTAGGGGATGGGAGAGAGAGAGAGAGAGAGAATAGGCGGTGGGAGAGGGAGAGGGAGAGGGAGGGGGAGAGGGAGAGGGAGAGAGAGAGAGAGAGAGAGAGAGAGAGAGAGAGAGAGAGAGAGAGAGAGAATAGGTAGTGGGAGAGGGAGAGGGAGAAGGAGAGAGAGGGGAGAGAGAGAGAGAGAGAGAGAGAGGGGTGGGTGGCGATGGGAGTGTGTATGAGAGAGAGAGTAGGGGATGGGAGAGGAGAGAGAGTGAGAGAGAGTATGGAGAGAGATTGAGAGAGAGAGAGTAGGGGGTGGGAGAGAGATAGTAGAGGATGGGAGAGAGAGAGTGGGAGAGAGAGTAGGGGGTGGGAGAAAGAGAGAGATTAGGGGGTGGGAGAAAGAGAGAGATTAGGGGATAGGAGAGAGAGTAGGTGGTGGGAGATGGAGTGGGAGAGGGAGAGAGAGGGGGGATGGGAGTCTTTGTGAGAGAGAGAGTAGCGAATGTGAGAGGAGAGAGAGAGAGAGTGAGAGAGTAGGGAGGAAGGAAGGGAGGGAGAGAGAGAGAGAGAGAATGGGATGGGAGTGTGTGCACATGTGAGATTGTGTTCGTATGGCCTTTCGGGGGGGAAAATTTTTTTTCCTAGAAGCTACAATGACCAAAAATCAAAAAATTTATATAATTTTTTACTGTACCAAGCCTTTTGAGCATGATGGCGGCATCCATTTTTGCACAAAGTGCACTAAAAAAATGTGTCTCCTCCCGATTGAAGAAAAAACTTTGAAAAAATGGGGGTTTCTATCTCTAAATCATGGATTCAAAATATTCAAACCAGGAAGTAGCAGGGAAGCTCTGATACCATGTAGAAGTTGTGAAAACCAACTTTATATATCACCAAGAACACTTGCATACAAATAACCTGTGCTTAAGAGAAACTAAAAAAGGAAAAAGCAGAACTTGGAAAATCTCAATGGTGTGAGAGCAAAATTATATTAAAAGATATGAAAAACAAAAGGTACAAAAATTTAACCTTAAATGTGAATGAATCCCTAAAGGGAAAGTAAGCTAGGTTTGTGCGTTATAATTAATATAAAATATTAATTATATGCACCTAAGAGAAGGCTTAAGTAGACTAGAGTAATACATGACTTAATTAATTAAATCAACATGATCTAATTAATAATCATAAATAAATAATTACTCTAACAATACCAGTAATCTATACATGAAGACATAGAAAGACAAAGGTATTGTGTTATCTAAAATTTTTGTTGATGATTCATATTTGGAGGTCAAGATTCTTTATGTAAGGATTTTGCAAATCAAATGAAGCAAGAATTTGAAATGTCTATGTTTGTAGAGATCAAGTTCTTTGTAGGTTTGAAAGTATTTCAGATGAAATATGTTATATATATCTCTCAGTCAAAGTATATCAAAGAAATATTGAAGACTTTTAGATTGGAAGATTACAAAATCATAATTACACCTATGGTGATAGGACATAAGTTGTCAAAGAATGATGATTCAACTGAGGTGAATCAAACACTGAATAGGTCTATGATTGGAAAATTTCAATATGTAGTACATAACAAACCTAATATTTGCATTATCTATAGGTATAGTTGCAAGATTCTTTGCTAATCTCGGGGAGAATCATTTGATAGCTATAAAGAGAACTATGAGATATCTGAAAGGAACAGAAGAGTTTGGTCTATACTACAAGAAAATAATAAATTTGAATTAAGAACCTATATTGATGCTGATTGGGCTAGAAACATTGATGACAAAAAGAGCACCAGTGGAGGAGCATTTTTCTTAGGCAAGAGACTGGTTACATGGACTAGCAAGAAACAAAAATTGTACCTCCAAATCTACTGTTGAAGCTGAATATGTTGTTGCTATTGTCAATTGTACAAACATTGTGTGGATCAAGCAGCTACTCAAAGGAAAGAAGGAAGAGATCATAGAACCAATGATACTTTATTGTGATAATACAAGTGGTATCAATATATCAAAGAACCTTGTGATGCACACAAAGACTAAGTACATTGCAATCAAGTATCATTACTTGAGAGAGTTAGTTCAATATAAAGAGGTGAAGATGGAATATATTAACACAAAAGAGAAAATTGCTAATATCTTCACAAAAACATTACCTAAGGATGCTCATGGGTATATAAGAGCTAAACTAGGGGTGATACCTATATCAAAGGCTATCTAAGTAACAAGAGGAGTTTCCTACATCAAACGAACTGATGTTCATATGTTACACATTGATGTAGTGGATCTTACTTTAAAAGCTGCCTAAAGTAATCAAAGAGCTAGAACTTCAAATCAGTCACAAGCAAGGTGACAAAGGGAGAAATTGAAGAAACTGAAAAAGCTTATATCTACATGTTAGACATGACAAGTCTTTGGCATTGTTGTCAAAGAGGGAGAAATTTACTGATCAAGGGAATGATCAAGGGAGAAAGAATGAAGATTTATAATCCTAGAGGGAGAAAATATTAAAAGGAGAGTTTTACTGATTAGAAGAACAGAGAAAGAGAAATCCTGACATCTACTTAGTAGGAGGGAGATACAAGAAGGACTTCAGAAGGAGTTATAAGGATGACTCAATAGATTTTTATTACCTATTTAGAAGATGGAAGTTGCTGATAGAGGGAGAGATTTCAATACAAAGAATTATTTTCTTTTTTTTGGTATTTTGTTGGTCTTACTATTCTAACCTAGTTAGTTTGGTTGAACAAGGTGTTTTCCATTTGGTTAATCAGCTTGGTTTGCCATCAATACCAAAGAGGGAGATTGTTGAGAATAGATTGAAGAAAGTAATCAAAGAGGGAGATTGTAAAGGGAGATTGTTGAGAACATACAAGTATGATGAATATGCTTCAATTATTATTTCGTCACTGATGTCAAACTCAGTATTTATTACTAAGATATCTGCTTATATGATTTAAGTACTATCACATATTTGATTGATGAAAAGGATTTGATCAAAAGATGTAATGAGAACACTTTGAGAAACTGTTGAGTTATGATTATGTAAAGGAGTACAAGAATTAGTTAAGACAATGATGACATGATGTATTGATGATCTACTTAAGGTTACAAATGTTGGTTACACTAAGAAAGTTTAGAAGAACAAGTTACACAAAGTTTGTCTACCAAGCTTGACTGAGTGGATAGTAGATGTCAAGCAAAGTCAGTGCAATCTTAGTAGAAAGTTAGTTGAAGCCAAGTAAAAGTATATTCTAGTATATGCCGAGCAAAATAGCAGATGCTGAGTAAAGTTTAGTTGATGCTAAGCACTAGTAAACTTTAGTTCATGCCACATAATTGCACAAAGGATGTTGAGCAACATAGTGTGTGCTGAGCATCAGAGGCCAGATAATGCCAAGCTGCATCAATTTGTAAGATATTTTGACAAGTCCTAAAGTGTGACCTCCTCCATCAATTTGTAAGATATTTTGACCAAAACATGTAATGTAGAACCCCATCCTAGCTTTGGTAGCTCTAGTTAGGGGAATCACCCCCAATTTTCCTATTAGATCATTCATGTGCATGCTTAGGTAAGGATTTTGTGAATATGTCCACTATTTTTTCCTTTGTATTCACATGCTCCAATTTTAATTTTTTGTCTTGTACCAACTCTCTCAAGTAATGATACTTGATAGCAATGTGCTTAGTCTTCATGTGCACCACAAGGTTTTTAGATATGTTAATAGTGCTGGAGGCCTTAATGAGAAAAAAGATAATAAATGGAGAATGAGGGTCAATCTTGATGGGGAGCATATCATCAAGCACAAAAGATTAGCCAAACAAGAATATTCATTCAGTAGTTGATAATTTATTCCAATTAGAGATGGAATGAGGACTAAAGTATCAACCTGAACTTTAGGATTTGGGTTTGTATCTATATTCCAACACTAACAATTAGTGGAAAGCATTGAATCAGCATCCTAGTCATTCTATAGCCAATAACAAAGAAATCGTGGAGCTTGTGAGACATTTATCAAACCACAAAAACTATCTCATACATTGTAAGCATCAATTTCATGCAATGATTGAGTGATAACCAAAATATGGAAGGAGTGATTGATATGATATAGATAATATATACAGTTATGAGATTGAAAAGTATGTGAAAAGTCACTATGAGTAAAGACCATTGGAGGGCACTAATCTATAAGGAAATAACAACACACTATAATTATAGTAGCATACACTAAACATAACCAATAATGAGGACATGACACATAAACCATAGAATAAAATGACCAAATATTTCCTACAAATAAAGGGGAGTTGAGTATACCATTAAGAAGGTTGCCACATATTCAAGCCACATGGATAAGGTAAGGAAAGTGGGTATTCCAAAGTCAATACATATTGGGCCCTCTTATGATGAGTATATAAAAGTAAATATGAAATCCCAAAAATGAACAAATATGATAATTTTATTAATATAGATGAAAGGATTTGAATGGAAATATACCTATAGTTCTCAATGAATATCCTATGCACGATACATACATAATGTCAACATAGACAATGTATATAAGTATGAATATAGAATATGATTTATCATATAAAGTGTTAAGTATATCTATGATTATATACTGTATACAATTTATAATGTAGAGGGAGATTAGATGGTTTTAATCAATTTTCTTTTTCTCTTACTATACTCCTAGGAGTTGATAGTTGTTGTTCTGTAGGGAGAGGCAGAGTAAAACCAGAGGATATTATGGTGTCAAGTTCCCTATGACAAGTAAATCCACACTCTCCTAGGGATAGGTATAGGAGGGAAGTATGGAATTAGGGTTTGAGCATGCTAATCACTAAATACATTACAAATTATATACTTCTTCATGAAATTAAATTCATTTAATTACATAATAATTAGTATTAAATGTTGGTTATGAACAATCCCCAAATAGGGGTTATTACCTTATACGAGCTTGGGAGTTGATAGACGGTGTTATGTAGGGAGGGGCGAAGTAAAACCAGAGGATATATTGGTGTCATACACCATGCAATAAGTAAATCCAAGCTCTCCTTAGGATGAGCATAGGAGCAAAGTAAGGAATCAAGGTTAAAACTTTGCTAATCACTAGATGCATTATAAACAAAAAAATTAATTGACAAATAATCAAAACCATTGATTTCAAGGGATAAGGTCTAAGTTAGAAATGTCAAGTGAGACATAGGAATTTCTTTAGGACAAGCAAATTGAGGAAGGGAGGACTTATCATGACTCCAAAATGATAGATAAAGGGATAACGACTAAATTATCATAGACACCCTTTAAAGTATATACAAACATATTTAATCTAATAATGTGTTTAATAAATATTAAATTACAATCAATAACTATATGTATCATAATTATTTGATAAAGTAAAATGATCAATTAAATTGTATGTGTATTAGAATGACTAATTACTTATTAAATACACATTGATTAAATAAGTAAACTATATTACCTAGGATTGGTAATATTGTCAATATAATAATATATTTAGATAATTAATAAATAGTTCCAAAAGAAATGACCACTAAGATTAAATATATATTTAAAGGACAAAGAAATAAAGAAGAAAAACACAATCTCAAATATGTTTTAAATTCTTCTTCAAAAATATCAAATATCTTATTTAATGATCATTACAAAAGTGAGCTAGCTCTCTGTGTTTATTTTTAGTGTTTGATGTGTTTAATTACTTGCACTATGCCCTTGTGGGCATCATCCATATTCTATAGTTGGACTCGATTTAGTTTTATTATCTAGACTTGTTATATGTTTAATTCTCTGAATACTAACTGTAATAGTTTTAGACACTAGGATACTTTGATGTAAGATATTTTGATATTAAGAAAGAAGGTAGGATGATAAAGTGTTGTGTTTTTCAGCATTTTGTTTCTAAGTCAGCCTCTATTTTTGGAGACTTCTTAATATCAAAAGCATCTCCCTCAAAATAATTGGAAAAGCCCCAAAACAAAAACAAAAGAATTTTTTAAAAATATCTATATCGCTTAAAATAAAATTTTGAGGGAGGAACCTGCCTATTGGTTAAATTAAGTGGCATTCTTAAAAACTTAAACAAATTGGAAAAGTCCAAAAGACTAGAAAATAAAAACCAGACATAGAGACTAATAATTGTCCCATGTAAAATTTAATATCGAAGGAGGAGCCTACCTATCAGTTAAATTAAGTGGCATTATAAACACCTCCTTTCTTTGAGGAAAACATAGTTTAAGTTGAAATAAGCAAGAGATGCAATGCATCAAAGTTTCTCCCAATATAGAGATTTATAGATAGAAAGGGAGGATATGAAGAGAGAGCTAAAAGAGAGAATGATATGTTATTATAAGGACAAGTAAAGGTAGGATGATAAAGAGAGTTGAAGGGAATTTTAAAAATATTAATAATTATATTATTTTAAGAAATATATAAATAACAATAAAAATTATATTAAATCAGTGAACTACTCATTTCTACCAATTCAATTATAAGTTGAAATATTTAATTTTAAAAAGTAAATTGTTGATTATTTAATTCAAACTACCAAAATCTTTAGTAAGTTTGAGGGGTGGTATTAGTTTTACAATTTGTAAAATGGTATTAAAAAAATTATAGAAAGATTGTAAAATAGTAGCTAGTAATTAACATAGTTTCAACTTAAAGAAATAGCATTTTACAATTGTCAAAAATAAACATCAATGTAAAACTAATAAATATATTTAAAAGTATATATATTAAACATTTAACTCTATATTTGAACTTGGTAAGAAAAATAGATTGTGATAATTAATATTGATTAGACAATCATTTTTGTCCAAAGTTGTGTGAGGTGTAAGATAAAAATGATTATTTTTTTGAAAAATTAAATCAAGCTGTCACAAATGTAGAAAAAAATAAAGTTGTAATTAATGCATGATAGAGTTGTTAGAAAATATTTGTATTTTTGTTGAAGAAAATTGAATTTTCTTCCTACCAAAAATAGTATGGTCCAATAGAATGAATGAAAAATATATGATTTATAAAATAATAAAAAATTAGAAAAATGATATAAACATTTGAAATTCATTTTAATCTTTTAAATTCTATGAGTTGATTGGTCAAATGAATAGAAAAATTGAATTGAATGAAAGGAATAGTATCTTGGGAGGAACTAATAAATAATAGTTTTTTAAAAGGGGCTAAAAGTTATTTAAATTTTCTTAGCTTCATTCATTAATGCAATTTTTTGGTACGATATTAATTGATCTAAATGAATTGTAGAAAAAATCTCATCAGTCACAACGTTTTGAGGTTGCCTTTCATTTCATACATTAGAAAACATAGGCATCTTTTAAAAATTACCAAGTGTTTTGTGATAATGGGATTGGTGCTAGGTCTTCCAAACAATTTAGTGTTGCAATGTCTAATCAAAGTACCATACAAATCCCACAAAACTCTAAGGGCCATCTCCATAAAAATCAGCCTTGGATCTTCATGATTTATATATTTTGTGATCGAAAACAATGACTTTTTTGAGAAAATTTCATTGTGCTTTCATGAATCTGAAAAAGAATAATGTTTGACATTTTTTTTTCTTTTTGTATTTGGTGCATTTTGTGTGGAGACTCCACATACTTTTAGCATTGTTGAATAATTGCAGAGGTTTTAGTACTGTATAGACCATAACCATCTTTAAATCTTATTTTACAATATGTGTTTCTTCTTTTGACACTAAATCTATAAATTGAAGCACCTAGAATAATTAGTAAAAAAATCTTTCTTGACTTTGGAATCTTTTCAGCCTTCTTTAAGACAACTTTATGTAACATGTGTAAGGAAATAAATAAGAACCCTAATTATATTTTCTTCGGATGACATCTATAAACATTCTCATCTTAACTAATATCAATACTAGGTTCATATGAATATTTATCAAGTTGGTGGTTATTAGTTCCTACCGTAGCAGGAAACTATTGCTAAGGCATCAAGATAACTAGTGATCAAATTTTGTTCCAATTACCAATCATCAAAAAAAAAAAAAAGATATTTCTTTCAATTCTCATCTCTACTAGGAAACTTGCATATTTCTTAACATGTATATTAGTTCATATGTTTTCTCTATTCTCCTATTGGACTATATAAGCGGTTGTAGATGCTAAAGAAAGATTTCATATTCCCAGTGCAAGAGAAGACACGTTCCTCATGACATTGTTCTATCATTATTTTATGGGGAGTGGTGATTGCAGAGGCTGTAGGCGAAGAGTATAATAAATGCACATGAGTTTGCATGTAGAAGAGACATGGCAGTTATCATTTTAATGCCACGATGTTCTTAAAAACAACCTTATTATAGTTTCCTTCCTTAACAATGAAGCTTTCAATGTATTCTGAATTTATCCAGCTATGGAGGAGTTAGGCATTTACATTGTTTAAGTGTTATTGTAAGTGGTGAGTTGGGGATCAAATATTAGTCTTTTGTTGGATGCAACTCTGCAATTTGCAACTTTATAAATCCCCAGCTTTCATAGACTCACCCATGTTGCTATGTTATAATGAATAGGACTCGAAGCTAATAAGATGGTTATGTCCAAACTACAATCTTTAGAATCCTTGAAATCATCAAACACCTATGCACAAGACTTGGATCCAGTTTGTGACTTTTGTTTTTTCTAGCACACTTCTTTGATTGAGAAGGCAGACCCATTTTCTAAGAAAGAATCTCCTTACTCTTGCACAAATTTAATTTATTTTCATGGATTCATGCCAGTGGACAAGTGATGAGCAGTGGGATGGGGAATATTGCATTATGTTTAGGTGCTACAACAACGACATCCTTTCTAGGTTGCCTCTCCCTCTCTTCTCAGAATGCTCCATGCAAACCAATTTGATTTCCTCTGCCCAGGTACCTTTTTCCTAGGCTACCTAGAATTGTCAGCATTCTTGTTTGGTCTACTCCGCTTCTTCCATGTTGAATTCTAAACCAAAAAAATTGATTCTACCTCACCTAATGTGCCTACATTTAAGTTTTTGCTAGCATTTATAATTCCACATGCTTCAATTATGTTACCTATCCCCATAGCCTTCTCTTCCCTTCATCGTTGCCTCTAGCCACATGATAATTACTTTTTTCTTATGAAATTTTACTAGCCTTGAAATCTTTAAGAGGCTTTGTAGATTCGACTGCCTTAAAATGTTCCACAATTTCAACTGGGTTTCTATGTATTTTCTAGCATTCACATTGTCTTCCTTCTCAACACCAATTTTTTCCTCAAGCCCTCTACATTCTTCTAACTACTCACCAAGATTGAAACCTTCTATCCTCACAAGATCTTTCTTACTTCGAATCCATTTAGACTCCTTATCATGTAGTTTCCATTCCAATTTAACCTTCTTTCCCTTGAATTCACCTTCCATTTCTTTGTGAGAATCCAAAAATTCACACAACTCATGAAGCTCCAAATCCTCATAATACCCAATTCTACGATGTGATATTCTTTATAACAAAGCCATTGGAACTGCCCATGGTCTATCATACCTTCACCATAACTAAAATTTGGCGATTATGTGTAGAGATTTAAAGTCCAAAAATATGCTCTTGGATTTAGATATTTAACCTCACATCTCTAAGTTTGGTATTGCTTAACTCATTGACAGATCCTTCTCTGTTGATTCTTTCTCTGTTTTGGGTACTATAGGCTACATTGTGCATGGTGAGAACATTGTTATATTAAGTTTCATGTAAGCTTTTTCTTCTTCTTTTATTTTTTCTTGGATTTCATTATCTTTTTTTGTAGATCTCTATCATTTATAAATATCATGGGCTTATCACAAGCTTCTGACAGAGAAAAGAACCCTTAACAATTGAACCTAGGAAAATCATTTTTTTTCTCTAAAACTCATACCAAGGAAGAAAAGATTTGATTAAGTAGATTAAATCTCAATTTCCCAAAATTTCAAACTCAAGCAAGATCCCATTGATGAATATAACAATTTGGGCTTATTATCATCACATTTAATTTCAGATCAAGAATGTGAAATAGTTTATTTAGCAAAGTGCAAAATCAATTCCCTCAGGGTTCAAGACAAATGGCTTATCTTCCACTAGATTTGCCCATATTTGTGGGACAATCTCTTCCCATTCTAGTCCCTTTCTAGCATATTTATAGACATAACCCCAATGAGCTACCACCCAAATTCCAACATTTTCAAATCTAGGACAAAGATCCCCAAGGCTCCGATAAATATTGATGAGCTTACATGCATTTCAAAATTGAGTGTTGGTGAACAAGTAGGTTCAACTAGACCTCCAGTCCTGTTAGTGAAGATTTTGACTAAACCCTCTAGACAATTTGCATTTCACACAAATCTGTTTCTCAACAATAGCAGTTTGAGTTCTTCTATCAATCCCATCCATCTTTCTTAAGTCTTCTTTGAGCAAATGAATTGCAAAAGGACTGTACTCATTTATGGATCACCAACCATACATAAAAATAAATTCATTATGTGGCAAATAGGGTCCTTGGTACTGCTTACGAGGCTATAAACTTATATTAGTTTGAGGTGAGGCTTATGTGGAAAGAATCCTGAATCACAAAAGGGCTCGAACTTAGAAACCTTATTTTTGTAGAATGAGATTGGAATGTTGGGGGAAATGAGATTTACATTTTTCTTTGCATTTTAATCTAATACATAATCAACTTATCTCCCTCTATCCCTCTTTCCACAAGGCAGGATCTAAGCTACTCTACAACTCTTGTTATTATTAGTTCCTATCATACAGGAGACATGTGGAATCATTGAGTTCCATAAAAACTAATTAAAAAAATTTGCTAACCAATAGGGTTACATAATTTTTTAGGTTTATAATATTTCTTTTAGATTTATAATATTTTCCAAATTTTGAACTTTGTGTATATTTATTAAAATTTAAAAAGTCTATTTATTTAAAACCTCATTGGCCGAAGTGATAATAGAAATATAAATTTTTAAAAAATTAAAACAGAATGGTTGTGCATCTCGAGAACATGAGAAAAGTCCAAATGTCAAAATCCTAACTCTCCAACTGGTAGTAACTTCCAAATTATGCACTTTAACTATTTCCCAGCTTGCACTAGAATTGCTTGCTTCCATTGTTTGACTGGCCTAAACCTTTGTTTACACGAAATGAGGAAATCTTTCCAATTTGAATTATAGTTGTGTTAATCCTGAAAATGCCCCTATTTTTTTAGTTCATTAAATTTAGGGAAAGAGTTAAAAGCCTGCAGGTGTAATTTTTCAATTCGTTAAATTCAGGAAAGGATCTTTAAAAATCCTGACAAAATCACATTGGTATTATACAACTGTATGATCTTTTGTTCTTCACAAGTCCATTGTAATCATGAATTTTAGAAGCCTAAAAATTTTCCAGAAATAATTTCTTCATTGTTGTCCAATTGTATTGTGTTAACTGAAGATTGTTTCTGTGTATGCTACCTCAAAATGCAGCAACTAGATTTAATAGGATTTCACTAACACCATTATTATGATTGCTCAATACTGTGCACCATTCTTTATTAGTTATAGGTTCCTTACCCATTCACTCTAGCATACTTCAGTCCCTCAAATTGATTGTCATGGTTAAGTCTATGTTTCACCAATAAGTCTTGCATACCAATGCCTCCATAGATGGCATCTAATGAAGCACACACACGAGATTAATAGCAGAAATATGAAGTCTAGCTTCTCACCACTGCTGCTATCTATTTCTTTCAAACCCTTCCCATATGTGCATGTATGAAAAATGTTGACCAACAAAGAGTCCACATGACATTATCATGTCATTCTATGGCGAAAAGTGGATATCATATGGCAGTCACTTCTATTGCCCAAATCTAGTGTGTCAATTAAATTAGGAGTGAGTAATTGATAATCAACATTCAACAAGGTGCCAGATGATATTGTTGCCAATGACAACAACATTTTTCACAAGCAGTAAATCTTACTAATGTCAATGAAAAATTTGTGATTTGGATTTTGCAAGATATATAAAATTTTGAGCACAGGAAGAATGTTCTCTTTAGTGTGTCAATTAAATTAGGAGTGAGTAATTGATAGTCAACATTCAACAAGGTGCCAGATGATATTGTTTCCAATGACAACAACATTTTTCACAAGCAGTAAATCTTACTAATGTCAATGAAAAATTTGTGATTTGGATTTTGCAAGATATATAAAATTTTGAGCACCGGAAGAATGTTCTCTTTATGAGTTGGGTCTATGAGAGGTTAAGATTTGTAAAGAAAAAATATATTTTAAAATGTTTTATTTTTATTTTATTTTTTATTTTTTATTATTTTTTCTTTTCTATCCTTTTTTCTTTTTTCTTTTGAAGCAACTATTGGAGATTCCTTAATTCCTTGGTTATCCCTTCTATTTGTGCGATCTAAAGTAGCACAGATAAACATCCAGAAAAACTCTATACTATTTGTTAGGAGGTTAGAGAATCTTAAGAAAGACATAAATTTGCTAAAGAGACCCTAAAAAGATAGACATCAAGGAAACAATAGATGTTAAATTAAAAATAGAAATAAATGCAAAGTAAGCATAAGAAAGTGATTTAAGAGCTTTCAAAGGGAATCAATTACTGAAAAAAGAAAAATAATTTAAACACTTTTGAGGATATCGAAAGTATGCCAAGTTACCATTAAATTTATTCTAGATAAAATGAAGTGAAGATTAATATTTTATTTTATTTGTTTATCAATCCCCATATTAGCTAGCTTGTCTTCTCTCTTATTCTCTTCCCGATAACTCTGGTTAATTATTATTTTGTTGAAGGTTTTGTATAGTTCTAAAGTTGTCAAGAGCATTGTATCTAGCTTCCAGTTAGAAAGAGCTCCTTTTCTAAGAGAATTTATAATTATGGCCAACTCTCCTTCTATCTCTAACTTATTTATTCCCAAATTTTTGCATAACAAGAGTCCTTCTACTAAAGAAAAAATCTTTGCCCAGTTATTAGTAGCTTCCCCAATGTACCTTGGTTTATTGACAATTTCCTCTCCTTTGTCATTGTGAATACAACTTCCTATACCAGCTTTACCTAGGTTGCCTCTCGATGCTCCATCCACATTTAACTTGAAGCATCCCTTTTTTAGAATCTTCCATACACATTCTTACCTTGAAGATTTACCTTCATCAACCCCTTTTCCCAGAAAAGGCAGGATTTTTAACCCAATCCATTTTCTATGCATTTTTTAATCCCAATAAGTCATCCTAGCTACTTTGATGTTAGAATTAAGTAATCTATTATTTGTTAACTCTATCATGAAATTTCTATTTTGTTAATAAGTTGATAAATCAACATCTTGTTATCTTAAAAAATCATTTTATTCCTCTCCTTCCATAGTTCCCAAAGAACTATGGAAGGGGAGGAGATCCAAAGGCTGTGAAAGATACTGTATGACCTTAAGAGAGGCCAAGACATCAGCATACAGAGTATGGAGTTCAGGAAGGCTATCACCAGGACTAATTGAGAGAAAAGCCATTGCTGCAAATAGTTGAATAAGGGCAATAAAGGAAGAGATGTTCTGGAGTTTCTTCCTCAACTTCAAATAATGGATATCTACTTAGACCCTAAATCCAAACTTCCTTAATATTTCTATAGTTCTCTGGTGAAGGACTATCCAAGAAAAGAATCCTGCCTTAGGGGGACAAAACTTAGCCCAACATAATTTAAGAGTAAGAATGATTTTAGAAAAACCTTGATGAGATTCTAAAAACCTGCAACCTAGTTTTAAAGTATACTCCCTATTGTTACTTCTATCCCAGATGAGTGAATCCTTCCCTCCTTTGAAGGAAATTTTCCTTGAACAAAGAATTGATTGGAGGAGACTCTTATCTACTAGTGGAATATCCTTAGAATATAAATCTTTCCATTTCCAATTCATCTTGTTGTCCTCAAAAGTCACATAATCTCTAACCTTAGATCCCCATTTTATTTCCAAATAGGATTTGGATAGATGGAGGGAAGGATAAAGATCAAGGGCCTTGTATCCTCCCCATGAGTCTATCTAGAATAAAGAATTGGTATCGTACCCTAGATTCCATGACAAATTTTCCTATATAATATGTTTGTATTTCAACAAGAAATTCCAAAACCTTGATCCTTTAGGAGGATGAGTCTCTCTGAAAAAATTAATTGGATCTGGGGTTGAAAGGAATTAATGAGTCAACATTTTGACCCATTTTAGGTTGGGAAATCTAATCATTTTCCAAATTAACCTTTCTCCTAAAGTTATCCCTTGAAATTTGTTACATTTTATGCCTAGCCCTCCTACTTCTTTAGATCTACAAACTTGGTCCCAAGAGAGGAGGGATAACTTTCTTTAATGATACTAAGTTTACTACTTGGAAGATCCATATAAGAGAGTTGGTAAATAGGCTAAGCTAATAAGACTAAAGAAACCATGGTCTTCCTTCTTGCTAAGGATAGCCACTCACCTTTCCAACCAGCCATTCTCTCTTTTAGTTTCTCTATGATAGGATCCCAAAGATTTGATTTATTATTACAAGAGTTTAGCGAAAGACCTAAATATTTACAGAGCAGAGTGCCCTTTTTAAAATCAAGGGTAGTACATATTAGTTGATCTGTATAAGGATTAGTATTAAAGAAGAAGGTTTATGATTTGTCTTTTTTAATCATCTGCCCTAAGGCCTTAATGTATTTATTCTATACTTTTAAAAACTATAGCCCCATTTATCGAGCTTTCTCCATATAACATGGTATCATCTACAAAATGTTGATGAGTAGTAGGATCATGGCCACTAGTTATTAGAATCCCTTTAATTTCCTCGAGGGCTCTAGCCCAATAAATTGACCTTCCTAACACATTTACCATTAGAATAAAGAGGAATGGAGAGATTGGGTCCCCCTATCTGAGACCACAAAAAATACTGAAAATAAACTATCAAGGTACTATTTACTAGAATAGACATCTTCAATTTTGAGATGCATTCAAAGACTAATTTTATCCACTATTTTGAGAAGCCATATGCTTATAAGACATTTACATAAGAAACACCAATATACCCTATCATATGTCTTACTAATATATGACTTTATGAGCATATTAGTGGATCTATTGTGTTGAATAGAATGAATCACTTCCTGAGTTATAATGATACCATCATATATTGATCCTTCAGGGAAAAAACTTGTTTTTTCCTTGCTAATGAGGTTGGATATAATCTTCTGAAGCCTAGAGGCTAAAATCTTGGTAAAGAGCTTATTAAGAGTATTGCATAGGGCAATAGATCTAAAATTATTAAATGAATATGCATTTTCCTTTTTAGGAATAAGGGCAATAAAAGTGTTATTAACTTCGAAAAGCAAGTTGCCTAAGTTCCTAACTCCTTCTAGAGCCTTAGTAATATCATCCCCAATGAAGTTCCAACATTCTTGAAAGAAGAAGGCAGGGAATCCATCTAGTCCTAGTGATTTATCTGAATGCATTTTTTTAAGAGCTAACTCAACTTCTAACTTAGATATCTTATGGAGAAGAAGATTGTTTTATTTCTTGAATACTAATTTTTGGATGTTGGATAGAACATTTTGTTGGTCAAGCAAGTTAGAGATAATCTCACCATTGTAGATATCTTCGATGTAAGGGACTACCCTCAAGCTTATCTCCTCAAGATGATTCTTAATGTTTCCATCCCTCCCTTTGATAGATGTAATTCTATTGATTGGTCTTCTCTGTTTAGAACTATTATGAAAAACCTAGTATTGTTGTCCCATTCCTCCAACCACACCTCTCTCGATTTTTGCCTGCAAAAATGCTCTTCTTTGGAGAGAACTTCTTCATATTTCTGCATAAGCTTTTTTTTCCTTCTAGGTACCGATTTTCCCCCATTCCATGCTCCATAACTTCATTATTAAGGGATGCTAATTTTTCCTCCAAAGTTAACTTGTCCTCAAAGATGTTTCCAAAGAATTTAGAGTTCCACTCCTTCAGTTTTTGCTTGATTATTTTCAGCTTACTCACTACTTGGATAGTTTTGAGCCTGAGACCTTTGTTTCCTCCCACCATGGTTTTATTTGTTCAAGATAATTATCATCTTTAAGCCACATTTTCTCAAATTTGAAAGGAAAATTACTAGGGTGTTTATCCTCTATAACCTTCAACTCAACAGGGTAGTGGTCTAATCCTGATATTTGTTTAACTTCAGAGTGGAATGAAATAGGTATCACAGATAAGTCCCCATAAATAAGAAACCTATCTAATCTTTCTATGATATTTCTAAATCATTTCCTTCTATTATTCTAGGTAAAGGTATTATTTGAACATACCACTTCCATCAAACCTAGCCTATTAACCCAATCAAAAGACTCCTTTGATGCAAAAGAAAGAGAATTATTGTCACCTCATTTCTCTGAGGGACAAAGAATAGCATTGAAATCTCCTCCAATAATGGATAGACCATCTTGTCCTACACTAAGACTTTCTTCCAATTCCATCCATAGCCTTGAATTCTCTCTCTTTTTTATTGGACCATAGATATTAAAAATCTTATACCAAAAATAAGACCTTATACCCTTTTCTGACTCGCGAATCCAATTTCTATAAAATTCCAAAGATGAGATAGAGACATTCCTTGGATCATATAAAAAAGAAATCCCACCTGAAGCTCCTTCTATTGGGGAGTCTCTTACCTCTTTTCACCCTAGATATCTCTTAAATTTACCCATTATTTCACTATTTAGTTTAGTTCGTTGAAGAAGAATTATGTCAACCTTAGTATTAAAGATGCAACACTTTAGGAGTCATTATTTGTTAGGGGCATTGAAGGCCCTAACATTTCATGTAATTATATTCATGGTGCTATGGGAAGGATCTTCCCCTTCCTTGCATAAAGAATATTGGTAAATTTAGCCTAACCTTTTGCTACCCCATCTTTAGATCTCAACTCTTGCAAGGATTTTTGAGTGCACTTCTTGAATACTTTTGCACAGTCCAGAGCTCCTTTTCTTGGGAGGGAAAATCCTAAACCTAAAGGTCCCAAGTTATCTTCCTTTATTTAGTCATTGATCTCAAAATCTATTATTAACATTAGAGACTATTTCTTCTTCCCTGAGGTCCATTTCCATAATTTTGGAGATTAAAATAGATTTTTGCAACTTCGCTTGCTCATCGCAAATATCATCAAAAAATAGATTCATTAGATCATCCACTACCATATTATTTAGAGCCTCTATTAACATATTAACTGCTGCTTCTTTTCGTTCTGGGGTTTCACTTGGATCTTCCTCTATTTGGGCTTTATTTTTGGAAACAAATTCCTCTTTCTGTACTTCTGTCCTTGATCTCTCCTTCCTCCATCTCCTCCCTTGAGTGGATTGAAAAACCTCCACCTTTCTCATTTAGGGAGTTTTGAATGTTTGGAGAATCTCCCAAAAGATCCTAAAGATAGACATCTTGAGGTGGAGAAACAACGAAAATTGGTTCTACTCTAAAAAGACTCTCGGCTAGTCTTAGATTGAGAGGGATAATTTTAACATTTACATTAATATCTAGGGTTTTGAATTCAACTACATTAACATTGACACTAACTATATTAATTGGACTAGAGCAAGCAATATCAGGTTCTACCATCCCTATATATGATCCTAATTTACAACCTATTATTTTGAGTGTATCTTTGACCAAAAGTTCAATAAGAAGATCGGGAAGAAGGATTTTATTTTTCTACTTCAAAGTTCGCCATTTTTTTCGATCAAAGAATGGACTCCATTCTAGAAATTTTATAGGTTAATCATTTAGAACTAGGGTTTCCCCATATAGGAGATTATTTCTTAGATCTAAACTATCACAAGCCAAATATATAAAATCATTTTCCATAATTGTTGGGTTGGCCCATTTTCCTAGAAGATATTTAAGCCAGTCAGCAAGAAAAAACACCTCCATATCGGGGCATGTACATTTGGCAAAAAGTCCTTGATCCTGGCATCTTCTTTAAACATAATTAATCTCATCTTCTAATAGGTATATCACTTCATGATCCATTTGCTTTGCTTCCTTGATACGATTCAAAGTTGTTGGAGATCCCTCAAATGGGGAGTCTTTTCTTTTGTCTAATATGTAGGATCAAGTCAGATGAGAATCAAATTATGTTGGATCAATCTTCTAATGGGGGCTAAAGGCATTAGATTGATTTGGATGCCTTCTTCCATCACTTTTAGGAAACCTAGCCAGAGGGCTAAGTTTTTTCCCTCCGAAGTGATTTAATCTATCCTTCTTAGGTTTACAGGACCAGTCCTCTATCCATCCTTCCTTGGATTTCTTATTCTTTGGAAGTAGTTTCATGGATTAATTGAAGAGTAGAGAATACTTTGTACACAAAATGTGAGTGCATTGTCTTTGGTACCATGGAAAATTAGAGAAAGAATTTTCCATTTTTAGTTCTAATTAAGTTTTAATTTTAATAAAACCATAAATTTACGTCAATAAAACATCAAAAACTTGAATTTCCGCAAATCAAATAAGAGAGCTATAATAACCTATTAGATTCCACAAATACAATTCTCTAGAACACTACTATGTAAAGATAAAATCATCTTCTAAAGAAAGAACAATTTTTAACTAAAAGAACAAAAGACTATCGAAATTGAAGGAGGAAAGAAAACTTAGCTAATTGTTGGACCAAACTTCAGAGAATTTCTTATCGTTGAAGGTAGGGTGCTTGCAGTAAAGATCTCTTTTTTCTCAACAATGCATTACTCAGATCTCGAATTTCAGATCTTGGTAGACTGTATTTTAGAGAGATCTTTGGTAGACAATTGTCTCTGAAAATTTGGAAAATTGTGCGTCTTAATGCGATGAAAATTATCAAATCTTCCTTGATCACAGATAAATTGGATACTTGTTGATGAATATCGATCTGTATAAATTACCATGTTGATGACTATCGATCTGCAATATATCAATCTACCAATCTGAATAAATTTGCAGTATATATGTATCAATTCTATAATAAAAGTCGTTCAGCAAAATATTTGATCTTCTTTAATATCGATTTGTTGTAAAATGGTTGATATTCAATCTTCCTGTGTCGATGGCTACTTTTATCGAATTTGCTAGCAGTTAGGAATATTCCCAAGTTTGACTTTCAAATGAGCGCCCTTCTGTGTTGTGCACGCGCTTCGCTGAGCAGATGGGTATCACAGAAATGCTCAAATGTGAACGCCTCTGTTAATGTTCATTGGAAAAAAGTCCAAATACTAACGTTTCTGGTGGAGAAATCTCCAAAAGAAAACACCAGAAAAAGTCCACTTATGCATCTTGTTGAGCAGATGGGCATCACGATTTCAATCGACAAAGTTAACAGGACCGCCTTCTGCTATGTTTGCTAGAGAAATATCCAAACACGAATGCCTCGAAAAGTTCAATTATTTCTGTGATTCGTTTTGTATTTAATATCTCAAAACCGTATATAATTTCCAACGGCAAGGAATGGTGATCGATTTGGAAGTTGTCAGCAGTGTTTTGCACTAAACTATATGTGACATTCTCATGCCACTGATTCACCAGGTGAGACTTCTGAAGAATATAATACTGGGAATGTTTTAGAACGCTGATTCTTCTCCTTCGATTTCTTGTGTACAACACTCTTCTTTTTTTTAAACGACCTGCACCTTTGATCTTCTTCAAAATTGGTACTCTGCTATGAAATTCGTTGGCTAATTGATTCTGATCTGCTCTGCTTGTAATTTGAAATTCGAGTCGATGTGTAAGAAATTGTCTTCTTCAGTTAAGTGATGGGATTACTTTCACTGGCACTAATTCACTCACTGTAATTCGTTGGCTTTAATTAGATTGGTTGTAACGTTCGCTGCCTCTAATTCGCTGGTTGTGATATGTAATTCGCTCTGATGTGTATTGAATATCCGATAAAAGAAATTGTGCATAAAAAAATTTAAACCTCGGTTTGGATTTAGTAAATCGATTCCTCCCTTCCTTCCGATGCTTCTTCGCAAAATAATTGTACTTCAAATCTATAACATTATAGCTATTCATTAAATTTTTTAGGTTATTAATATTATTTTGATAATTATATGTCTATTATTTTCAAAATTCGTAATGTCAGATTACTATAATTATTCCTATAAATTATATTGCTATATTTAATTATAAAACCATTCATATTTTTTCTATTGAATTGTGTATATAGATATTTTACTTTGAATTTGAATTTTAGGTCGAAAATAATTTAATTTAATAAAATTTGAACAATTTTAATGATTTTTTTAATATTATATAAAAAATTAAATCAATAAAATCAATTTCAAAGGTTACAATGTAATTATTGACTAAAAATATTAAATAAAAATTTATGTTAATAAAATTAATTTCAAATATTCCTCATTATATATTTGATAGAGTTTGAAATTGAGATCTTCTCAAAAAAATTAAAATTTGAATAAAAAATATTGATTTCTAAAGATTAATATCATTTTCTATCTCGCATAAATTTTAGAATATATATGTATTCATATAGTACTTGCCGATAGGCTAAGTACTATTGTGATACTTTTTACATTTTATGTGATTAAATTTTTTGATTTTATGATTAAAAATTAATTGATTTTAAATTTTTTATCGAGCTAATATATTGTAGTATAAATTTCTGATTGTTAACATTAATAATTAATATTTTACAAATCAATTTTCTGATTGGTTGAATTCATTTAGCTCTTATATTGGGGGTGGATTGTAAAACTAATAATTTTTAAGAGTTAGTTTTTATTAAAGTCATTAATGTTTAATATAAGAGTTAGTTTTTATTAAAATCATTAATGTTTAATATTTTTTAATGTAAATGATTTGGTTTAATTTTTTTAATATTTTAATATTATATTTTTTATAATATAATATTTGTCATTCAATTAAAAATACTAAAAGGATATATTTCATAAATAGTATTATATATTATTATTAGAAAAATATTATTATTTTCATATTTTAATATATTTCTTTAATATAATATTATTAGATGACATATATACAATAGAACATGTATATTAATGTTTATATTTATAAATAAATTTTAAATTTAAATTATAATTAATATCATTATAGAAAACAATAATTATCTAATATTTTTATTAATTAAAATATTTTATAAACTATAATAAATCTATTTAATTAAAACTATATTTATACAAAAGTACTAAGCCACTATGTGGCACTTGTTTGCTATAGTTGTATTGATAGATACCTATACAATATCATGATAACAATAGTGAAAAGTCCTAGTTATAAGCACTACACACCTCAAATCAACCAAATAATTAAGCTCATGATTGTATTAAATACAATGCACATTCCCAAATTAAAAGTTCACTAGACCATCTATCATTCTATTTCAAGTTCACTTAGTTAACCCATCCTTGTTTATAATTGTATTCTTTTAAGTATTCTTTAAATAAATTATATAAAAAAATTTAGCATATTTACATTTGCATATCAAAATTAATAATATAATATTATTATTATTTATTGATTAATTAATATAGAATTGAAGTATATTCAATATTTTGAGATCTTAATATTTTAAAGTAAAATAGTAATTTAATAAAATTTATTGAAACATCAATAAATAACAACTTTTAAAATGATTAGAATTGTCTTGATTTTTTTAGAATGCTTTAAAAAATTAATAATTATAAATTTGTAAAAAATAATGTTATCAAAATAAATTCAATTTTATATGTATGATCATTCTTAAGACTATAATTAGATTTGAATGTTTTGAAGCTTAGCAAAGTAACTCATTTTAAAAAAATGTTCTAAAATAAGAAAGTATACTTTTGGATTCATTTATGTTTTATGAAGAGTCTCTTTTCAATTAAATAAAATATAAAAGTTGTATACTCACAAAAAAGGGGTCGGGTGATACAAGATCACCCTGCGAGAGTCCACACGACATAATGCTAGAAATAACTAACAACTATTCATTTTAAAAAAAACATAACTGCCCTCTGGCAGTCATAGGAGTGTCAGTCGAGGGAGGAAGATCTTGCAAATCATGAAAACCCCAATGATTTGCGAGGTTGGAGGGAGGCTTGGGAAGAGCCCACCCATCATCAATAGAAGCAACTTCTTTATTTTCTCCCTCCACCTTAGGAGGCAAAATGGCTAGGTCCAAGCAAGAGAAGGACCATTTGGGATCAAAGGTAGGAAGAACCAACCAGCCAGCAAAGGTAAGAGCAATAGGTCAAGAAATTAGGGACCACCTAGAGCCATGTCACAAAGAGGTAGATCAGTGGTGCTAAAAATCCCAGTAGCTAGGATAGTAGCATGAGGCTTGGAAGTGAGGTGTCTATGACTGATAGGCCTAAGAGATATAATTGTAGGGGTGCCCACAGGGTGGAGTCCAGTCTAGTAAAGCCTAATCCTATAGTACCTAGGCAACTGTACATGGAGCATTGCCCCAATGATTTAGTAGCTCATGCAGGTGGACCACCTCTAGGGCCACTTTGCTGGCTTGCACTTGGATCTGTAGTAGTGTATTATTACATATGAAAGCTTTATTATACATAGAATTAACACTGATATCAAGAAAAATGCGAGTAAAATGCACCACATTTCTATCTTTCCATAAAGTAAATAAAATCTCTAGCCTGAAAAACATGCCAAATTTGAAAGAATTTGAAGGGAATTATGGTGGAGTCCCCAAATAGGATCATATTCCAAGATAATAGCTCTAGCCTAAAGGGTCTAAAGAAATCATGTAACCAGAGCCAATATTGTTGCACTCTACAATAGAACCAAAAAATGTGTAGAAAAGACTCAGGTTATCTACAAAATGGACACCAAGGGCCAAGAATACCAGATGCTTGAGTCAAGGTCTCAGAGGAAAGCCCTAGAAGAAGAGGACATAGTAGGAAAAGTGTGAAATCTTTGGCTTAGTGATGGCTTTCCAAATAGTATTAAACATGTATTTCCAATTTTGTGGTGTGGTGTGGATGCATCAACACTGACTGAGAGTCTCACCCATGGGAAAGTGTAGAACCAACCATGGGTATCCTATTTTAGGCTTGTAATTGACAAGAGGATTACACAAATACCATTTCTAGCCCTTCCACCAAGGCTTGACTGACTGAATACCAAGCTTGTGAAGCAAGTGAGAGGGAAAAGAAGAGACCAATAAATCAAAAGTATGACAATCTGGTTGAATCAGACAAAATTAGAATTGCATATCTTCCCAAGATCTTATTCTCATGGGGACTCTAGGAGATAAATCTTTGGGTATCTTGATGTCGCATTTAAAAAAATGTAATGCACTAACACCTTGAATCTTGGCTAGAGGAACACCCTCAATAGCAAACAAGGGTGACCACTATAGATTATGATGATTCAGGGAGAGCCCATCTCTAAAGTCATTTCCAATGGGTGTTGAAGCCATAGCTTGAACACCTCTCAAGATCTCCATATGCTCTTGACCAAAAAGGATCCTTGAATGTGCATAGGTTTTGTGGTGATAAGAAGGGTTTGAAATCCTATCTCCTTCCTTCCATGTCAGCCTATGAATACAAAAACTAGAGGAGATGCAATGTCAGAGGAGAATTTTCCAAGCTTCATCCCTAGAGAGAGCTCAAAGGACCCACTTGACACATAAGGAAATGCCTTGTTTTTGAGTGGAGATAAGACCCAAACCACTAGAATCTTTGAGAAAACAATAATACTCCTAGGCAACTTAGTGGAAACCATGGTTTTGTGCATCCGAGGCCAAGAGAA
Organism: Cupressus sempervirens; assembly: GCA_028749045.1. Taxonomy (NCBI): domain Eukaryota; kingdom Viridiplantae; phylum Streptophyta; class Pinopsida; order Cupressales; family Cupressaceae; genus Cupressus; species Cupressus sempervirens. The sequence goes on from CM053789.1 coordinate 349,833,931, forward strand.
AATCTCTGAGAATTTTTTCTATCTTATCATATGAGGCTTTAGAGCAGGGCAGTAGGAAGAGCAATAAACATGAGTTGTAGCTAAAAGTTAAGAGAAAGTTTGGAACTTATCAACAAGTGAGAGAGGCTTAGTAAGCTAGTAATCCAATATTTTAGCAGTTTTGTCCAACACAAAATTCTTAAGGTCAACCGTCGAAGCCTAGAAAACAAAAGGGATACCTAGAAATTGGAAGATCTCTCCATGTTGGATCCATCTCCACTGGAATTAAGCAATCCATGGTGGAATGAGGAGGAAGGATTATCTGTAGGAAAGCATCTTGTACCATTAAATGGTAGACCCACAAGCCAAGTAGAAGGTTTCCAAGCATCAAAGCCTATTACTAAGATTTGCTTCACCTCAATAAGGGTGTGAAAGGAATCATTAGAAAAAATCCCATTGACTAGTTGAGATGGGGACTCCATAAGAGAAATTCCATGGACCCAACTAGAAGAAATAGATGAGCCAATAGATAGCCAAATCCTTTGGCTGGAATAATATAAAGAGCAAGGGCAAGAGGGCACCCCTGGTGAATGGATCTTAACAAGCCAAAGGCCTCAAATTTCCTACCACTAGTGATGATGCAAGTGGATGCTTCTCCAAAAATAATCTCTATAGAATGAAGAAAAATTGGTCCAAAATGAAGAGCATGAATCATAGCTAGAATGAAATACCATTCTATGCGATCATAAGCTTTAGTAAAGTCAATTTTAAGAAAAAGAGCTTGCTCCTTAGATCTGTGGGCCCATTCCATACATTCCCAAATGACAATAATGTTATCTAGGATAAAATAATATTTGATCAAATCAGTCTTCTCTGGTCAAACAATCAAGGGCTAAAGATGGTGGATTTTGAGTGCCAAGGTTTTAGTTATCATTTTCTAGGATACATTCAACAAGGTGATAGGTTGAAATTACAAATGTCCTTTGAATTGTCAAATTTAGGTATGAACTTAATATTTCCCTTGTTGATAATATTGCCTAATGATTTGGAATGGTATGCTTCCAAGTACATCATATGGAAATTAGGCCCAATAGAGTCCCAAAAAACTTTGTAAAAATTGCAAGGAAAGTCATTGCACTGAGGGGCCTTGTCATTTTCCATGGAAAAGATAGCCTCCTTGAGGTCACCAAGGGTAAGAAAATGCTCATAGAAAGTACACTACTCAATTGCAAGATGGTTTTTGAGTAACAACATTGCACTCCTGCAAGGCTTGCTCATGCTTTGAAGTGAAATTTTGAGCAGTAAAAAACCTTCTTGTAGTGGTGAACAAAAGCTTGAAGAATGTTAGGAAGGTTTCAAAGAACCTACCAGCCATTATTGAATATTTTTATCCCCACAGAGGTGTGGTAGGCTCGAAGAGCTTAAAACACTCTGTGGAATCCTAGTCTTTAACCTGGAGACATTGAAGGTGGGCTTTGATTTGAGCTCCACTAGCTACATAATTATCAACAATTTGCTTTTGGAAATGAAAATTGGCAAGTCACAATTGTAGGTTTGAACCTAAAGGATTCAAGGCTAGACAATCCAAGCTAGTGCAAAAATATTTGGCAACGGCTTCATATGAACACCTATAGCAGAGAGAAAGCTACCTGCTATACATTTGGATAAACCTAGTTGTACAAGTGATAGCATCATTCCACCATTCTATTGGCAATGACATATTGAGAAAAATTAAATCTTAGAAGGATGCCTCTAAACAATTTCCTAGGTGATAGTAAAGAGAATGAGGAAATTATCTAAAAAGGTCACATCTAGCAAAGGAATGACAAGTAAATCTCTTTCCTTAGAAAAAAGAAAAAAAGAATGTGCAGAAATCATCGCACGATCAAGCCTTTTAAAAATCATGTCACAACCAAATCTAAAATTAGACCAAGTGTGACAAATGCCACCAGGCTAGCAGTAGTGAGCATTGGGATCAAAATGGCCTAATTTATTTTTCATGTAGTACAAGGGCTCTTTTTCTCCAACTATTCAATGAAATGGTAGAATGTCTTCATGTTGAGATAATGGGTGTTACACACATTGCATAATATTGTTATATTATTTTTATTATGTAATGTTGTACCTAGATGGACGTGCAACGTGTAAAGATTCCCATGGAATATTCTTGATGAGTTGTATTGTAACATTGTGATAATATTTCATGTAATTATTTAATATTGGGGAAAATAATTAAATGCCCAATATTAAATGTGGGGTCAGTGGGTTAGGTAGCACATGGTTTTAGCACATGGTTTATGTAATACCACTTAGTGGTTTTGTGGGACTTGCTACTATATAAGTAGCCACAAGGGTAGTTGTTATAGAGAAAAGAGAAAGAGTGACAAGGAGAAAACAAAAGGCAAGAGTCGAGCGAGACAAGGCTTGACAGGTTAGCCAAGGAGAGCATTTGTGAAGGTTGAAAGCATGGCATGGGATGTGTGGATTCATGCTTGTTCACATAGTTTGATCGGTTGTGGCTATGGCCATGAAGGCTTTCATGGTTGTATGGCAATGGTATTTTTGCTGAATAATACATGGTGATGGATGCTTTTGGAGGCTGGGTTTTTCCCTCAATGAGGGTTTCCCAGGGTATATCTTGTGTCACATTTTATGGGTATGTTGTCTATTCTCTTTCATCTGGATTTTAATTCCGTGTTTATTTCAGATCTATTATGGGTTATGTGGAAACAGTTATATTCTTTATTGCCAAGTTTCCTTACACTTCATTGTCAAAAGCCAACTCAACCATATTAAAGTCCCCACAAACAACCCAAGTGGCAAGTGACATAGAATTTTCTATTGAGCTCTAGAGTTAAGAAATTTCAATAGCCTCATTGGGAGCATAAATATTAACAATCTGAAAGGAATTATTTTGGAAGGATAACATTTGAAATCCATATAGTCCTATGCATGGGGTTAGAACCATGAGTAATAATAAAAGAAATTAAACGAGGTGAGAGAAGAGAAACAACACCACCTCAACTAGCTTCATGTTGAGAAGAAAAAGAAATGCTATTTGGCCAAATAACATGACAAGCATCACTTACATGAAATCTAAAATCTTAACATCCTGGAGACAAAGGATATCCAAGATTCTAATCCTTCATCTAGTATCTCACACATAATATTTGTGAGAGAGGTCAATGAGATCCTAAACATTCTAAGAGAGAACATTCATGGAAATAACTCTTGCATATCATCCTCATCCCCAAGAGAGGAGAATTTTTTGTGCAAGAAAGAACTGGAGGTGACTTTAGGGGAGGAAACTCTTGCAGAAATGAGCCTCCTCTTCTCCAAACCACCATTAAGGTTGTTGCCATGACCTTCAAGGCTATGCGAGAGGTGCAAGGGTTGAGACCCATGAGGGAAAACCATGGAAACCACCTATGGAGTGTGGACCCAAATGGGCCAAGAAATGTTTGAATCTATCCTCTAGGAACCAGGATTTGAAGTGGGTGTTTGGACCACCAGAATGGCAGGCACATCCAAGGTGGTAACAGGAAAAATCTCTAGTGAAGGATGGGAAGAAGCAGAACCCTATTGCTTAGGTGACAAGGAAGTCTTACCCTTACATGTCATAGTTATTCACTCATCCTTTTTTATATTATCAGTAGGCTTTGCCTTTGTCTTCTTTGTAGGGGATGGTTTGTGAGGCACACCAAAGGGGTAGTCCTTGATCTTGTGATCAACTGATTGACACCTATACTAGTTATTTAGTAGGTTCAAGTTAAGCACCTTCTAAGAGAATGTATGCACACCAAATTGAATGTTTATAGATTCTTTGAGGTGATGGGAGAAGTCAATGTCAACGTAAACCCTCCTTTGGGGGCACACATTGAAAAATTTATCTAGCTCTACACAAACCACCCTTCTAATGGTTTGTGCAATAACATGAATAAACTTCTAGTAGGGAACTAGGAGACCGAAGAACTCAATCAAAATAGGAACTTTCATCTTTTTGTCATTTGACACTATAATTTGCAAGACCATCGCTAGAAAAGCAGTAGTGAGGACCTAACTAACCATGTCTCATGGTTAAAAAAATGTGTAGCCCTAGAGAGGGTTGACAAAGTGGAACAAAAAGAATCTCTTTATAAGGCTCTAAATTTTGTCAAGTCAGACTCTATGAGGAGTCCAAGTCTTGGAAATCCATTCTTTGAGCATGCTTTCAGGAGGAGTACAACCCACAAAATATCCTATCAAGATATGGTGTTCTTACCATTTTCATGCATCCTCAAACCCTTCAATATTAAGAACAATATCAAGGGAGGAGGGCTTGCCTCATGAAATACTTTCAAAAAAAACTGTCTCGATCATTTGTTTAGAGGAGGCACAATGAGCATCTTTCACAGCAACTCCAATACTAGTAGAACCTACTAGGATAAAGTTGGCCAGAGTCATAATAAAAACCCCTATTGATCCCACAATTAATGCTAGATGATAGGTACAAAACCAAAAGTGATTTTAGAAAAAATGTCATACAACATGCAAAACCCAAGAAAAGAGATTTTGCATTGTTCATCCTGACATGCATAATTTTGAATTTCCCTGATTCATTATTTTGAAAAGTCATACTAGTTTACTTGTACATATTTCAATTATTTTTCAAAATTTTCAAAGATCAAACCTAGCTTTATACATAAAAGTACTTTAAAGATTAAAAGTAATTGAAGCGTATTCAAATATAGGGAGAGCTCAAGTTTTCAAACTCCTCTACTTTTGTGAGAAGGAAAATTTAAAGAATGATAAAACACATAGATAATGACATAGTATTAAATAACTATTTTTTTATTATATGGTTTATATAAACTCAACTGAGAAAAAATGAATGAATGTTCATGTATTTTCCTTCCAATGCTATATTAGTTTAAACCTTTGAGCCTTCGAACTATCAAAATTAGTAATTATAAAGATAAAAGCAATTAAAAGATATATAGCAATGAAAAGGAATGAAATCACATCCCTAGTATATAGTAAGATTGGATTTAACTAGAGTCATACAAAATAATTGTATACATTATATAATCTCTTATTTTTAAGCTATAATGTAAAATCAAGATAACTGATTGACATCTCATGTAAATTATATGGAGGACCTAATCTCTATATGAGTGGCCCTTTAGTAATCCTTGTTATTAAAAAGGACATTATAATTTTTTGAAATACCTACTATAGTAGAGGTTTTTATTAACCCTATCCTTTTTGCCTAGTGCCTCTATATATTGCTTATAAAAAAACCAATCTCATTAGTTGAAATTTTTTCAACCAATTAGAATTTGGATTTAGTTATTTTTCAAATATTTTTAAAAATTACTAAATATTATAAATTATCATCTCTTCATCGTAATATGTTTCCAATATATATTTTTTAAGTAGTCAATTATCTTTCAATATTTTAAACTTTGTGTATATTTTGTAAAATTCACATATTTAAGATATTTAAATTAAATAATTTATCTTCTCCCTCATATGTAAGGAGGAAAATTAAATTCATTTAGAAGAGTTAATAATATTTTTTTTATGAATATATATTTTTATGCACATTTTATTCAATTCTAGGTAGAAGAGTACTTTCTAGTGTACTTTGAATGAGTGTTGAAGTATGTCAAGCTTTAGGACTTTCTACTTAATGTTAATTTTGGTTAAGTTTTTTGATGTTATTTTTACTTCTCCTTGATGTTTTTTTGGCAATTTTGGTCAAATTACTTTCACTTAGACTAAAATTTATTTATATATCTATGTTAAATCATGAATTTTAAGGTTTTTATTGACTCTTATACAAATTTTAAATATCTATATTTTCTTTTGGTTGAATAAAAAACATGTGTTCTTTTTTTGATAAAGTGAAAGTTTTGAAGGGACTCTCAAACCCTTTACATTAGGACAAAGAGAGGTTGAAGGCTAAATTAGGGGGAATTTTTTTTTAAAGAACAAAGATTGTTACTTAGACAAAATCTAGTTGAGGGACCAACACTATAACAAAAAACTAGTAAACCAATATAAAATAGAAAAATCTAGCACATGACCTAGGCTAGACAAATCTCTTCAATAATTTTGTATCTTTAATCTTGAGTTACTCCATTATATTAACATCCTTCTTTAGACTTAGGACCTCCTTGTTAGATCTTTACAACATATTCTTGATATTAGCCTTATTAATTTTGCTCCATTTATTAGGATCCTCCCCTAGACTATCCTTATCACATGCTACCTAGATTATAATTTTCTCATTGTTAGAGTTGTGTGTCTTGATAATGACAATTTAGAAAGGCTCACAGTAGGTGTTAAGGGTTACAAGAGTGGAGTTGGATCTTTACTCTTTGAATTTTTTTTTAAGTACCAAAAGGTTATCTAAAACCCTAATATGTATGGCAAGTGATTTGGAAATATTTAAATTTGTTTCCCAAAAATTGATTGTATGGATCTATTATCCTAGATGGTCAAATGGTGCATTTTGGCATTGGAGAACTAGTGAGTTATTAAAATCTCTTGAATTGGTCATGACATAGTCTTATAATACATAATATATCTTTTCCCTCCCTTATACGTTTATTTTGAGATTGTGTTCAAGTTTTGTTTGTAGTGGCCAAGGTGTTGAGATTGGTTTGTACTTGATATTGAAGATAGAATCAAAGTAGATCTTGTTTGATCCCTAGTTGGAGAAAGAAAATTATTAAAACTCAAAAGAAATGATATCCCTACAAGGTGTGTATATTTGTGTGTGTAACACTTCAAGGGTTGTTCATCAAATGGTTGAGTACTAAAGTTGGTCCATTTGAGAATTAAGTTTGGTTGGGTTGAACCATCATATTCCTCTAACCCCTCTTCTTTAAAGAGGTATCGAAGCATAGTAGTGGTCCAAAGGAGAACTATTGTAGTCCTTAGATGTTAGTAGAGGAAAGTGAGGGAAAGGCTTAGACAATGCCTCCAAATATTATAGAATTAGCAAAGAGGCTCCAAGAGATAGAGGAGAAGAACAAGACCTAAGAGGAGAATCTCAAAAATTTTGAAGGTAAGAGTAAAGATTTTGAGGTCCCTAATGATGAGAAGGGAGAAGAGAATAAAGAACCAGATCAAGAGCCTATGAACTTGTTGCAAATTAGAAACACTTCATTGAAGATCTTTAAAGAGTAGTAAGAAGGACACTACAAAAGATATCTCTATCTTTGCTAGAACAATGAATCTAGAAGAAGTCATGGGTTGGATATAATTATTAGGAAACCATTTGAGTATGAGGAGATCCTTGAGAGCCAAAATATCAAGGCTACAAAGTCAAAGATGAAGGGATTTACAATCAGTTGGTGGAACTATTTGCAAAATAAAAGGATAGAGAATAACAAGAACCCCATTTATACATGGAGGAGAATGATGAAAGTAGTCAAGAGATAGTTTATCCCTAATGACTAAGATAATCATGCATAGCAGACTTCAAAACTCAGTATCCCTAATGACTAAGATAATCATGCATAGAAAACTTCAAACCTCAAGAAAAAAGTATTAGATATGAGCACTTATACTAAGGAGATTTAAAAGTTGACCCTTAGAGCCAAGAAACTAGAGAATAAAAAGCAAAAGGTGGATAGATACATAAATGGGTTGGGGTATAACATTCAAGAAGAGGTAACCCTCTTCTCACCTGATATTATACACAAATATTTCCAAATATAATTGAAGATAGAAGAAAGGAAAAGAAGAAAAGTATAGCAGTAGAACCAGGGTTGAGAGATGAATTTTAGAGGTAGAAGTAACTTTGGAAGGGGAAAAAAATCCAAATCCCATTAGAGAAATTAATCATCAAGATTGAGAAGAAGAATCTAGTTGGAGAGGTAGCCTTAGGGTAATAAGTTCTAATATAGATGAAGATTTGGAAGAAGGAAGTCAAGTGTCTTCACAAGAAGATTCTTTACATGCAATCAAATTGTTCATCCATCCTATAGATTCCTTGAAAATAAAGGGTCAGGTAATCAAGTAGGAGATAGGAGAGTCCAGCGAATAAACACAATTATGCTAGTTGATGAGAAGGAATTTATGGAAAATTTGAAGGATAAGAACACTCCATTCTTTTCCTTAGTAATGAAGGAAAAAGAAGTGTCAAAGGAAAAGACTAAGTCGTTGATAGAAAGATAGGACCCATGAAGAATTTTACAATCTATTAGATAGATACAAGAGGATAGTTATAGGTAGTACAAAAAAAAACATTACCACTATAGAGGGATATTAGATATTGTATAGATCTCATACCAAGGTCCACATTGCCTAATAATGCAACCTACAAAATGACCTGAGAATAGAGTGAGGAGATTGCAAGATAGATAGAATAAGTTTTAGAAAAGGTGTTCATTAGGAAGAGTCTAATCCCTTAAATGTTATCCCTACAATATTGGCCACTAAGAAATAATTTATTTTGCACATGCTTGAGAGACGTTAACAAAATAACAATTAGGTATGGTTTCCTGATGCCTAGGATGGAAGATTTGTTTAAATATTTAGGAGGGGATAGGTACTATTCAAAGGCAGACCTAAAAAGTTGCTACTACTAGATAAAATAAAAGGAAAGAAGATGAATAGAAAATAAATTACAAAACAAATAAGGGCCTCTATGAGTGGTTGATAATTCCCTTTGGCCTCTCAAATGCTCCTAGTGTCTTTTTAAGGCTCATGAATGAGATCCTCAAACCATTCATTAATAAATTTGTAGTGGTTTACCTTGATGATATCATAATATTCAGTTAGAATAGAGATGAACACCTAAAACATTTTGTTTTGGTATTGAAGATTTTGTGTAAAGAACAATAGAAGAATTTTTTTGAAAAGCATGTTTTCTTCAAGGAGAAACTAGTATTCCTTTGGTTTGTGAACTCCATAGGTAACCCTCAAGGTGGAAGTAAATTTTAACTGGCCAAAACTAAGGACTTCAAGTGAGGTAAAAAAATTACATGGTCTTGCAAGTTTCTATTTGAAGATTGACCAAAAAAATTAGTAGTGTGTGTGCACCATTGATTGATACTATAAACGGGGGAAGAATGTAATTGTTTTCAGACTATTGAGGATAATAAGTCCTTTGAATATTTGGAAAGAAGGGTAGTAGATCAAATCATCATAACCTTACTTGATTTTCATAAAGTTTTCACCATTGAGTGTGATGCAAGTAAGATAGATATTGCCAAGCTCCTTCTTGAGTGAAAAATTACTGAGGAAAAGTAGAAGTAATAATTCTATGCATTATAATTATATGTCATGGTGCATTCATTAAGGAAATGTAGACATTATTTATTCTAAAAATATTTTATAGTGTATACAGATAATCATGTAGCAAGATTTTTTAATAGGCAGGAGAAGAAAATTAATTCATAGACACATGAAGTGGATGAAGTACTTGCAATCTTTCACATTCACCATCGAGAATAGGAAGGGTGTATCTAATAAGGTGGCAGATGCACTTAGCTAGAGAAATTTACCAGTATAAGAAGTTAAATTAGAAAGTGTGGGAATTGGTTCACTTAAAGACATGTACTAAGATGATGAAAAATTCAAGGAGGCACATGAGTTGTGAACTAAATTGAAGGACAAGAATAATATAGACTTTTCTATTACATTGTTCCAGAAGGTTTTATTTTTAAAGGCAGTCGAATTTTTATACCTAGATATTCCATGAGGAAAATAATTGTCAAAAATAAACATTGTGGAAGTTTGACAAATACCTTTGGGATTGATAAGACCTAAGACTTGATTAGGAGATTTCATTTCTGGCCTAAGATGCAAGAATGTTTGTAGAAACATGTGTGATATACAAAAAGGCTAAAGGAACTAGCTCAAATGTAAGATTATACACTCCTCTACCTATTCCTATAAAACCATGAGAATTAGTTAGCATGTATTTTGTTTTGGAGATCCTAAGGACCAAATTGAGTCATGACAATATTTATGTGGTTGTAAATAGATTTTCTAAGATAGCTCACTTCTTTCCTTGTAAAATAATACATGATGCATACCATACAATAAGCCTCCTCTTCAAAGAGATAGTGAAATTCCATGGATTTCCTTTGTCAATAATATTAGATCTAGGGATTCCACACTCATTAGCCACTTTTTGAGAACTTTTTGCAAAAACTTGGGGACCAAATTAGCTTTTTCTTCAATATACCACACATAACTAGATGAGTACATAGGTCATTAACAGATCATTGAGGAACTTATTAAGCATTCTAAAAAAGGATGATGAAGTAGTATGGGACATTATATTACCATAGGTATAATTATCCTATAATCACTCAATCAATAGGAATACTAGCAAAAGTCCATTTCCAATTTTGTATGGCACCAACCGTAGAGGATATATGATCAAGTGAAGAATATGGATGAATGGATAAAAGAGTTACCTAGGCAAGGACCCCCGAAGATTAAAAGCATTCTTAATAGAAGGATAACCAAGGGGTATGTGTAGGATCATGGTGGGCTGTGGAAAAATAAAACCTAAAAATGTCTAAAAGTGCTTTAGAAATCATGCTAACTTTTTCCCCCCAATCCTAATACCAAAGAAAAACAAACCATTACCTAAGAAAATTAGGTATTTGATATATCAGGTACCCGATCCTTTATCACCCATACTAGAGGAATCCCATGGAAATTGGAGGGTTTGGATTCAAACTTAGTGAGAGGTTGAGATTCTCTCCTCCTTGATCCTATTATAATGATTAGAATAACTAAGAAGGGGTCAATCAGTTGTTCTCAGGTCCATATGTGCCAATTCAACTTTTAACAACTTAATCAAACTCATAAATCCACTTTTCCAATATAGCAATTCATTAATAATCCAAATTATTATATCATCACTTAGCCCTTTGTTTAGTATATGCTAAATAAAAAAACATATAATAGTAATTAGCGTGAAACATGAAAACAACATCCATACAAGTATGACATCAAGAGTTAATGTATAAATCCAATTTGGGAAAATCCACCAAGTAACATGCTACCACTTTTCACCCTTCTAAAGTGAGGTTGGTTAAGAGCCAACCCTATTAAACATTACAAAACACATTGTTAGGTGTGACCCTATTGAAGTATTTAATCACCATGTTAGGAGTGGTCTTGTTAGAGGTCTTTAAAACATCACATTATAATGTTACCTTGATTAAAGGATTTACAATATGATTGTTGGGTCAACCTTCATCAAAGGATTTTACTGTCACAATAGTTAGAAAGTAACAACTAGGTTGATCTGATAAAATACAACTCATTTTTCAAGTTTAGATCTCCATTCAGCTCATTCTTGGTTCATTTAGTGGACTTCATCACATTCTCCATCTGTGATTAGCTTGGCGGGACTTCAAGGAATCTCACTTCACCAAATTCTTATTGTTCCTCTACAACTATATTCTTTACTTGTTCTTCACAAATTTGCTACTCCAACAAAAAAAATTCATCTCTTATGCATCCTTAAATAGATAGGTCTAGTCATTTGATGCTCAAAAACAACTGTAAATTTTAGGATTTGATTTGATTCCTTGAATATGTTCATCATTTTGTACTTCTGGTTCTTTCTAGAAACTTCTAGAAACTTCTCATTGAATCCTCACCTTAGATCACTTAATGAGCTCAATTCACGCATTAACTACATAATCTCATCAATCCTTATCACTTATGCATTTTGATTAATTCATAAATTCAACTATGATGGCCTCAAATCTCATTTTTTCATAAACTATTAATTTGCTAACACTCAATGATCATTATGATCTTACGCTAAATCATCACTAGGTATCTCAGTCACTATCGATCTATCTTACTTGGGCTATACTGGATTGTTAACATTATGGTCAAGTTTTTTTATTAGTGACTCACACTTAGTCAAATGGTTAGTAGCTATTGATCTTATCCTGCAATCTACAGTGTTAATCGAGTAATCTAGGCTCTACCAATTTCTACAATCGCTATCGAGTTCTAGAATCAGTATTTAGTTCACACCAAGTAGTATCTATTGAGTTGATAAGTAACAATGCAAACCAAGCTTCTTAGTATTAACCGAGTTGCACAGTGTCAACTATGATCTCCAGTGTCTACTAAGTTTGCAGTATCAGTGATGTGAATCTAGTATTGACCGAGCTAGGAAGTATTAACCAAGTGATTCAATTTATACCGAGCTCACAATGTTAGTGTTGACCTAGCTATGTAGTGTCAACCATGTGATTCAGTTTATATGCTGAGTTTCACAATGTTTGCCAAGTCACCAGTGCTAACTGATTCCAAACTACTTGGAAGTGATTAGTATGAACTAAGCTTCTACATCTACCAAGAGCATAATGATGTTGAGTGTTGACAATTCTTGTTGAGTATCAGAACCTCATTGAGTTTGTCTTCAGAACTCGAGTGCCAACAGTTGAGCCAACTTTGTGTATTTTGGTGAAACTTGTATTGTAGCTAAATTTGATGAATTGTAGTTTGGATTGGTATAAATGAAATGTATTTTATCATATCCAAAAGTAAGAAGAATATATGTGAGATATAATAAGAGCATAAGTTTGAATTGAGAAGGCTACAAGTAGTATAAGGAGCAACAAAGATTTATCTATCACAACAAGGTGATCATTACACTTCAAAGGAATCTCAACCAACAAATCAAAGTTACAAATTAGAGATTAGCTACTATTTCATCCTAAAGGGGGAATAATTAAATCCTTTCACAAGGTAGACTTAACAATCTTTTGCAAATCTCTTTACTGAGTGCATACTTCCTTGTATGTTTTGTAAATCCTTTAACAAGGTGGACCTAGTAGTCCTTATTGCTCCTAACAGGGAAAATCATTAGAAGTGATCAATTGTAACCCTTAACTAACCAACTTTATACTTTAGGACTAAATCTTGTGGGTATCATCCCCACCCTAGTTTTACTTTCTATTTGGAAGGTTTCTAGGTCACCATATCTTGTGTCAATCTATTATGAATCTTTTATTACTTTCAGTCTTTCATACATACAATCAGATCAATATATAAATGAAGGATTATTTGGTATAATAAGATTAATTTTTATTGGTTCATGATTCACCCCTCCCCTCTCAGTAACCTAGCCTATCCTATATTTCCAACACTCACTCGACCTTCACTACACTAGGTCAATACTTCAATCTTCTTCCATTTTTCTCAGTCATTACCATCACTCAGCTTATGCTTAAGTTTATTAATCTTTTGCTTCAACTTCTTCATTGACCTAGTAACCTATTACTCAATCAAGCTTATTATTTTACTCGACTTCTAGACTTCTATTAAACATCTCTTCTATACTTAGACTCATCTTTCTTCTTCACTTCATACAATGATCAAACAACAAATTATCTTGGAAAATACTACTTGATCAAGTTCCATTTGTAGTTCCATCATACTTACTCTTCTTTACTCAATAACTTCACTAGTTCATCTTTTTATCTCTCTTTTCAAATCTTTTTCATAAATCAACTAATATGGCATTTTACACTATTAGAAAATATCTTACCAATAAGGTTTGACATCAATGCCAACATAGCAATTATTCAAATTCTAGTTTTGAACAATCTTTGTCTTTGGCATTGATGGAAACACCTTTAGTTACCATGCAATGGAAAAAGTGTTATTAGGATTTTTACTCTCAACTCCCTCTATGTTTTGCATTATATCTTTATTAAATTCTCCATTTTGACACTAATTATATTAACTCCCTCTATTGACATGTCTCTCATGATAATAACTTAATATACTTCTCCCTTACACATCTTTAAATATCGGATGGCAACTTGAAATACATAATGTCCCTCTTTGACAATAGTCGGCCAAAGATATCTATTAACACATCTCCCTCTTTATCACTTTCTATATTTCACTGATATTTGAATTATCTCTCCCTCTTTCATCTCTTTCTTGGATCTCCATCAACTCATACTTCTATATTTCTTTTTATAGCTTTAGGTAGTTTTTAAAGTGTGACTTCCTGCATCAATCTATAAGATATTCTAATCATAAAAATTGATGCAATGGTGTACCTCTTCTTAGTTTTCTTTAGATAGAGGAATGACCCCTGACTTGCTTCTTAGATACACAAATGAATCCTTGGGTGGTGCTTTAGTGAATATATCAGTTATACATTCCTTTTTGTTAACATATTCCAATCTTACTTCTTTGTCTTGCATTAATTACCCAAAAAAAGGATACTTAATTGAATATGCTTGGTCTTTGTGTGCATTATAAGCTTATTGGATATGTTAGTAGTACTTTTTTTATCACAATATATCACCATGATTTCATTAATCTCTTCCTTCAAACCTTCCAATGATTTCTTGATCCACACTATGTTTAAGCAATTAACTATTGCTATAACATTTTGATCTTCTATTACAGATTGTGAAATACATGTTTTCTTCTTACTTGTCCATGAAATCAATCTCATGCCTAGAAAGAAAGTGCCTCCACTCAAGTACTCTTTTTTTCATCAATGATTCTAGCCCAATCAACATATGTGTCACTTTCAGCTCAAACTTGTCATTTTTCTTATACCATAAACCATAGTCTTCTATTCCCATTAGATATCTCACTATTCTTTTCATAGTCATCATGTGATTTTCCTTAGGATTAGCATAAAATATTGCAACAATACCAATAGCTAATGCAATGTCAGGTATTCTATGAATAATATATTGTAATTCTTCAATCATTGACATGAACAATAATTGATTTTACTTCATCATAATCATCATTGTTTGAAAGTTTATGTCTAGTAGCCATAGGTGTTCCAACTAGTTTTGAATCTTCCATTCCAAAGGTTTTCAATATCTCTTTAATATAATTTTATTATATAAAGTGTATACCTCCTTTCATTTGATAGACTTGCAAACCAACAAAGAATTTTCTCTCTCCAAACATTGACATCACAAATTCTTTCTTCATTCCATTATCAAATTATCTGCACGTTAAATCATGTTCTCCAAATATGGTATCATAAACAAATATCTCAGCTAGCAATATCTTATCCACATATTCACTCTTCAAATACAGGTTGTTATCATTAGTTCTTACAAAACTAAGATCACCAAATATGTATGTAACTTCCATATCATGCCCTAGGATCTTATATCAAACTATAGAATTCTTTGTGCAACTTATATACCATGTTCTTCTTGCTAGGTTTAATAAATCCTTTAGGTTCTTTAGTATAGACTTCTTCTTCCAAGATTCCATCCAAAAATGTAGATTTTACATCTATTTGATATACCTTGAACCCTTTCTAAGTAGCATGTGCAAGTAATTCTTACTCCTTCAAACCTTGCAACTAGGAAAAATGTCTCTTCATAGTTGATTCATTCCTCTTGTGTAGATCCCTTACAAAGAAATCTTTCTTAATTCTATTGATAATTGGCTAATGGAGATATTTAATTGTTATCATTTATGGCAACACATGATGTACATGCTCATAGAAAACCTTAGAAATAAAGATAAGTTTAGCTTTTGGTAATCAAAAAATTGTCTGAGTATGAATTTGGTATACAACAGTGTATTGTTTTGTTTATAACTTGTTGTTGATGTCATATTATGACTATAAAAGTTATATGGAGATTGTATACATGTTGATGATAACATGTATAACCTCAAAATTTAGTATAGACTATACAGAAAAGCGATATTCGTGTTTAATGAAATGGGATAGTAGAATTAAAGCAAAGGATTAATTTGTTTACTAAATAATTACTTGTCCAATTAGGGCTGATATCCTAGATTTTTACTCTAGTTGGAAAAGTGTATTGTGGTCTTAGCCAACCTAACAGCAATTTGTGTAAAGTCATGATATTTATGCAAAGGACATCTTGCAAATTCAAGTGTGTTATCTTGAAGAAATTGTGTTGAGCAATTGTATGTGAACTTTTGTGAAAGTGATATATATGAAGTTTGTGAAGCTACTTTGTGATCCAAGATCAAACTGAGAAAGAATCTATATACCAAAAGTTTAATTACTTGTTTGGGCAGTGAGTTCTTCTTGTAATTGGAAGTGCACGTTTGGGCAATGGGCTCATCTTGCATTTACTATACTATAGCTCCTAACAGGGTTGGAATCTCCTAATATGGATTCAAAGTCTCCTAACAAGGACTCTCTATACTAAATTTTCTCATTGAATCCTAATAAGGAACTTATTTATCGATATATTATCTAGTGGGTATCATCCCCACTAGGGTTTTCCCTTGGCCAGGGTTTCCCTAGTTTAAAATATATGGTGTTATGAGTTATCTTTGTGCATGGTTACTGTTATTGTTCAAAATTACTTTATTATTTTGTTATGTATGGTTTAAAGTAATAAATAATATCTAGTTGGAAACTAATGTTTGTAAATTACTAATTCACCCCTCACGCTCCCCCCCCCCCACAAAAAAAAAATTCCTATTTCTAACAATTTTAAGTTCAGTATGGAAAAATAGCATGTATAGCATGATAGTTGGAGAAGTTTGGCATGAGTATAGTATGTTTAGAAGAAGTACAACATGGAATGATAGTTTGACATAAAGCACATTAAGGTATATCAATTGGGGAGAATGAGCTACAAAAGTTAGTGATTGGTGTTGCAAGGGAAAAGGTGAAACCACAAGAACCACCTTCTACCATCCTTCTAGTCACTAATGTAAAACCTTTGGTCCAAATACTAGAAGATACATCTAACAAGGTTGATACAATTTCCAAGATTGATACAGTAGAGAAGAGCATAGTGGAAACACAAGTTGCTACTATAGAAATAGGTCAAATATACTTATCTACACCTAAAGCAAAAGGACAAGGTGCAAGTCAAGTCATTGTGGAAAAACAAGGTAAGCATGAAGAGAGTGAGATGACACCACAACTGAAGGAGAAAGCTACCATCCAAGCCATGGTAACCTTACCAATATCTAGCACTCCATCAAGTCATACTCTTCAGAAGCTGAGTAGATGCTATACCACTATATATCTCAGTGCCAAGCCTGAGTTCATCAAAGGCTAGAGAAGTGATCCAATAGGGAGCTAGGAATCTTGATGAAGAGGTCATTTTTCCCAAGTACAATTATGACACCATGACTATAGAACAAATGGGCATATTGTAGCAAGCCATAGCAAGGAAAAATCATCAAGAAATGCTTAGAAGGGAGCATAGGAAAAAGCAGGCACTACAAGACATTAAAGACATCTTTTTAGATGCATTTAGTTTTCCAACTCTAGATGAGACCAAGTCACTAATGGAGCAACTGATACATATAGTGGAGAAGGTCAGTAATAAAGACCTAGATACTAATGCTAAATTGTTAGAATGGTTAGAAAAGAAGTTCCAAAATAAAGTGAATGAGAAAATATCATGTGATATAGCACTAACACAAGTTGCATTGGCAACTAAGGTTGAGGATGTGAAGAAGGTACTTGAGAGCATATTCTGATTGTACACTAAATTGTGCAATCCCTCACTCTTCACCCAAGAGACCAGAAGTCACATTCTGAGTCTGGAGAGCAAAATTACTACATCAGGTGTAAAACTACCAATGAATCCAGCTCAAAGTGAGAATCATTTCAGGACATTCGAACATAGAGTTAGTTAGCTATATTAACAGTAGATGAGGCCAAAATAAGGGCCAAACTAACTAGCATCCAAGAAACTCTCACCTCCCATATGGAAATTTTACACAAGGAGCCAAGCTATGCCGAAACCTTAATGAAGAAAGACCAAATCTTTCTCCCTTAGATGGTCTAGTCCACCTTGCTGCCAAGTTAGAAATCCAAATCAAGTCATTGGATGTAGCATGTGAGAACTAAGATGCATCTCTTAATATGGTATTGGATGTCCATAAATATTTTATGGACAAACATACAATAAGTGTATAGCCCATTTGACATAAGTGTCAAAAAGGGGGAGAATAAGAGAATGGGGAAGATATTATTTTTGGGAGTAATAAAGAATAAGAATTTTGGGGAGATACAAGGAGAGTAAGAAATAAGAGGAATAAAGAAAAGTCATAATCAACTAAGGAAGAGCAAGCATTAAAAGATATCAGAAGTATCAAATGAAAGAGTATCAACAAAATAGCATGAAGTCAAAGTGTATCAGTAGAGACACATTTACTCAGTAGGAGGACAACATTTTGGATACATAATAGACATATCAACTTAGAGGGAGTTATCAAAATTTTGAGGTATTTAAGTGATTACAAATTTTTGAAATTTTGAAATTTTGAAGTTTTGTATATAAACCAAGTTAAGATATGTTATGCTCATAAGATCAAGGATGATAATGTATACTCAAGTGTTTTTGACACACATGGAAAAGGGGGAGATTGTTAATATCAAATTGCTTTTGACAAGTGAGTGTCAACACACTTAAGTTATTTACTTAGTTCATGTCAAACTAGTAGTACATGTTGAGCACAACATGTATATATTAGACCATGTTGAGTCATAGTGAGTGCTGAGCCACTCATGTGCCGAGTCACTCAAGTACTAAATAGATAGTATATGTTGAGTGACATAGGAGCTAAGTAAACAATGGATGCCAAGCAATATAGGTACCAAGTCATAGTAGAGAGATTAGTGTATGTCGAGCATCAGAGTCTTCAAATGTTGAGTAAGACAATTTTGACATTTTTTTTGTAAAGGCACAAACAACTATGTAAACCATTTTTGAGCTGACTTAAGATTGAATTTTGATATTTTGGAGATAAGGATGAATCTCAAGTTGGATTCCTTATGTAATTACATGCAAAAAATTAGAAATTAGGAAGGGTTAAATGAAAAAATGGATGAATCTCAACCATAGATTCATACTTAACCCTAAGTCACTAAGTCTTATTAAGGATGGAAAACCTTAAACTCTTTAGAGAGAGTGATCAAGTGTGGAAGGAATCGAAGGAGTGAAGAGAGAAGTTTGCATGCACAAATAGAACATTCATGATGGGTTAGAAGTTATGAAGTAAAACAACATTATAGAATCAGTTAGAGAAGAACAGAGGAAAGGAAAAAGATATAGCAAAGAGACATCTAATCAAGAAGGATCAAGAAGACATTTTTTAGAGGTGATCTCTTATCAAGAAAGCAAGTGCTAATCACATGTTCAAAGCTAAGATATTCTAAAAGGTGATTTCAGTCAAAATCTCTTAATAGAGTAGTCCAAACAAGTTGTATGAAATCCTCTAACAGGGTGCTTACTTAGTTTTAAGTTAAAGTCCTTTAGCAAACACCTCTAATAGGGTGTTTAAATCCTCTAACAAGGTGAGACCTAACAGTCTTTGTAAGCCTTTAACAGGGCAGATCTTTCATAGGGTAGATCATGTCTCATGGTCAAAACATTATAACCTTCTTTGGATACACTTTATT
This sequence comes from Cupressus sempervirens, assembly GCA_028749045.1. Lineage (NCBI taxonomy): Eukaryota > Viridiplantae > Streptophyta > Pinopsida > Cupressales > Cupressaceae > Cupressus > Cupressus sempervirens. The sequence continues at coordinate 349,853,294 of CM053789.1, forward strand.
ACCATAGTAGTGAAGATTTGTGGGTGTTATCCCCACCCCAGTTTTACCTTATCATTGGAGGGTTTCTCAATAATCATATTTGGTGTCATATGTGTGTGATTGCTTATGTGTTTACATGATTTAGATGTATATGCCTTACATGTTATTTCAGCTTACTCATTGAATGTATGAGATGGATGTGTGGTGAAAGTTTTTATGAGTCCAAGTTTAAACTACTAATTGCCAAAAATGGTGTCAATGGTGTACCAACTTTGGTGTGCATCAAGGAAAATAACAATATTAGGGATCCAATTGCCACATTTCATGAAAACACCCATGATGTTATGGTGAGCTTAATTGTGATAATCCATTTAGACATTTTTTAGGGTGATATTACATCAAACAGCCCATGTACATTGTTTGTGCTTCCATAGTGTTGGATCTTTTCAAGTTTATCATGCTTATATCTCTCTTTTCTTTTATAGAACATCTTGATCTCATCACTTTATGAAGACACCTGATATGTTGTTTTATGGAAGAAGATTATTTAATGCATTGTGTCCATGGGGTTTGATAAGAATGATGCAATATTTTTCTATGTGAGCTATAACATTCTTCTACAAGGAATTGGAATTTTACCATACTATGTCTTTTAAAAAATTTGAAGTTTCTAATAGCACTTAATGTCCCATGAAATTTGGTATTGTTCGCCAACAATATCCCCTAAAATATTTCTCTTGATGCTAGAATTCACAATATGCTAGAGTTCACAATCTCAAAATTTATCACCAGGTTTCAAGTATTCCTTCATCCTTTTGTGCTATTTTAAATCATATGGTCAAGCCTATTATGAACTGGTGGATGTTCTAATTCTTCTAACCATCAGGTATCATTGAATCACTCTAAAATTGATTGTAGATTAATGGGTTGAATGTTTTGTTTAATAATGTTTTCAAAACGTCGCATGGGAAATAATTCATCTTTCATCCCATTAATATATCCTATGTTTTCAACTTTGAATTTTGAACTCCTTAACTTGAATCTATGTATTTTGATCTAAATTGGGAGCCTTTTGAATTTTGGAATCATCAGACTACTTGCAACACTAAACCTATTAAACCATACAAACTTGGACGCTAAATCTTTGAACTTGAACACTAAACCTAGCCATATTTGAAATTGAAAAACCTCCTAAACATACATGTGTACTAGTTGAACCATTTTGAACTAGTTCAAAGTGGTTCAAGCCCTGATCTTGAACCAACTAGGTATGATGCATTGTAACTAAACCATGTGAACCAAGTTCAATGAGGTTGAGAATTAAGGTAAACTAAAATTTTAAAAAATTTAAGTGTGGATCTACATGTACACTGACACACTAATATGAAAAACTTTATTACATGTAGAATAGATTATAGGAAGTTTACCTTTGTATTTTTCTTTTTCACTTAGTAGTGCCAATAAGGGTTAGTTGAGACTTGAAAACACATTCAACACTAGAAGGTGTATATTTATCAAAAATTGGTAATTCAAATATAGAGATTCTACCTATTATACTATCTAGGGTAAGATCATTACTAGGTGTCCATCTTAGGTCTTGTATTACATATACTCTAATTGCAGAGATACAAAGTAAAGTCTTGAATAATTTGTTGATCATAGTTTCTTCAGATATGTCTACTCCAAGACCTCTAATTTAATTTACCACTTCTTTAATTTGGTCACAATGTTGAGCAATAGTTTCTCCTTCTTTCATTTTCATGTCATCAAAATTGACTATCAAACTTTCAACTTTAGCCCTTAACACATTTTTGTCTCCTCCATGAATTTTTACCAACTTATCGCACATTTTATTTGCAGCAGTGCAATCTTTCATAGCACCAAACTCAACACAACTTAGGGAAGATGTCATATCTATCATCATTTGATTGTGCTCTTGCTTATCTTTGATTTGTTTAATTCTCATGGCCCTGGGCACTTCTATGTATTCATTGTCCAAGTGTATAGTGTAGAATATCCAACTCTAGATAGATGTAGTCTCATCAAATGTTTCCATGCTAGGAAGTTATCTTTGTTCTTATTGGGTGCCTCTCTCTTGTACATCTTGATCTTTAGATTAAGTCCCTTAAGAAATTCCTTACAAGCACCAAAGCTCTGATACCAATTGTTAGAATTATTAGAATAATTGAGAGAGGGTGGATTTTTTATCTTTAGGTCCATATGTACCAATTCAACTTTTAACAACTTCAAACAACTTAATCAAACTCATCAATCCACTCAACCAATATAGAAATACGATCAGTAATCCAAGTTATCATATCATCACCTAGTTCTATGTTTATTGTATGTCAAATAATAGGAACATAGAGAAGTCAATAGGATGAAACATAAAAATAACATTCACACAAGTATAATACCATGATTTGACAAGGAAGCCCAATTTGGGAAAAATCACCAAGTAACATGCTACCACTTTTCACTCTTCTAAAGTGAGCTCGGTTAGGAGCAATTCCTATTAAAGATTACAATATACATTGTTAATTGTGAACTTGTTAAAGGATTTAATCACCACATTAGGAGTGGACTTATTAGAGGTCTTTAAAACATCTCATCAAAATGTCCCCTTAATTAAAGGTTTTACAATGGGCATATGCACAAGATGGTGGGAAAAATAGTGGACACCATTAAAAAAATGTCAAAAGTACATAACACAATTGTGTTATGTGTACTTTTGATCAAATTTTAAAATGAACCTTGGCTTAGTAATGAGCCAGGGAAAAACATTAAAAATTTTGAACTTTTACATAACATGATCACATTATAAACACGACCATGTTATGCTTAACAAAATATGATTGTGTTGTTAAGAACTAGAAGCATTTCTTCTAGTTCTCCATAACCCCATTAGGTTATGAAGAACCAAAAGAAATGAGTTTGAGATATATGGATAGATGGGAGGTGAAATAGATGCAAGGGAGGAATGAGAGATAAAGGGAGATAGGGCAAAGGGAGAGAGAGGGGGGGGGGGGGGGGGGAGGGTGGGGAAGGGGCAAACAATGGTAGAGTTCATATTTCTCTATGGATAATTCCATAGCACTTATCACTTCTCTATCTAAAATTTTTGTTTTTGAGTACATATACATTGATGACCTTCTTTCACTACTTGAGATACTAGTACATGATGATTATTCATAATCATCATCATCATCATCTAACAAAGGCTCACATGCATATCTTACTTCTTTCCTTTGTTTCTTTCCCCTTTTTGGCTCTTCAAGTAATTATCTATAACTTTTTTCATGGGTCCAAGAAGGTATTCCCACTCTTTTCCATTAACTAGATGGGGCTTTGTCTCTTAATCCTAAGTAATTGGTTAATAATTTCATTCTTAACTTAATTCATAATCAAATTCTCCATAGCTAGTTTTCTTCTTGACTGCTGCAATATTTTCTCCTCAATTGAATATTTTGTAATAAATTAATATAAAATCATAGTTGTCTCTTGGAAAAACCTTTAGGCATATGATTGAGCCATTAGATCACCAAAAGATTTGAAATCTATATCTAGTAGAAGAATAGTATTAGATCCCCGATTTTAAAACTTCACCACCTAGTAAATTTTTAATTTTTAATGGCACCATGTTATAGTTTTTTTTTTGGAAACGAGAACTTCTAAAATAATTAACATTTTAAGGCAGGCATCCCTCATTATCCTCATTAGATGAAGGCTTAAACTTCTTTCTAGTTGTTCTTTATCCAAGGATTCTAAAGGGAATAATATTCTTACTACAAATTCAATTTCCAATCACATTTTTTTCCTTTTGGTTGTGTCCATCATATTTCAGTATCTATATCCTCTTGATGTCTTTTTCCCACTGTACATCGGACTATACAACCACTATAATCTGCTTCATCTTATCATCTTTGGTTGTTATTGTCAGAGTGTACATAATTGTAAAGGGTTTATTGGCTTCACAAGCTATAGACTACAAAAGACCTCTAACAATTTGATGTCTTCTAACTGGTGATAATTTGAATGATGGATAGGCAAGATATCTAAGGATAATGGTTCCTTACCTCCAACTATGCTATCATCAACAAAAAATTCAGCTACAAATACCTCATTGTTCTTATCAATCTTCAAGTATAGATTATTATTATCATTAGTTCTTGTAAACAAATCTTCACCGAGTAGTTATGTAGTATTTCATACCATGCTTTAGAGGCTTGTTTCAAACTATATAAAGCTTTGTGCAACTTACACACCATATTTTTCTTGCTAGGATTCACAAATCCTTCAGGCTTCTATATGTATACTTCTTCAAGTATCCCATTCATAAATGCATATTTGACATTGATTTGATATACCTTAAATCCTTTACAAGAGGAATATACAAGCACTATTCTAACTCATTCTAGTTTTGCTACGAGGAAAAATGTTTCCCCATAATCAACACCTTCTTCTTGTGCATATCCTTTGCATACCAATCTAGTCTTGTTCCTTGTGACCTCACCATTTTTATTCCCTTTATTCCTGAATACCCACTTTGTTCCAATAACATTTTTTTCTTTAGGTCTAGGTACCAATGTCCATGTTTTGTTCTTTTCAATTTGCTCAATTTCTCATTCATTGCTTATATCTAATCCTCATTCTCCAAAGCATATTTTATAGATTTGGGATCAAAATCACAAAGAAATCATGTATCACTTCTGAGTCTTTCCCTCATCAAAACACCAGATTATTTGTCTCTAATGATTTTCTCTGGTGCAGGATGTCATCTCACATATTTTTCTAGTACAGGTTATTTCTTTTTGTATTCTTTGAAATAGGTTCATCTTGAAAAATGATTTCAAGCTTATTATTTCTCTCTTGTTTAGGTTATGGTTCATGCTTTTCTTACTCAACATTGCCTTCCTGATGTTTGGCTTCCTTTTTCTATGACTCAACATCATTTCCCTATTTCTTAGCATCTATAGTCTGCAACTCACTAACTAGTCGTTACAACTTGGCATTCCCCATCTATTGTAGATGTACAACTTTCTTTTCTTGTTTAGGTGGGCTATTAGGAGCACTATCATTCACATATTTAAATGAGCTATAGTTTAATTTTTTATCTTGCATTACACATCACTCTATTTAGTATATTCATCAACTTTCACATGTGTACTTTTTGCAACTTTTTTTCTGTTAGAGTTCAAACACTTATAAGTGTTGAGTAGTCGTTTTGCATGATATTGAATGGAAGGGGCCCTTTTAAATCCCTCTCTTCAAAAGATAATTAAGAATCAACTCCCAAGGTTCTAAGTGGTCTTACAACCTACTAGAATCCACTCAATTAAAGATAAATGTGTATTTTCATGAGGAGGCCTTTTCTAGTTCCAACCAATTTTGCATAAATCTATTGTTGTTTGAAAAGTGTAACCACAAAAGAAATATATTTTTGTATTTTTTTTTTTTAATGATGAATCCAATATAACAATGCAATTATATATGAATTCATATTTTAACCAAGTGTTAAAAAATAAAATAACAAAGATAAGGAAACAAGACCTTAAAGCAAATAACTTGAAAGGGAAATTCCTCACAGACATAACCAAGGTAAGAACACTTCTATGAATTAAATTATTGAAATGATTGGGTAGGAAACCAATGAAATTAGGAGCAGTACTTCCTCAACACCACTAATGTAATCATCAATGGGAATTCAATTTAAACCGAAAGATATTTCACATCTCATCAAATCACAAGGCCATGGAAAGTGCATTCATGCAAGACAAGAAGCTATGCAAGAACAAAGATGATCCTTTCTCCAATTTTTTATGTCTATGGAATTTGTTAACATGAGGAAAACACTAGAACTAAATGGTCACACAATCATAACAACACAATAAAACTATTTGCTGAATTATTATTCATGAACATGCATTCACAAAAATAACACAGTCTAGCAAGAATAATTACACTCAAAATGAGAGCACCAATAGCATATATTATTTCATCAAAATAACAACCTCAAGTACATATTACATCCATGTATTTATAAGAAAAAATCTCCTTCTTTTGTGTTAGGAGTAAGAGGTCTTAAAATGAAAACTTATGCTAATAAATACAAAAAAAAATGTAATTATATACAAACTGGCTCTCTAAATGATGCTAGGTAGGTATCCACCCTTGTTTATATCAATTAATGGGTGCATGAGCCAACAAGATAGAAAAGAATGAAAGAATAAAAATATAAGAAGGAAGCTATGAGATTATTTGGAAGCCTTTGTAAGCTCTAAAAATGGAATCTCGGCTTTCTCTAAGCATTTCTGGGAGTTAAATTATTGTCAAAATATATTTTCAGTGCATGGAATGCTCTAAATTAATAATAAAAAATTAACTATCACTAAACTGCTTCTTCTCCAAAATTGTCAATGCGCCTCTATGAAAAGTGCACCTTGGTAAAAAGTTCCAAAAAATCCAAAATTTTCTAAGTGTTGAAATTGAATTTCCAATATTTAGGTTTTTTCCCTCTTTACACCAAAATGACATTTGGATGTTTATTCTTGAGCTTCTCTATCATCCTAGCTACTAGGCAAGCTTCCCATAGATCCAAAGCCTCATATTTATTCTTTACCACTTGCTAGTAATTGTTGACTTCTATTTGTCTTTATAAAATCTTCAAACTTGGTGTCTAGTTCCAAAAATGTTTCTTCAATTTTGAAGGCTTTTATGATGTCATCTCCTAATGAAGCTTCTTCAAATGTCCCTCTGAATTGTTGGATTATTCGATTCCACCAAAAAAATCTTGGTCTTAAACTTATCCTTAAAAATGTCAAGGTAGGTGACATTATAATACCTCTCTGCTTCCAAAAATTTCTCTTGATCTTTATCTTTAATCTGTTGGATCTCTTTGTAGAATCCCTCCATTAATTTATTACTTGTCAATATCTTCTCAATCCAATCATCAAGCTTATCTAGCTCTTCTATAGTATATAACTCCATTAGCATTCAATACCTTTGTCCATATATTGATTTTAATGCATTTAAGTCTTTAGCCCAAGTATGTACATCATCCATCAACCCAAAATCTACGTTCACTATTGAAACCAATTTGTTGATATTTCACTAGATGTAGTGCAACAAGCTCAAATTTCCCTATATGATTTGTACACCCTTCTCTTCAAAACTTTTAGACCATTTCTAACATGCCTCCAAAAATGGATCCAATTGCATTCCTATCCATTTTCTTCCTAATGTTATTGCAAGATTGAACTTTGGATTCTCTAGATCAATGGGGTCCATTGCTTCATTCAGATAGCCTCTTAGTAGCTCATTTTTATTTCATAGAATTATTAACTTTGATTCATCCCTATCCATGTGTCAAAACACTTCCTTCATACCCATAGTGATCATCACTTTGGTTGTATCCATTGTGGGCCTTCCCATCATGACCTCATTAATTTGGTAATCTTCAAGAGTCAGTTCTTTAGTGTCATCATGAGGAGGAATGGAAATATTAGCAAGCAGGTATTGATCTTGGTCCTTCGTTATGAAGGCCAGTGTTCTTGCATCACACTTAGGTGGCTCAGGCATCTTCATTACTTTAATTAGTTCCTTCATTCCTTCTTCTATTGTCAGGTTTAGCACCCTTTTCTAATGAAACATAACCTACTCATTTAGCCATGTTGGTATGGTGTGAATGGGTGACATCTACTTCGCTAAAGAGGTTAGTTTTGTAGAAGTTTCCATTCCCTTATCACTTCTTTTTGAAGTCTTCTTGTGCAAAGAAAGATTTTGAGAAGGAATCTCTATGTTTTATTGGGATGAAGATCCAGCCTCTATATTTGGTGGAGTTTGATGAGTTTCCTATATTTTTCCCTCCTTAGACACTTCATCATAATGAAGTTGTTGATAGTTACCATCCTCCATTCCTTGGCTTTTAGGTTCTATATCTTTTTCTAGAGGAGGTGGAGCTACTAACCCATTATCCAAAATGGTGGTCACATCCTATGATGATGGTGGTTGAATTTCGAAAGGTTCTTGAGGTAGAGGAGGTAATTGATTCCAATCATCTCCTAAAGACATGCTAGTGGGAGTGTCTCTAATCTTCTCACCTACCATCTCAGTAGCTACTGGCATCAAGTAAAAGTGTAAAAGGTCAAAGATATCAATTCCTTTACTCTCCATCTTTGATATCCACTTTTTTTGTTTATCCTCTAAAGTTGATAGTTGGGTAGGCTCTTTTAGAGTAGATGGAGGTGTCTATGTAGAGCTTCTTCTCCTTTATTCCTCTACAACTTTTGACAAGAAGGTTCTTTGGCTCAAGGGGAAAAATTCTATTTATTCCCCTTCTTCTTCATCCTTAGCTTCCGAGATGGTTTCTAGAAATTATGGGGATGGTGTTTTTTTGTTCTTCAATCTTCTCCTCTATGTAACCACCATAGTTGTTTCAATCCTTTCTTTCTTTGGAGCTAAGGGGGTGGCTTCTTCCTTTGTGGTCATTTTTAGTTGAACTATCTATTCCTCTTCTTGTTCCTCTTCTAGTTGTGTTAGTTGCACCTACTCTAGAGGTTCTTACACTTTTTCTTCTTATTGCTCATCCTACACTTGAGGTTCAGCTTGCTCAGATTGAGATTATGTTGTTTGAGCTTTAGCTTCTTGTTTCTTTGCCCTTGGAGGTTCCATTTTCCTCTTTGTGTCCCTTATCAGCCTCAAATTACTCAACCTCCTACTCATGTGATGAACCATTTCTAGCCTTATTGGGGGCTGAGTGGGGTAGGTGGGCATGGTGGCCTTTGCATGTTTTCCTTTGATTGGCCTAGTTGTGGCTTGTAGGGGTATGGCCTGAGGAACTAGATCCATTCTAAGTGGCTTCTTAATATATTCCTTCGTAGATCGACCACATGCCTAGCCCAATTATTTATATCATCATTCTCATCCCTCCCTATTTCTGCATTCATGGTCATCCTATCATATATTTTATCTTTGTTATATAAAGGATCCATGACTTCTTTGGCACTCTTTTCTATAGTCTTAAGAGGAATCTTCATCTTTAGCACATTTTCTACTAGGTATAGACTCATCCTATAATATTCCCTTATTCAGACATCATAGTCATCCATTGCATTGATCCAATGATCCTCCAGGGAATCAACATGTACAAATTCTTTTCCTACCAGATGTTGTACCATCCCAATGTTATAAAAAAATGGGTGAGGGGAGTTGTATTCTTGTAAGAGATACTAATCCCATTCTGAGTCAAAGGTGGAAATATCCTACTTCTACTTCACCTCAAAGGCACTAATTTTAATGGGCCAAACCCATGTCTTCTTATATTTTGTTCTCACTCTATCATATGCAGAAGCAATATGGCATGCAAACTCCAAGACTATAAGCCTATCTGATAGGTATCTTGGGAGTTTCTTAGGGAATTCAAGAGTACCAGCTACCCAAAGATATGTGAAGTTTTTCAATTGAATTTAGTAGGAGCCTATTTTTGTGATACTAGTTGCTCCCTCTATGAGCATTCTCTTTGCATAATTGCCTTCAATAAATCAGATAATTTGAAAGATAAAACCATCATTCACCACTCTCTATTCCACACTTTGTAGTGGAATCTTCTTCTTTACCAATTATGGGTATACCAAATAGGGACAAGCATTTTCATCCTGCATGCTTCCCTTGCTATAAAGGCCTGGATAATCTATGGTTCTTGTTACTAGTAAGTACACCATATATGATGTCATATAGAAGCATGTGTCTACTTTGATGGCTACTATTTGCTCATCCAAGTTGTCAATTAGGATGGTAGCCCAATCAATTGGGATCTTTTTCATTCTGATGGTTTCAATGAAATAGACCATCCAAGTATGAAGGTGACATTTTGTTGGGAGACCCATGACTCTACTTAATAGGACAATTGCATAGCTGATATCATCCTTCATGTATCCCCTTTTCATATCAACTTTTCCCACTTTATGGCCCATGAGTGTCTTGTTAATTAGAAAAGAAGATTGCACTATTTCATTTGCCTCTCTCTCATTCTCCCTATACCATATCTTTGATCTGTCATATGAAATTTCCAAGTATTGATCCACCCTTGCAAGGTGAAATATTTTTTCTATGTTCTAGGGTCTAAGGTCTAGGACTATCTCTCATGTGACATTCTTTATGACCTTCTCTTATGTCACATAGTGATCTGCAAGGGTCATTATCAATTTAGAGGATTGAACTAACATTGGGAGAGATGTTGTTTTCACAAGCCCTGATCAGATGAGTGCAAATACCATTGAAAATCTTTCTTTTGGTTTATCATAGACGGTAAGGAATGTGTTCTAGTCTATATATCCTAGTTTTATGTCTTTGATCTCAGTGTCTCTATCTTGGAACCTTGAATTCTTTAGTGCTTCTTAATAATTGAATACGATTAGTTTTGGAGAAATTTTCTCTACCATGGAAGATGAGGAGGATACCATCTCATCTTCATGAAATGGGGTACACATTAGTCTGAAGGCAAAAACTTGACCTAAAAAGACCCTAGAGTGACTCCCAAATAGGTATAAACCATTCAATATACATGAAAAAGTTGTCCCTATTCAAAAACACCCTATTATGCACTTCAGTTCACCTAGCACACCCTTATAAGTGTGCTAGTGGACTAAATTAGCACAAAAATAGGCTAACTACACAATTACACACTTGTTCATGTGTGCACATAAGCAAGGTGTGCACATGTGCATGTATGCACCTAGGCAAGGGGTGCACTTGCACATGTACACAATTGTGCACATGCACAATATATTTGTGCTATGAGGAGGGACACAATGTCTCTTTACTTTATGTGTGGAGGTGTGCACATGTGCACCTCATGGGAGTACACATGTGCATACATTTGATGAATATTAGTCTTAGGTTTCTGGTTGTTTGTAACTATTTTAAACTTTTTAGTTTGGATGTGCAGAGGTGTGCATTTGGACACCTCAACCAAGTTATAACCTTTGTTGTTTGCATGTGTAGGGGAGGGAGTTGATGGTAGAGTGGCACAGAGGGACAAGGTGTGAGAGTGTAGCACAATCAAAGAGCAAGAGCAAAGTGAGGAGATGGGGAACGAGGTAGGTGTCTTATATAAACCTAGACCCAATGTGCACCCCCACATGTGTGCATCCCTAGAGTGGAGATGCAATGCATATGTGTGCACTTAGGGCACATGCACATGTGCACAAGTACACACTTGAAGCACAACTAGATTCCAAAAACTCACTTTTTCTCAATTTTCATCTATCTTGACATCCCCAATCAAAGACTGGGGCTTGACCTAGACACATGGGGGGCCCAAAATGACCAAGACTTTGGATTAAGAGCCTAGTATAGAAATTTCAAAGTAGGGGGTCCTCATTTTCCACAAAAATGAGGTGTGTGTTATGAAATGAAAATAAATAGCCCCAACAAAATTGAATAAATGACAAAGGAATTTCTTCACCAACAATCGATCTTCTATCATGTGTTAAGTGACAATTGAATTTCAAAAATTTGAAGCAGTTCTCAAGTACCTTGGGAGTCAAAACCTTAAAATCTCAAATGTTCAAGCTCAATGTGTGCTCAGTGTATTGATTTCCTTTGATGTCTCAAGGTGTAGTCTTTAACAAGTATCTAGAAACTTGGAGAAAATATTTTCCTACATTGGTCCATTGATCGGGAGTCCTTGTGAAACTTGTTTGTCAATCACTATCTGACCATATGAGATAATCTATTCTAAGGGCTCTTGGTAGTTATTAGTTCATTTTATTTGAGTATTTGGTAATCCATTTTGATTTTCTTTGTGGACTTCACATGGTTTCTATTTGATTCTTCTTCGGAGCAATTTTGTATAGAAATAAGATAGTCATTTTGGAGTGCATATATTTTTATTTTATTACTTTGTAGGATTATTTGGAATCTTTAGATTGAACACCTTTTGTGGTTTCCTTTTCTCTCTTCTATACCCTAACCACACTTAGACTATGTGGCCAAAGCATTGATGTTGTTTTCTAGTTCCATTCTTTAGTTGATGACTCTTATGTTCCTCTTTTAATAAACTTTTGGAAAAACTCTTATGCCAAATAGTGATCTTAGCAATTCCTTGAAGAAACCCTTTGTCTGAACCAGCAAGTTCTTAATTACTCCTTGCTACTTTCAACCTAGATTCTACCATAACCTAGATAGTCAACTCTTAAGTTTGTAAAGTGTTGAGAGCTATCAATCTATGATTCTAATTTTAAGACTCAAAGTTCTCTACAACTACAAGTAATGCCTATTTTCAGTTGGTACAAGAAACAAAATCATTTCAATGCTTTGACAAAGAAATACCTCTTCCCTAAAGTTGAAACCAAATGGATTAATTTATTGAATGCATAAAGAAAAGTATTGATTGCACCTAACCCCTAGGCTAACAAGAAAAGACAAACACAACTTAAAATCAAACACATGACTAAAAGAAAACACATTTGCTTAAAGTAAATACACAACTGAAATTAAACACACTTGCATAAAGTGAACACACATGTAGAAAGTTAGTTTTTATTTTTATTTTAAAAACTTTAGGCCTCAAAATAATGCTTTAGCAATTGGCGAATGACAGGAAATTGAACTAATTCCCTTGTAAAGAACTCAACCTAAAAGTATTTTCTCCCAAAATCTCCATAATTTGATAAGGGTCAATCCACAAGCATTGAAACTTGGTGTGACTACCTAGTTTTTCTTTTGCCTTTTCCCATAGGAGAAAAAGGTCAGAGATTTTGAAATATTTTATTTTGGCTTGCTTTTTGAGCCATCATTTTATGACAGCCTAATGTTTTGACATGTTCTCTAAAGTTGCTATCCTTTTTTATCCAATTCCAAGAGATTCATCAATCTGATCTTAACTCTATCAACATCCTCAGCATAGCCTCTCATGAACTTCAACATTGGAATTTTGAGATTGAGTGGAAATCTTGGCTCTTGTCCATAGAAGAGTAGATATGGAGATGTTACCAAAGCATTCTTAATCCTAACTCTATCCATCCACAATGTGTATTTCAACTAAGTGTGCCAATCTTTAGGGTTCTCCTTTAGCAAGCACTTTATCACTATGACCATGTTCTTATTGGTGGACTTAGCCACACCATTCCCTTGGGGATATTAATTAGATGAGAACTTGATTATAACCTAATTGTCTAATTCCAATTGAGTAAGGAAGATTGATGCAAAAGATGACCTATTATCACATAAAAGGAAGAATGTATTCCAAACCTAGTGACAATGTGCTCTTCTAAGAAATTAGTAACTACTTCTATTGTGCAATTTTGAAAAATTTTAGCTTGTCTCTAGCACGTGCAATAGTTTGTAGGTGTGAGGATGAACATATTTCTTTTAGATTATGGTGGGTTTATTGGTCCAATAAAGTCCAACCCCCATTTGGAAAAAGGGTATAACTCAAATACTAGTTGTATTGGCATAGCTGGATGTCTCTCTCTACTGGCACTTGTCTAAGAAATGTGGCAAGAGTGTACATTGTCAAATGTGTCCTTGAAGATTGAGGCCAAAAATAATCTAATCTCAAAATAATATAGGTCATAGCCTCTGTTGATCCATGTTTTGTACCGTACTTATCATGGTATTGTTACAACACCTCTTTTCCTTCTTCAAGCCCCAAACACTTCAAATAAATTCCCTCATAGTTTCTTTTATAAAGTTTCCTATCTTGAAGCATATAAGATTCATGCTTCATCTTAAGTCCTCTATGTTGGGAACTATTCATCCAGTTAGGGTATTGATTATGTAAAAGATAGTAAACAATATCTTGCTACCAAACATCTATGATTATCCCTTGATCAATGTCTACTTGAGATATTATGAAATTTTGTTCATTATTGGTGTCGATTTCATCATCAAATCTAATTTCATTGTTAGTATTGACCTCATTATTAGTTATCCTCTTAGTAAGCCCTTGTCCCCTCATCGACTTCATGGATTGTATTTTTGGATCAAACTCTTATAATATAGCCATCCATTTGCCTCATCTTTTGCCTAATTCATTCTACATCAACAATTATTTGTGTACAAAATCTAGCATGATAGCATATGCCTTGCTTATGAGTATGTCGTGAAAAAATTTCTTGACTACCTTTATCGAGGTGAAGGATTTTTTGTCAAGATTGGAATAGTTCAATTCAGCATTTTTTAGCAGACAACTCATGAATGCAATAGGTTTCTCATTCACTCTATCTTTATTTTGAGTGAGAATCTTGGCATATGAATGTTCTAAACCAAACAAATAGATTTTAAAAGGAAACTCATAATCTAGACTTACAAGTACATGAGCCATAGAGATCACTACTTTAATGTCTTCGAAAGGCTTCCTGATCTCAGAGACCCATTTTGTCTTTGCTCCTTTCTTCAACAAGTTATTAAGAAAATGTACTATCTTAGCAAATCTACTAATGAACTTACACAAAAAACTAATCTTCCTAGAGAAAGATTTGAGCTCTTTATGGCTATGAGGAGGTCACAACTTTAGAATAGCTTCTACCCTTTTAGGATCAATGGATATCCAAAATTTAGAAATAACTTGCCCCAAAAGCTTTCCTTTTGTAACCTTGAATGAACACTTCTTAGGACTGAAAGATATTCAATATCTCTGACATTAATTAAAGACTTGTCTCAAATCCACACATGAGTACTCGAATCTTTTGAAAAGATGGTTAAGTCATCCATATAGATAACTATATATTTATTGATCAGCCCTTTGAATTCTTCATCAATCATTCTTTGAAAAGTAGCTCCTCTATTGATTAGTCCAAAGAGAATTCTTTTGTATGCAAAAGTTCCCTATTTTGTTGTAAATGTAGTCTTTAACCTATGTTCCTCATCTACCATCACCTAGTTCTATCCTGAATATCATCTTAAAAAGATATCATTTTGGATCTATTCATGATTTGTAACACTTCATCAAGTGAAGGAAAAGGGTAATTATCCTTCTAGGATGCTAGGTTAAATTTGTGAAAATCAACATAAAGGAAAATTTCTCCAACCTTTTTCCTTACTGGAACCAAGTTAGCAACCCACATTGAATGTCAGATTGGAAAGATAATTTTAGCATCAAGAAACTTTTGGGCCTCTCTCATTATTAGTGGTTCAATAATGGGATTCACTAGTCTCTATCTTTGACGAAAAGGTTTGGTATCAGGCTTCAACAAATTGACATGAGTGATGATTTCAAGATCATACATCTTGAGTTCTTCATAGCTCCATGCTATGAAATCTTTGTATTCTTTAAGAAATTGAAGCATACTTTCTCATTCCTAGGGATTACATACCTTTCCAATTTTCACCATCTTAAGATCTTCTTTCATACCCCGATTATATGAAACACATTCTTCAATCCCCTTTTCTTCAACAATTATTTTACTATGTGTTAATTCATCTCGATCAAAGATGTGATCCAACTTTACCATCCCCTTAGGAATAGTATTTGTCTTCAAATGTATAATCCCATCTTCATCTTCTAGGTCATTTTCCTTAGGTTTATCATCTGGAGTATCATCAATCTCTTGTCCTTTGAAAAGGCCATTTCACATGATGAACTCAAGAATACATTGGTCATCTTGAATACTTGGAAGTTTTTAATGTTATCCAGAATAGATAGGATAGCAACCAATTCAACTAAAAAACTCTTTAGGTTGTTCTTTCAATAGGTTGCAATGCACTTGCTAAAATGGCAAGGGCATCGGATACCATGTTCTTTTTTCTTAGAATAAAAGTTATGTTCAAAGGCTCAAAATCTTCCATCAAGTCCCAAACTCTTTTGTGGTAAGCAAGTAGTCTTCTATCATTGCAAGAGTAGATTGATTTAACCTATATAATCACCAATTAAGAATCTCCTTCAATTATGAGATCTTTGACATCTTTCTCTAATTCGGAGAGAAGTCCATGAATCAAGGATTCATATTTTCCAACATTATTAGTACATCTAAATTGCATATGATGTACAACATAAAAAGATCTACCTTTGGGATTAATTAATTCAATACATGCACCAGCTCCTAATTTTCATTTAGAGCCATTAAACTTGAGTGTCCAAATTGGTTGTTCTTTAGGCTTTCCAGACTTGTGCTTATTTATTTGAAGTTTTTCTTTCACTTGAACTTTGAAGGACTATTACTTTGGGATCCATTGCAATCTTTCACATGGTGGACTTGGTGAGTTAACATTGTTTACCTTTGATTTGGGGGTTTTCCATTTCTCTTTCTAATCTTGAATCTCCCAAATTAACTCTATGATTTTATCAATTTATGGTTTAGGATGAAAAACTACCAAGGTCCAGCCTTGACCATTTACAAAATGTCTTCTCCTTATGACTTTAATTATCCCTAGACAGGGGACAAGATAAACCTCATATGATGCATTGAGATTTTCTTTTTTCCTCTTCAACATTGTTTACAACTTTAGATAAGCATATGGAAATTGAATTTTCCTTTTCTATCTCACTTGGAGTTTGACCATTTTTCAAGTGCATTATCTAAGATAATACCCAAGAAACTACTTCTTGGCAATGTGAGGACTCAAATTTTGAACAACTCATTTTATGTAACCTACAAAATCCTAGGATGAGTAGAACACTTAGGTCTACTTCTTTACCTAAACATTGTAAATTCACAACCATGTTGTCAATGAACTAAGTCACCACCTTTTCTCTTGGAGTAGAATTGATGGATTCTTTCTATAGATTGTCTAGTTTATTGGTTGAAGTTATTTCAATAGCCATCACCTTGTATGAACCTAAATTTGGTTGGGAAAAAGCTACCTCATTTGGTGCATTGTATTCTGTGATCATCATCTTCAGTTTTGGCTCAATGCCAATCTTGACCTGATTCTTCAATCCTTTCCAAGGTAGCCATAGTTGAGAAAAAGTAGTTGAAAACCATCCTCATGGGCACTTTGTCCACTCTCTACTTAGTAACAAGCCATATGTTTCTAGAATCTCCACCAAATATATGTCTATGATGTCTTGAATTGTTAGGTCTATAGTCAACCATATTCAAACATCTTTTAATACCCAATAACTTTTACTTCTATTTTTTTGAGTTGAATCACACTTTGATTGGTGGGTTGTGGAGTGATTCCCAACCTTTGAGCTATCAAAAGAGGCATAACATTACAAGAAGCTCCTAAACCTATGAGACAATTGTGAAGGTAGGTTGCAAAAAATTTGATACTGAGTAAGAAAGGAGGTACCTCTACCTTGTCTTTATACATGGTTGGCATAGCCTTTGAAGTGTTTGATTGTTGTCATATTGTCTTTTGGGCGCCTACATCAAGTATTGCTTTTGTATGATGAAGAGTCTTTATCAATGCTTCTCTCTAATTAGGGAAATTTGATAGCATATCAAACAAGGATATATCATCCTTCATTCTTTTTAAATCTTTGGCTACACTATACTTCTCAATTGACTAATATGCAAGATTCTTTAGTATCATAGGTATGTTTCCTTAGTTTTGATTTTATTTTCCAACATAAGGTGCTCATATAGGTACTATATTGTTACTAGCCCTTGGATGTAGATGTGTTGATTTAATGCGGAAGGAATCCCATCTGTCATGGGTTCCCTTTGATTTTGTGAGTTATAAGTATTTCTATTGTCATCATGAAAAGAGAATACCTCTTTTGGTGGAGAATATGATTCTTGACTAAATGGAAAAGAAAATTCTTCATTGACTTGTTCTTCCATTCCTAAATTTTGTGGAGAATCATAGGACTTAAATAACATTGTGTTGAATTTCATAGGGGGCTCAATGTCATTGCCTTGTGAATGTTAATTCACCTCTTTATTTTCATTAAAATATGAGCCACCATCATTACATGTGTTTTAATTACTATCAAATTGATTGATGTCCACAAATTGAGTATTATTGTTGTTATCTGCAAAGATACTTCCATTGTTTGGACAAGTATTTCATTGTCAATTTTGTCTTTGGAAACCATTGTTGTGATCTAGAGGATTGAAATTGTTCCCTGCATTGTTATTTCCACTAAATTTTTTGTTATAATTTTGACTATAGTTGTTGTTGTAAGAGCCTACATTTGTTCTCTAAAAATTGTTATTCTACCCTTGTGACAACATCAAATGAGTTAGGTCATTGGTAATTTGAAACATGGTCTTGTTCATTTGGCCAATCTTAGATGCAACATTATTTTCTTCTTTAGCAAATTTTGTTACCTTCTACTTAAAGAAATCAACTTTTGGAGGTTCATATGTTGTGTAGGTTATGGTTAGAACCAGTACAACTGGTGTCTTTTATAGAAAAATTGGATTAATTGGAATGAATTGACTAGGCATCACTTATGCTCTAGCAAGATATGTTGGTATTGTTTCAGTAGCTTGAGCTAGAACATAAATCATCCTCCATTAGGATTGGAATGTGTAGTAAAGTTAACTACTTCTGAGAAAACTTTGTCCTATGTGTCAGTGTCTATAGTAGGTAGTCTTCTCAAGAAAATAGTAGTGAGATGGTCCATATTATTTAGATAAATTTGGATTGCAACTTCAACTAGTATAGTGTAGGTGTTTCCAGTTTGTGGTAGGCCATGTGAAATCAATGGTTGAAACATGAAATGGTCTCCATTGGATCCCTTTTGATTGATATGAACTGATGATGTATCACATTTAGGTTAATGGATGTTTCAAATTATTTTAAGAGTAATTTTTCAAAGGTGGCCCAATTTTGGATACATCCTAGTGACAAATTCATGTATCAATTAAAGGGAACATCTCCCAATGAGTATGGGAATAAATGAAGGACCACATTATCTTCTTCAATATGTTTCTCATTGCATATTTCTTTGAATACCTTGATATGGTCCTTAATTGTTTGTGTTTCTCCATAGATGAACCTTGGGCATAATTTCTTAGGATTCTTGGGAAGGTCATTGAGTGCACCTTGCAATTTGATTGGTAAATCTACTACATTAGCAAAGAAGGTCATTGGTGGAGGATTTGGTGAAATGATAGGTAGAGGTTGGTTCAGATGTAGGCTTGAAGATGATTAAGTTTGGAATGGAAGTGGTCAAATTCTTGGTAATCCTTTATCATTATGAGGTTTGCAAAAATGATTGATTTATAGTAACTTATGTCCACTAGGTGAAGACCATAAATCTCACTAAAATGGAGTTGTGGATCAAGATCTTTTATTTTGCATTGATTCTAAAAAAGCACACCTCTAGGAAGCACACTTGTTTATAAAGTGCACCTATGCACCTTCTGATAGTGTTAGACAAAAATTTTTCTAAACTTTCAAAAATTATAGAATTTCCAAATAGTAGGTCTTTTTCCTTAACTGAATGGTTTAGGCCCTCCTTCTAGTGCCACTCTTGTTGAGCTATCATTTTGCATGATTCTGAATAGCAAGGACCCTTTTGAATCCCTTTCTTGGAAAGATAATCAAGGATCAACTCCAAGGTTCTGAGCGATCTTACAACCTATTTGAATCTGCTCAATTGAAGATAAATGTGTATGTTTATGAGGAGACCTTTGCTAGTTTGAACCAATTTTGGATAAATCTATTGTTGTTTGAAAAGTTTAACCACAAAAGATATATAATTTTGTATTTTCTATTCTATGATGAATGTAGTCTACCAATGCAATTCTATATGAATTCTTATTTTAACCAAGTGTTAGAAAAGAAAATAACAAAGATAAGGTAATGAGAGATTAAAGAAAATAACTTGAAAGGAAAATTCCTAACAAGCATTAACCAAGGTAACAACACATCTACGAATTAAATTATCAAAAGGATCAGGTAGGAAACTAATGAAATCAAGAGTAGCACTTCCTCAACTCCACTAATGCAATCCTCAATAGGAATTCAATATAAATTAAAAGATATTTCACATTTCATCAAATTGCAAGGCCATAGAAAGTGTGTTCATGTGAGAGAAGATACTATGCAAGAACAAAGATGATCCTTTCTCCAATTCAGTTCATCAGTAGAAATCAATAACATGAAGAAAATAACATAACTAAAAGGTCACACAATCATAACAACATAATAAAATCATTTTCTCCATTATTATTCATGAACATGCATTCACAAAAATAACACACTCTAGAAAGAATAACTACACTCAAAATGAGAGCACCAATAGCATATATTATTGCATCAAAATAAAAACCTAGAGTACATATTACATCCATTTATTTATAAGAAAAAATATCCTCATTTTGCGTTAGGAGTGAGAGCTCTTAAAATGCAAACTTATACTAAAAACTAATAAAAAAATCTAATTATATACAAACTGACTCTCTGAATGATGCTAAGTAGGTCTCCACCCTTGTTTATATCAATTAATGGATTTATGAGCCTTTACATGAGACAAAAGAATGAAAGAATAAAAATATAAGAAGAATGAAGTTGTGTGATTATGTGGAAGTCTCTAGAAGCTCTAAAAATGGAAGCTTAGCCTTCTCTCAATGTTTCTAGGAGTTAAACTACCATAAAAATGTGTTTTAGGTGTATGGAATGCTCTAAATTAGTAATTGGTAGTTAACTATCGACACACTTCTTCAAAAAAAAATCACCACGCCTCATTAAAAAGTGCACCTGTACACCTATGCACCTTGGTGACAGGTTCCGAAAAATGCAAAATTTTCTAAGTATCAAAATTGAATATCCAACATCTAGGTTTTTTCCCTCTTTACACCAAAGCGATGCCTAGATTTTTATTCTTGAACTTCTCTATCATCTTAGCTACTAGGCTAGCTTCTAGTAGATCCAAAGCCTCATATTTATTCTTTTCCACTTGCTAGTAATTGTTGACTTCTATTCTTGTCTCTACAAAATCTTCAACCTTGGTGTCTAGTTCCAATAATGCTTCTTCAATTTTGAAGGCATGTATGATGTCATCTTCTAATGAAGCTTCTTCAAATATCCCTCTGAACTATTGGACTACTAATTGCACTGCAAAAATCTTTGTCTTAGACTCATCCTCAAAAATGTCAAGGAAGGTGGCATTATAATACCTCTTTGCTTCTAAAAGCTGTTCTTGAGATTTATCTTTAATACATTTTATCTCTTCGTGCAATTAGTTCATTACTATATTATCTATTGCTATCTTCTCAATCAAATCATCATGCTTATCTAGCTCTTTTGCAACATATACCTCCATTAGAATTTGATACCTTTGGCCTTTTATTGATTTTAATGCCTATAAGTCTTTACCCCAAGTATGTACTTCATTCATCAGCCCAAAATCTTGGTTCACTATTAAAACCAATTTGTTAGCATTTCAGTAGATGTGTGCAATACGCTCAAATTTCCCTATATGATATGTACACCTTTCTCTTCTAAAACTTTCATGCCATTGTTGACATGCTTCCAAAAATGGATCAAACTACGTTCCTATCCCTTTTCTTCCTAATGTTTCTACAAGAGAGATCTTTGGATTCTCCAAGTCAATGGGGCCCACTACTTCATTCAAATAGCCTCTCAGTAGCTAATTCTTCTTTTGTAACATTATTATCTCTACCTCATCCCTATCCATATTTGGAAAACTTCCTTCATGCCCGTAGTGATCATCACTCTGGTTATATCCATTGTGGGCCTTCCTAAGATGACCTCCTTTATTTGGTAATCTTTTAGAGTCTATTCTTTAGTGTCGACATGAGGAGAAGGAATGGAAATATGTGTAAGAAGGTCCTGATCTTGGTTCTTCATCATGAATGTTAGTGTTCTTGCATTACCCTTAGGTGGCTCAAGCTTCTTCACTACTTTAATTAGTTCCTTCATTCCTTTTTCTACTATTAGGTCTAGCTGCCTTTTTCTGATGAAACATAACCTCCCTCTTCAACTGTGTTGGTATGGGGCCCATGGGTGACATATACTTGGCTAAAGAGGTTGGTTCTATAGAAGGCTCCTTTTCCTTATCACTTCTTTCAGGAGTCTTCTCACACTAAGAAAGATCTTGAGAAAGAATCTCTATGTTCTACAGGGATGAAGATATAGCCTCTATATTGGGGGGGAGTTTGATGAGTTTCTTGTATTTTTCCCTCCTTAGATATTTCATCGGCATGAATTTTTTAGTATTCACCTTCCTCCATTCCTTCAATTTTAGGTTCTATATCTTTTGGTGGAGGAGGTGGACCTACTAACCTTTTGTTCAAAATGGTGGTCACATCCCATGATGGTGGTGGTGGAATGCCCAAAGGTCCTTGAGGTAGAGAAGGAAATTGATTCCAATCCTCTCCTAAAGGTACTATAGTGGGTGTGTCTATGATCTTCTCACCTACCATCTTAGTACCCACTAGCATAACATCAAAGTCTGAGAGGTTAAAGATATCAATTCCTTCACTCTCCATCTCTACCATCTATTTTTGTTGTTCGTCCTTTGAAGTTGATAGTTGGATAGGCTCTTTTACAGTAGATGGAGGTATCTGTATAGAGCTTCTTCTCTTTTCTTCCAATGTGGCTTTAGCCAAGTGAGTTATTTGGCTCAAGGGGAAAAATTCTATTTTTTCCCCTTCTTCTTCATCCTTGGCTTTCAGGATGGTTTCTAGAACTTGTAAGGATGGAGTTCTTCTCTTCTTCAATCTTCTCCTCTGTGTACCCACCATAAATGTTTCAGTCATTTCTTTCTTTGGAGCCAAGGGGGAGGCTTCTTCCTCTATAGTCATTTGCAATGCAACCCTCTCTTTGACTTATTGTTTCTCTTCTAGTCATGTTGGTTATGCCTACTTAGGAGGTTCTTGCATTGGCTCTACTTGTTTCTTATTTTACCCTTGAGGTTCATATTGCTCAAATTGAGATGGTGTTGTTTAAGCCTCAATTTCTTGTTTCTTTCCCCTTGGAGGTGCCATTTTCCTCATTTTTCCCTTGTCAACCTCAAAGTACTCAACGTCTCACTCATCTCGATAAACCATTTTCAGCCTTACTGGGGACTGAGCGAGGTAGGTTGGCACAGTGACCTTCACACCTTTTCCTTTGATTGGACTAGTTATGGCTTGTAGGGGTATGGCTTAATGAAATGGATCCATTCTAAATGGCTTCTTGATCCATTCCTCTTTTAATTCAACCATATTCCTAGCTTGGTAATTTATATCATCATTCTCATCCCTCCCTATTTTTGCATCCAAGATTGTCTTGTCATATATTTTATCTCTGTTATATAAAGGATCAATGACTTCTTTGGCATCCTTTTCTATAGTCTTAAGAGGAATCTTTATTTTTAGCGCATTTTCAACTAGGTATAGAATCATCCTACAATAGTCCCTTAATCAGACATCATAGTCATCTATTGCATTCATCCAATGATCCTCTAATGCATCAACATGTACAAACTATTTTCTTGCCAGATGTTGTACCATCCCAATGTTATCAATGAATGGGCAAGGGGACTTGTATTCTTCTAAGGGATATTTATCCAAATGAGAGTCTAAGGTAGCAATATCTTGCTTCTTCTTTACCTTCAAGGCACCAATTGTGATGGGCCAAACCCGTCTTCTTATGTTGTTTTCTCATTCTATCATATGTAGATGTGATTTTGCATGTAATTTCCAAGAGTATGAACCTCTCTAATGAGTATTTTGGGAGCTTCTTTAGGATTTAAGAGTACCAGTTACCCAAAGATATGTGAAGGTTTTGAATTGAATGTATTAGGAACCTATTTCTTTGATTCTAGTTGCTCAGGCTCTATTGACATTCTCTTTGCATAATCAGCTTCAATAAATCTGATAATTGCAAAGATAAAGCCATCATTTACTACTTTGTATCCCACTCTTTGTAGTGGGACCTTCTTCTTTATTAATTATGGGTATAAACATAGGGCCAAGAATTTGCATCCTATATGGCTCCCTTTCTATAAAGGCCTGGATAATATGTGGTTATTTTTGCCAGTAAGTACACCATATATGATGTCATATAGAAGTGTGGGTCTTCTTTGATAGCTACTAGTTGCTGATCTAATTTTTTTTTGAGGATGGTTACCCAATCAATTGGCATCTTTTTCATTCTAATGGTTTCAATGAAATGGACCATCCAAGTCTAAAGCTAACCTACTATTGGGAGACCCATGACTCTACTCAATAGGACAATCACATACCTAATATCATCCTATTAGAAGTGGTAGTTCAACAATATAACTAAGAGGGCCAGGGGGGTGTGAATTAGTTATATATAAATCTTAAACAATTCTTACTTTATCAACCAAAGTAAATAGCAATCATAAATAAATGCACATACACACATACACTAGATTTGTTGACTAGGGAAACCCTTGATCAGAGGGAAAACCCTAGTGGGAGTGATGTCCACAAAATAATGTACTAATCTGAATATTCCTTGTTAGAGGATAGACTCTGTTAGAATTCTATTACAATGCTTAGTACAAAGAGTCCCTATTAAGGGACCTTGAATCCCTATTAGGAGATTCCAACCCTGTTAGGAGTTGAAGAAGGCAACTAAACCCACTGTCCAAACAGCTTCTAGATTAGATCAATGAACCCACTATCTAATTTACCTCGGTACTATTCCTTTTAGAATAATAGATGTGGAACAATCTCCTTCTCTCTTTCTCTATCCAATATGTCAAACTTCTTCACCTTCAGATCATTCAAATAGATCTGGAACTCATTAGTAACCCTCAAGGTCACTTACACATATAGTAGATTACTTTTCTCTTCTCCTTTGCAATTCGCAAGTCTGCTCTGCTCCTTGATCATGCCAATGATGATTAGAACTTGGAAAACACTTTTCCTTTATACCATACTCAATTATTAACATTTTGAGTCAACTCCACATACCTAACATTATTCTGAGTTGGCTCCATATTTAATTAAATGAAATGCACATTTAATTAATGTTGTCAGCTCTCAGTTGTTCACAGGCTTCCACATGTGTGACTTCCATACCTATGCACTTTCTGATGTCATCAATTGTCAGTCTACTTCCTCTAGTTAACTGTGCAAACCTTCATTCCAAACACAAAGTGTTATATTGATCAAACAATAGAGACTATTTTCCTGATGCTTTGTTTCCTTGTAGTTCTTTGTAAATCACTGATATCTTCCATACGATGTTGATTTAGGTTCTGTGCACTTGACCACATGTCAAATACATGTTGTAGTACCATCTATTAATTGCACATGGACATATATACAATATGTTGTCCTTAATTCACAAACCTCATTCTATTGCTCTTTCAGTCTTACTATGTTGTCATCAATGACAAACACAGTCATAACACTATTCTGCACTACTCCCCCAGAGCATCAGCATTCATGCTAATAATCTCCCCCTTTGGCATTGATGGAAACATAGATGAAAAACATCTAGTTCCAACAATACCAATCAATCAAATCTTGCTTACTGTTCCCCATAATGCAAGTTCACTTTTAATATAATCACTCTATTCTAATGTTTACTTTCTCTCCCATTTTAATGTTTTTCATATCACTCACTCTCCCCCATTGACATCAATGTCAAATTTAGTACAAAAATCAACCTATTAGCACAACCAAAAGTTTTTTTGTTGCTCTGTAATTCTTTTATAAACACTACAAGTATCTAAATATGCTATTGTATACCAATTACCTATTCCAAGAGTCCTTGACTGACTTTGTTCATCACAGATACTCCCCCATTAGAGAAGCATCAACATTTAGTCTAGTCTAACAATTATGCTATGTACCCTAGACTGATGCACTTTTTCATCTCCTACTTTGAGCTAGGTAGGGGCATAACCCCAAGCATACCTCTCAGGTATTCAAATGTATCCTTTGGTATGGCCTTTGTGAAAATGTCTGTAATCTATTCCTTGGTGCTAATGTATTCCAATCTAATTTCTTTCTTTGCAACTTTCTCTTTTAGTACATGATACTTTATTGCTATGTGCTTAGTTTTAGAGTGCAAAACAAGATTCTTAGACATTTTGACTATACTTGTGTTATCACAATAAATGATAACAGGTTCTGTGAAAGTGATTCCAATATCCTTCATCATCTGCTTCATCCATATGACTTCATTATAGTCGTTTGCTACTACAACATACTTTTCCTTTGTAGTACTTTGTGAGGTACAATCTTGCTTCTTGTTGAGCCAAGAAACTATTGTTCCTCCAAGGAAAAATGCTCCTCCACTTGTGCTTTTACTGTCATCCCTATCTCTTTCCCAATAAGCAGTTGTATAAGTGCAAAGAGTGAAATCATTGCTTCTGTCATACCAAATGCCATAATCTGATGTCCCTTTCAGATATTTGAATATTATTTTCACTGATGCATGTTGATATTCTTTAGGATCAGCTTGAAATCTTACCACAATTTCAACTACATTAGCTATATCTAGTCTATAATGAGTCAGATATTGTAATCCACCAACCATAGATATGTACTTTTGTTCAATAGTAGGAGTCTCATCTTTGCTAGATAACTTATGACCAGTTACCATAGGAGTTCCAATAGGTTTACAAATTTCTAAACCAAATCTTTTTAGTAAGTTCTTTAGATACTTGGTCTAAGAAACAAAAATTCCTTCTTTTTTTCTGAACAATCTGCAATCGCAGAAAAAATTTCATTTCACCTATCATGCTCATTTCAAACTCATTCTTTGTGTCTTCTAAGAATTTTTTACTAGCTTCATCAATTCCACCAAAAATGATGTCATCAAAAAATACAATGATTATTAGCAAACCATCTTCTATTTTCTTCAAGTACAAGTTACCATCTGCCATTCCTTTAGTAAATCCAAACTTTGTTAAGTTTTTGTCCAACCTTGCATGCCAAGTTCTTACTACTTGTTTTAATCCATACAATGCTTTCTTTAGTCTGCAAGCCATATCCTTTTCTTTTGTTAAAGGAAAACCCTCTGGTTGCTCAATGTAAACTTCTTCTTTAAGTTCTCCATTTAAGAATGCTAACTTAACATCCATCTGATATACCGTAAAATTCTTGTTTGCTGCATATGCTAGGAACATTCTGACTACTTCCATTCTTGCTAGAGGTACATATGTCTTGTCATAATAAATTCCTTCTTGCTAAGAATAACCTTTGCATACAAGTCTTTCTTTATTTCTTATCACTTCTCCTTGTTCATTCATTTGATTTTTGAATACCCATTTTGTACCAATCACATTTTTGTCCTTTGGTTTAGGAACCAATTCCCATGTGTTATTCTTGATTATCTGCTAGATTTCTTTCTCCATTGCTTTTATCCAATGATCATCTTTGATTGCTTCATATGTACTTCTTTGTTCTACTTGAGATATCACACATAGTTCTTTACTAATTCTGCTTCTTGTCATCACCCCTTTTTCCTTACTACCTATTATCTGATCTACAGGATGATTATTTATCATGTTCCTATTTGGAGTAGGAGTTGTTGCTTCAATTCTTATCTTAGGTATTGCACTCTATTCTTCTCTCATATTTTCAATTTGCATATTATTCTGCAAGTCATTATTAGTCTTGAAAAGTATCTCATTACCTCTATTAGCCATTCAAAGTAATCATCTCCATCAGAGTTATAGCTCATTATCTTTTCCTTGGTACCAAAATTTTCATCAATTTTAATATTTGCACACTCTACTATAGTTTTTGTTCTATAGTTGAAACATCTATAGGCTTTACTTTTTAATGAATAGCCAAGAAACATACCTTCATCGCTCCTTGGATCAAACTTACCAATATCATCATCTCTTTTGATATAAAATTTTCTTCCAAATATCTTGAAGTATTTGACTGATGGTGAATGACCAAACCATAATTCATAGGGTGTTTTGTCCATACCTTTTCTAATCTATACTCTATTTAGTGTGTATACTACTGTATTGATTTCTTCTCTCCAAAAGGTCTTTGGTACATCATTTTCAAATAGCATGGCTCTTGCTACTTCAGCAATTGATTTGTTTCTCCTTTTAGCAATCCCATTTTGCTTAGGTGTATGGGGTGAGGATAATTGTCTCCTGATGCCATGTTCTTCACAATAGATATTGAATTCTCTAGAGGTGAATTCTCCTCCTCTGTCTGATCTTAAGCTTTTGACCTTAAGTCTTGATTCATTCTCAACTTTATTCTTATATATCTTGAATTTCTCAAATGCTTATGATTTCTCTTTAAGAAAAGCTACCCACATCATCCTATTGAAATCATAAAGTACCTTTCTCTATAGAATCCTCTTGTTCTGGCAAGACCACTTAGATCTATATGTACCAATTCCAGCTTTTGTGTACTACAAAACTACCTACTAGGAAATGAGACTCTTTTCTGCTTAGCCAAAATGCATTCCTTACAAATAGTGTTAGTGGGCTTAGAGATTTTGGGAAAATCTCTCACAGCAAGTGTATTACTGGCCTTCACAATGTTATCAAAGTTAATGTGACAAAATCTTCTATGCCATAACCAATTGTTGTCAATCCTTGCTACTAAGTGGATTTTAACTAAAATACATTACCTCTAGTTTTTGTGCCAATACCAAGTGGTTTTCCTTCCTTATTCTTGATAATGCATGTATCATTACCAAATTGTAGTTGATAGCCTTTGTCGATAAGTTATCCAACACTCAACAAGTTACGCTTAAGTCCATCAACAAAATAAACATCATCAGTATATGTTTTACAATCAAGTGTTATAGATCCAATTCCTATAATATGATAGGCTGCATTATTCCCTACTCTAACAATTCCTCCATCATAGCTTTTGAATTTAACAAACTTGCTGATATCACCAATCATCTAATGTGAACAACCACTATTAATGATCCAAATTTTCTTTTCAACTTGTGAAATTAGTGCACTTTCTTCTCTAATTTCTTTTTCAAGATAATCCTCTTTTATACCTAAAAATCCTAATACATCTTCACTTTTTCTTTGATCAGATTCTTCTTCATTAGCATATAAACAATTTCTAGATCTTCTAGATTTGAATCTACCCTTAAACTTCCTTTCTCTTTTAGGAAACTTAGATGCATAATGACTATATTCATTACAAGTCCAACACTTAAAGATATTCTTACCATCATTTTCTCTTTCCACAAGAAGGGCCACTCCTTCTTAGATCTTTTCTTCAATGGATTTGTTGCTGCTAGCAATGTCACCCTGTGTTTTTGTGCTCCTTGCTAAACTAGGTTTGATGTTTAATGCACTGAATGTTGTCTCAACTTTTTCCAATTCTCCAGACTATTTCAGATCAAATTTTGTAGCTTCCAATCTACCAAGCAATGTCTCTTTGGTGAAATTAGTAGTGCAAGGTATCATTAGTTGAATCATTTGTGCTATTGACTTGAAAGGTGGTGTCAAACTTTTCAAGATCTTCCATATCACTTAATCATTAGATTTCTTTCCATCATGAGATGTGAGTCTTGCAACAATCTTAGATATTCTCCCAACATAGCTTCTTATAGATTCATATTCCATCATTTTAGCATCTTGAAATGCACAATATAAGTTTTGCAATCTAACTCTTTTTGCATGTGTATCACCTTCATAATTAGTTTCTAAAGTTTTCCAAATTTCATGAGATGTTTTAAGTAGTTTTATATAACTATACTCACTTTCAGGTAATGCTGATAGTATTGCTTCTCTTACCCTTATGTTGCACATAAACACTTCTCTTTGTTCTTTGGTGTAGGTTTCAAGATTGTCTTCTTCTACAATGTTTTTGGATGTCTTGGTCACAAGCCAACATCTTGGTCCCATGCACAAGAGATGAGTCTTCATTTTATCCTTCTAGCTATCATAGTTTGTGCCATCAAATCTAGGACTTTCCTTTCTGAACATATTCACCATGGATCTCCCAAAGTTGTTAAACTTTCATTCAAGGACCTGAGACTCTAATACCAATTGTTAGAAGTGGTAGTTCAACAATATAACTGAGAGGGGGGCTGAATGAGTTATATATCAATCTTAAACAATTCTTACTTTATCAACCAAAGTAAATAGCAATCATAAATAAATGTGCATACACACATACACCAGATTTGTTGCCTAGGGAAACCCTTGATTAGAGAGAAAACCCTATGGGAGTGATGCCCACAAAATAATGTACTAATTTGAATATTCCTTGTTAGAGGATAGACCCTTTTAGGAGTCTATTACAATACTTAGTATAAAGAGTCCCTATTAGGAGACTTTGAATCCTTGTTATGAGATTCCAACCCTATTAGGAGTTGAAGAAGGCAATTGAACCCACTGTCCAATTGACCTTGGTACTATTCCTTTCATAATAATAGATGTGGAACAATCTCCTTCTCTCTTTCTCTATCTAGTATATTGGAATTCTTCACCTTCAAATTATTCAAATAGATTTGGAACTCATCAATAACCCTTAAGGTCACTTACACACATAGTAGATTGCTCTGCTCTTGTCCTTCACAATTTTCAAGTCTGCTCTACTCCTTGATCATGCCAATGATGATTAGAACTTGGAAAACACTTTTCCTTTATATCATACTCAATTATTAACCTTCTAAGTTGACTCCACATACTTAACATTATTTTGAGTTGGCTCCATATTTAATTAAATGAAATGCACATTTAATTAATGTTGTCAGCTCTTAGTTGTTCACAAACTTCCACACGTGTGGCTTTCGTACCTATACACAATCAGACGTCATCAGTTATCAATCTACTTCCTACAGTTAACTACACAACCCTTCATTCCAAACACAAAGTGTTATATTGATCAAATAATAGATACTATTTTCTTGATGCTCTATTTCCCTACGATTCTATGTAAATCATTGATATCTTCCATACGATGTCGATTCAGGTTCTGTGCACTTGACCACATGTCAAATACATGAGTTGTAGTACCTTCTGTTAACTACACATGGATAGAAATAAAATATGTTGTCCTCAATTCACAAATCTTAGTCTACTACTCTGTCAGTCTTACTATATTGTCATCAATGACAAACACAGTCATAACGCTATTCTACACTGCTCCCCCATAGCATTAGCATTCATGCTAATACATCCTTCATGTATCCCCTTTTCATATCAACTTTTTCCACTCTATGACCTATAGGTGTTCTATCGATTAGAAAAGTGGATTGCATTGTTTCCTTTGCCTCTCACTCCTCCTCCTTGTACCATCTCTCTAATCTATCATGTGAGATTTGCAAGTATTGATCCACCCTTGGGAGATGAAATACATTTTCTATGTTTAGGGGTTAGAGGTCTTTAGTCACATAGTGATTAGTGAGGGTCATTATTAGTTACAAGGATTAAACTAACATTGGGTGAGATGTTGTGTTCACAAGCCCTAATTGGATGAGTACAAATACCATTGCTAGTCTTTCTTTTAGTTTATTGTAGATGGTAAGGAATGTTTTCCAGTTATATGTCCCAATTCTACGTCTTTGATTTCAATGTATCCTTCTTAGAACCTTGACTTCTTTGGTGCTCTTTGATACTTGAATGCGACAGGTTTTGGAGCCATTTTCTCTCCCATGGAAGATGAGGAGGATGCCATTAGATTTGCATGAAAGGGGGCACACATTAGTCCAAATGCAAAAACTTGACATAAAGCACTGTAGACTAACTCTCAAATAGGTTAAAACCATCCAAAATACACAAAAAAATCAAGCCCCCTTTAAAAACACCATGTTATGCACTTCAACACACCTAGCACACCATTATAGGTGTGTTGGTACACTAAATTAGCCCAAGAATAGGCTAAGTACATAGTTGTACACTTACACTCCTATGCACCTAGGCAAGGTGCACACATGCACATGTGTGCAACTCCACAATTGAGTACTACATCTATGCTATGAGGAGGGACACTTAGTCTCTTGACTTTGTGTGTGGAGCTACGGACATGCACACCTCATGGGGGTACTCATGTGTGCACCTCTAATGAATCTTAGGTTTCTAGTTGTTTTTAAGTGTTTTAAGTTTTTTTATTTAGATGTGCAAAGTTGCATACATGCACACATCATAGAGGTGCACATGTGCACACCTCAACAAAGTTCTAACCTTTTTTGTTTGTGTGTATATGGGAGGGAGCTAATGGTAGATTTGGATAAAGGGATAAGGTTTGGGAGTGAAACACAATCAAAGAGTAAGAGAAAAGTGATGAGATGGGGGAGGGTGTGCATCCTCAAAGGGTGTGCACATGTGTAGGTGTGCATCCCCAAATTGGGGTTACAATGTGCACTTAGTGCACATACACATTGTTAGAAACAATAGTCCACCAAGATAACTAAGAGGGGGGGTGAATCGGCTATCCAATAATTAAAGCACTTATCAACCTTAAACAATCTTATCCATTCAACCAAAGTAAAAAACAACCATAACAACATGTGTATAGATAATTACACCAGATATGTTAACTAAGGTAACCCTTGATCAAAAGGAAAACCCCAGTAAGAATGATGCCCACAAGATGATGTACTAATATAAATATTCCTTGTTATAGGATGGACCATGTTAGGAGTCTATTACAAGATAGAGTCCCCTATTAGGAGACTTTGAATCCCTATTAGGAGTTGTGGCAACCCTGTTAGGAGTTTTAGTACAATGTATGCAAGAAAATCCCACTACCCAAACATGCAATTTCAATTACAAGAAGAGATCACTACCCAAACAAGTAATTTACTATTAAGCCCCTATTTCCTTTATTTTTTCAACTAAACCAATCACTGTTAGACCTTGTAGACTAGGTCATGAACCTCAAATCCAAATATCAAACCTCTAATCACACAAATAAAACCTCGATAATGAAGTTTCCTTCACTTCCACTATACTCTTCTCAACTTTGCATTCCACTCTTTTTGCTACTTCCAAATCACTTCTCACTAGTAAATTTGGACTCAATTTTGACAAATTTTGGTCAAAATTTTGACCAAGAAATTCATCACTATTCTTCTCGTCAAAATTTTTACCAAATTGGAGATTGGTTTGAATTTTGATGAATACTTTTGTCAAAATAGTTTTGTCTCTTTAGACACTGATTTGTCATTTTTGGTCAAAATTTTGACCAAATATTAGTTGAAAACGTTCAAGAATTGGTCAAAATTTTGACCAATTCTTAGTTGAAAACTTTCAATAATTGCTTGAAGTTTCCACCAATTTTTGGTTGAAAATTTTCAAGAATTGGTCAAAATTTTGACCAATTATTGGTGGAAAACTTTCAAGAATTGGTCAAAATTTTGACCAATTTTGGTCCAGCCCATGACCACAATGCCATGGTCATGACCAAAGGATTGGTCAAAATTTCAACCAATTATTGGTGGGAAACCATGAGGAGATGGTTGAAATTTCAACCAAACAAAGTTCTTTTAAAGAAAAAATAGAGTGGGTGAATCCCCCAATGGATGCCTACCCGTGGACTCTCTATTAGATCATCTTCTTGGACCAGCAAAATTTTGGAAGAGGCTTGGTAGTAGTTTCCATCCTATAGCACGTCTATTCAATGATTTTGAGGTTGATCTAATGGTGATCCCTTGTCTAGCATTAGGTGGCTACTTGATGCTCTAGCAATATGTTATGAACCTATCATAGCTAATGGAAGATTTGTTAATGAAAGCTCTTAGTGAACCTCTAATAGAATTAGTGCTAGTGTTCAAGAAAGACATGTTTTCTAAATTTTGAATATTGGAATTAGCATGTTTTCTATTGGAGGGTCGTGAAGCATTCTGATTGCTATGCAAGGGCTCCCCAAAGTCATATTTATGCGACTTCATTGGCACAATTTTTGGAATAGTTCAGCAGTGGTTGTCATTATGGTTTCTTGGAAAGTGATCTAAAGGGTGAGTCATCATCTAGCATTTTTACTGCTTATCATGAGTGATAAGGGAGTCATTTCCAAGAATAACAAAAGGATGAATGTAGTACTAGATTCAAAATAAAATCAATGGCATCAGATCTATAAGAGTGGAATGAAACAACAACCTGTTTGCTATGCATGGCTCCCTAATGATGCTTTTCCTTCAACCTCCATTGGCACAAATTTAGGAGTGTGGTTCAACAAGGGTTATTGTTGCAGTGTGTCATTACTATGATCTGAAAAGTGATTCTTAGGTCAAAGCTTGCATCTAGCACTTGTGATATTTGTGCAAGTGAGTAGGGGAGCTTCTATTGTGCAAGCCTAGTCAAATGGAGCAAAGCAATTGGCACCATCACCAACCACAACCAAATCATTAAGAGTAGAGTCTGAATCCATGAACCATTAAAGGTGTCAAGTTTGATATTCTCAAGGAGGCCCTTCAAAGAATCAATCACCATGAGGATGCACCTGAAGATCTTTAATGACATCAAGGTTTTAGCATAAATGGAATCTTTATTGTGACAATCACCAAAATTCAAACTCTCATTGGATCATTGCATCCATAGGATAGGTATCTTCATTGGGCTAACGTATCTTCAAGACATGTTTCTTCTTCATGGGACTATTGTTCTCATAAGTTGTAGGCTTTCACTTGATTTCAATTAGAGCTCACCTTGTTGACAAAGATGTAATAATTTTATGTACTTGAAAACAAAAAAAGCACTAGCAAGCCTCTTCGGCTTATTTTTTGTTGTCTTTTTCTTATCCTACTTTTTACTAGATCAATCCTCTTTGGTAGTGGGCTTCCATTTTCCAATTTTCCTATTAAAAGTAAGAAGAATCAAGGATATTTATTTAATAATTGAGGACATTAAATAATCTAAAATGCTTCATGAAATTAATTGATAATTATTGCTAGAGATTTAGATGAACCTTGCTTTGGAAAATTTTGAACCACCTAATGTGTTTTAGCAACTTTATTTTGTTTGATCACGAGTGCATTCTTGCATATTTTATAGAATACTTGACCTATAAAAGAGTAGAACTTCACAAGCTAATGAGAACTATCAAGGTCATAAAACCACACATATTTTCTAGACAATGAAGAACTAACATGACTTCAATTGTTATTGAATTTGTCAGTCTCAAGGTGAAAACATTAGTTGTTGGTAGCCAATTGGCAGATTCAAAGTACTTCACAGCCTGTTCGCACTCTAATTGGTCTAGTGCACAATAATCAGACACAATCTCCAACCCTTTTCTTTATCCTTGGGACTTATAGCTATCCTATGTTTTCCACAAGTTTTTGCAAGTAGTCCAAGATACCGAGATGTCACCAACATGCTAAAAACATAAAAGAACTAATTTAAAAAGGGCTCCCAGAGAAAAGAACAAGTAAAGAAAAGCTCCATTCATTATACCTATCATAATACAAAGTGCAGAAGAAAGTACTATCTACATCAAAACCTATCTACTACCAATAAAAAAAGCACAAGTACATATTTGTGCTAAGCTCTAAAAACCCATGATTGAGTAGTATAAAAGAATCCCCAAACCTAAATACATAAAGAGATAATGCATAAAAGAGCCTGTCATACATAAGAAGAACCAAAACTTGTAACATGATTGGGAAAGGAAACCATGTAACATGACTTGTAGCAAAAATATTTTTAACAGGTCGTATTATATTAAATTAGTTATTGTCAAGAATATTGTGATGGGTAATGAGATATTATCTTACATTCTTCTAGAGAACTTTGTTCATAGAGATGTAAAAAACATAAGAACAACTAAGAAACATTTTCCATTTTTGAACAAAAAATAGAGTTAGCACACATTGATATACAAAGTCCACACAAGAATTTGAATCTAGATCTCCACAATGAAACTCAATGCTTTAAGTTTAACCAATTAATTATAACCTAAAGAATCAATCATATACATCCAATGGACAGATATTTACATCAATTGCAACATTGTGCTCAAACTCAAACTTTGTGTAGTACAAAACCACAACAAAATTCTAGAATTTGTCACAATGAAGACCATACCAAAACATCAACATCTTGCAGACAATAATCAAGTTTGAAAATCGCTCCAGTCTAGCTAAAGGAAATTAGGGTGGTCATGACCTATCCAAAAAGTAACAAACTCTAACAGGCCAATTATATTATAAGCCCTTGGTATAAAGACATTTTTTTGGTCAAACAAAAAAAATCACACAAATATGCTAACTAGTTGCAACAATCAATAAGGATAGTTTATCCAATACTAGTATTGAATTGGTTTCTATTCAATGCCAAACTTGATATCATACTATGAAAGTTGATTCATAATTTGATTTGAATCCTTGCTTTGTTTAATGGGTTCTTGTATTACTTCAAGATGGTCACAAGCCAAGAATCGATACCATCTGAATCTCAGTGGCCCAATAACATGAACCAAAAATTTCTTTCAAATTGCTAATACATTGAAATCAAAACAACTTTTTTCTATGAAATATTTAATTAGATGGAGAACATAAGAGCAACACAAATCTTAAAAATAGTCAAATACAATTTATTAGTTGATACAATAAATATGAACTCATGAATGAGTCTTATGTCATCCATTTTTTCTTTATTCCAACCAGTAGGATGGCCTTTGGCTGCCAATAGCCAGAGAGTGAGCCAAAGCATTTACATATTTTCCCCCTCTTGCTTTGCATCTATCTCTTCCACAATCTGGCCCTTTGTTAACATTTTGGGATGGTTGTTACAGGACTTTTAGTTATGACTCTGTAACTTCTCACAAAAAAATTCCTAACACATAATTGGTAAAACCACTATGGCTATTCAAATTCCTTTAACTGATAAAAAAACTTGGCACAACATTGAATAAATTAGAAAATTTTCAATATTGTCTTTTTACATTGATGCATAATCATTTGCACTCATCAAATGATCCTGCAAACATTATGGACATTATCATATTAAAACACAAATAAATGACATAGTTTGATGTTATTAAGGTACCTTGCACCATCTTGCCATCTGCCTTAGTGTCTTCTTATGTGATATCAAATAGGAAAAGCACCTTCAATGTGGCATAATCCAGCATTTGATATTATATATCACCTTCATCATATGATGTGTAGCATAAATATTCATAGATAGGAAAACATCCATAAGGTAATGGGTCTCAGGATAGGATGTCAACCTCTAGTAATATATATCTTAGAACATATACAAAACTAGAGTTGTGGATCAGATAGGCATAAGGAGTCAGTGCAGTCACAACTTGAAATGAAACAAATAAGGGATGATAGGGAGTTTGAATGGTGAAAAGAAATGTACAGCAGAAAGGATGCTAAGCCTCAGTAAGGAGAAACAAAGAAAAGGAAACACACATTAATACCATAATCACCATACTACCAAAGGTTTCAATTGATGGACACAAGAATTAGTGATACCAAATTATTCACGCTATTTTAATACAATATAAAATGGATATGATATATACTAGGTTTTTTAAGAAGGGTATCAACACATTACTATATGGGATCATTAATCAATACTTCTACCAATCAGTCAATAAATGAAATTACAGCTGAGAAAGGAGTCTAGTTGGCAAAACAAAGAGAACCCCAAAAAAATATTCTCAACCCATCATAGGCATTATCTAAGATGTTATCAACTTCAGCATTACTTGAGGAGCTATTAATAACATATAGTCATCATATGAGAAATACTAAAAAAAACTATACAATAGTGATGATCTACATCTATCAAAATACTAAGAGAGGATAACTAATAATAATAAGTCCAACAAAGAAGTTACATTCAGTGAGGGAAATTCACCATCTCAAAAGGGTTCCTCTATAATTATTTACATAGTAGAGTCTTCTAAGTTCGTCTCGTGACACATAATTTACATTCCACTGGAGATTTGAGACAAACCATGAGACTTGATGTAATGTTTGGAGTTTCCACTATGTGGTGCATAAGAATAATTTTGTTGAAGAAAAAATAGAATTCTTAAAGCCTCAAATGCATAGATTTAATTCACCTTTGTTGTGAATTGTATATACAAGATTGATAAATATATTCTTAATAATACAATA
This sequence comes from Cupressus sempervirens, assembly GCA_028749045.1. Taxonomy (NCBI): domain Eukaryota; kingdom Viridiplantae; phylum Streptophyta; class Pinopsida; order Cupressales; family Cupressaceae; genus Cupressus; species Cupressus sempervirens. The sequence goes on from CM053789.1 coordinate 349,891,127, forward strand.
AATATTGTTGGAGAATGGATCAATTCATTAAGCTTAGAGAGAATATTGGAGTGGGACAATACAAGACTATTGGAAATGAGGGGTCAATTAGTAACTTCAAAAACTTTAACAATTTTAATCAAATAATCAAATTAGCACTTGATTCATCACATCTAATTTAGTTGCATGCATGAGAAATTGAAAACATGAAAGCATCCATAGCACTTGAACATAGAGATTTGGTGACACAAAAACCTTTCAAATAGAAAGTAAAACTAGGGTGGGGATGATACCCACAAACTTTAGTACTATAGTATAAAGTTGGTCTGTTAAGGCTTACATTGATCACTTCTGATGATCTACCCTATTAGAAGCAATTAGGACTGCTAGGTCCACCTTGTAAGAGGATTTACAAATATACAATGAAGTATGCACTCAGTAAAGAGATTTGTGAAAGGTTGTTAGGTCTACCTTGTTAAAGGATTTTGACTGGTTCACCTATTAGGATGAAGCAATAGATCTCTGATTTGCAACTAAGTTTGTTGATAGAGATTCCTTAGTGTACTAATCACCTTTTTGTGATAGATATGTCTTTGTTGCTCCTTATACTGTTATGGCCTTTACAATTCACTCTTTATATACTACATTCATAATTTGAACTTTTCACATCCACATTCACATTACATCCATGTATACTCACATTCCTTATGATATGGTACAATACGTTACATATATATACCAATCCAAATATTCAAATAACAATGTCAGCCATGATACAAGTTAACACAAATATTACAAAGTTGGCCCATATGAAGATACTTGGGTTCTGAAGACTAACTTAGTGAGGTTCTGATACTCAGCATCCACTATCAATGCTTGGTATCATCATGCACTTAGTAGACATAGAAGCTTGATCCATACTGATCACTTTCAAGTAGTCTTGAACTCAGTTTGCACTAGTGACTTGGTAGGTATTGTGCAACTCGACAAACATTGAATCACTTGGTTAGCATAAAGTAGCTCAATTAACACTGGCTTCACATCACATGACCTACAAACTTAGTAGACACAACAATGCTCAGTAACCACTAATGAACTTGGCATATACTAAAATGTACAATTTGAACTACTGGACTTCACACTAACTAAATATGCTCAATAACGACTAAAATTAGTTCAAAGGACTCAGTAGAAACTGTAAAACTCAATGGCAACTAAATTACATGGAAAACACTATAACTGTTCAACAAGATTGATAGCTATACATAATTTGAATAAGTGTGTGTCACTAATAACAAACTTGATTGATATATTAATAATCTCCCCTTTTGGCATTAGTGAGAAAAACACTTATTAGCCAAAACTGAATACCTTGTATTCATCACCACGTGATACTAGCTAGGTAGAGTATACTATATTTTTGAGATTTTTCAATTTTGATCTTTGTAAGTATATATAGTATACTATACATCTTTTTCTATATACAACATGTCTTACTGATACAAGTTCTCCATCATAGCATATTTCTCCCCCATACTATGTGGCCTTCTCCAATATAACTTTTCTCCCATATCTCTAATATACATATAACATTTCTCTCCCTTTTTGACAATAATGCCAAAGATTTATTCTAACTTATTTACATAAAAACACCAAAATGAGATAAGAATTTAGAATGTACCTTGAGAGTGATTGCCAAGGTTTTATCCTAATTTTCTTGTAAGACCTTGCATGTATGAAGTGCAATTTGTACCTCTACTTATAGTTCAATCATGTGGTCTACAATAGAGAAGTTATTATCATGGATCAGATTTTTTGAATATACAATATATTTTTGCATTACATCCATGATTGGAAGGATCATGTTTTGTATGTTAATCAATGTTGATCAGATCCTTGCTTCTTCTCTTAGCAATTTAGCTTGCATGTCTGACAAAAATCTAATTTTCTTGAAATGAGTAGAGCTTGAACTAGGGTCAAGTTATAGCTACTGAGAACTTTCCTTTAGATCTATATCAATTTTGGACAATTTTTCCTTTATTTCCTTTGTATACTCAGTGACATCACATAGTTTCCCAAAAAGTGATGACACATTTGAATAGGATGCCTCAAGATTGACCAAAATTGTAGAAAGCTCTACTTGATAAATGGATATTTGTTGTGCAATGTGTTCTAGCACTTTATTTTTAAATTTTCTTTTAGCCTTTTCAACTAGCTTATCTTGACCATCAGTATCCTCATTGAATTTTTGGACTGCTTCAACTAGCTGATACAAAATAGGTTGAGAAGAATCAATCTCAATTCCTATTACCTTTGTCAAAATGTTCTTGGCATCTTCAATTATCTTATACTCTTTGTCTCTCTCTTCTTTTAATCTTTGTTGTTTAGCCTTTTTCTGGAGGAGTTCACCAAATGTGTGCATTTGGTCTATAGAAAGATTGTAAATATCCCATTTAGGGATTTACTATTTCTTCATCTAAATCTATGTCTTCCTCTATCTCCTTTCCTTTCCCCAAAATTTTTGTACTCGATTGAACCTTAGGCTCAACTATCCTTGCACTTATTTCTTTTGTATCTAGAATGGAAACAATAGTAGACATACTTGGACTTGTAGTTAAAACTGATACTGTACAAACTAATGGAATATTTATAGGAATACTTAAAGAATCCAAGATTGATGAAGTCAAAATTAGAGAGATTACCATAGATGTACTCAAAATTGAAGAAGTCAAAATTGGAGAAGTGAAAACTAAAGTACTTAACTCGGTAGATGAAGGAGTTTGCAACTCTGGGGATGAAGTGGAAGTCACTTTTGTCAATGATATGCTGAGCTGAGTTGGGGCAAAGTGTGATTGGACATTTGATGTATCACTAGTAGTCACAACCAAACTTTCTAAAGTTGTCTCCATACTTAATGTAGTCAATGGTTTTCTTAGGGAGTGAGGAAGTGAGGCAATGACTACTGCAGCTATCATGACTGGGTCAATCTCCTCGTCATCTTTTCTTCCTTGGTAGTTTCTGGACCTTGATCCTCTTCATCTTCTTCATTATCAAAGTGAGTCACTTCTTCAACATTTTCTTCCTCATCTTTCTCCTTATCTTTGTCTTCATCATCATCCTTTACTTCAATTGGAAATTCACTTGGTTTATGAAGATGATAAATATGTTTCCAAGTATTTGTAGCATTCCTAACAACATGCCCTATGTCTTTGATCAAAATCAAACAAGTATTAAACTTTAGTCAATTTTTGAATACGTTGACTCTTAGTTCATCGAATAAAGGAGTGGATTATGAACCTTATATCGATGGACAAACTCAATTTGTTTCCCAAGCTGCTTGGTTTTCAAGATCTTTGCAAATTTTTCTCTTCAAGGTTGCATTGATTGGTTGAAGGGCTTGAAGGAAAATGTTATTCTCGAGAGAATGATACTTGTTGGTACTAGATTCAACCGTTTGAAAAAATAAAGTAAAATAGATACGAGAATGAGTAAGATAAATATATTTCTAAAAAAAGTGAAATATTTTTTCTTTAAAGTTTTATTACAAAAACAAAAAAAAAGTTCTAAAAAAATAGTCAAAACAAAGACAAAATCAAAATGAGTAGGAGTAGTAAAAAAGTAATTTATAAAAAAAAAAATCTAACAATTTTCTTTATTGTATAAAAATAAATAAAAAATCAAATGAATACTTGTACCAAGTAGGCTACAACAAGCAATTTAACCCATTCCATTGGAATGTAGGTATTCCAATTCATATTAAAAAGAAAAAAAAAAAAAAAAAATGGCGAAAAAAAATTGGAACATCAATTTGAAAGAAATGGTAAGAGTAGGAGTTCATTTTGGTCATGAGACAAAAAAATGGAATCCTTAGATAGCACCTTACATTTTTAAAGAACGTCAAAATAGTCATATTATAAATTTGATTTATATCGCTCATTTTTTATTGAAAGCCTATGATTTTGTGTTTGATGTTTTGTACCAACTATCATAAATTGTTTTCCTCTTTTTGCTCCATCAAACACAAAATCATAGGCTTCTAATAAAAAATGAGCGGTATGAGTCAAATTTATAATATGACTATTTTGACATTCTTTAAAAATGTAAGGTGCCATCTTAGGATTCCATTTTTTTGTCTCATGACCAAAATGAACTCCTACTCTTACCATTTCTTTCAAATTGATGTTCCAATTATTTTTTCATCATTTTCTTTTTTTTCTTTTTAATATGAACTGGAATACCTACATTCTTCTTGTCATAACCTACTTGGTACAAGTATTCATTTGATTTTTTATTTATTTTTATACAATAAAGAAAAATGTTAGATTTCTTTCTTTATAAATTATTTTTTACTACTCCTACTCATTTTGATTTTTTCTTTATTTTGACTAGTTTAAACTTTAGAGTCAATTTTTCTTCATTATTCTTTAATGACTCTTTCACCTTAGCATCTGATATGCTCAGTAGTAACTACCTCAAGGTTTGTGCATATATGTCTTTGACTATTTGCATAGCAAAATCCCATCTTGGCTTTATCTTCTCTAGTAATTCATTAGGAACTTGAGAAGCGATCTAGTCTAGTGAGTACTTCCACTTACCCATTTTATTCAACACCAGGTCTTTAACTTGCTTCTACTCTACCTCATTCCTAATCTCATATTTCAATGATTTGAAATTTTTTATCCCTACTCCTTCTTCTAATTGCTTTAGCCTATCCTGAAAAGTGGGTGGAGGTCTGCTAAATACAATGTCACCTCCTTTCTTTTGTGACCTCCTTGTGAAGACTACAGTGGATGACTTTGGAGGCTTGGTGATGATCACCTTGCCCTTTTTTTCAAAGGTTCTTCTTCTTTATTACATTCTTCCTCATCCTCTGATTCTTCCACATCCTCACCTTTGCCCTCGATTAACAAGAGAGGAGCACTTGATTTCAGCTTTGCTATCCTTCTCTTTCCTTTGTTAACCACCTATGGGAGCTTTATTTCTAGCTCAATTCTGGCCTTGGCTTCATCATAAGTTCCAAAATAAGGGGCCTTGGGATCAACAAGTTCATTGACAAGGGCTTCAATAATATTCTTTCTCTCATCAATATTTACCTTGTAGCCAAGTGGTTTCACCCACGCAAATCTAGGCTTAACTATCTAGATATATACCTTGTCACTACCCAACATGAAGCATACATCATCCTTATAATCTTCAACTAACTTCTTTAGAATCCTGCACCTATTGTTCATTTTCTCTTTGAATACATCAAAGTAGTTGTCCATGATGCTGGCATAATTCTCACCCATTTTTGCAATATATTCATTTATTTGGTAAAGCACAGGCACATCTTTTCTCCAGACTATAGTGCCTTTAGAAGGGAAGAACTTTTGTACATAAAAGAATAGGTACGTTAACAATGAACCAAATTTACATAGTTTGTTCTTTTATATTCTAATACTTTCCATGTTTTTGTTGAACTGCCTCAAAAATAGGTCGGCAAGGTCATATGATAAGTTGTTCTTAACCACTTTATATGCCAAAGCCATAGCTTCACATGACACATTATTAAGTCAGCTTGAACTGTATATCTTATGTGCAATAACATGAATTGCAAATTTCAATTCTACATCTATGACACTGCTGATTTTCATACCTCTGTCATCCCATTCAGCTAGGGTTTTATTTTCTAGCTCTGCCTGACCTAGGGTTTTCATCATTTTATCTTTGGCTAGCATGGGGAGGCCAGTGATTCAATGAATCATCTTCTTTGTTATTAGAATTGGTTGTTCTAACCATAGCTGCCTGTTATGCGCCTGACTAAGGATAAACCTAATCTATTTAATTTGAAATTCTCAATGCATATGAGGGATATGTGTCAACCCTTTGGCTTCCAGATGTTAATGCTTAGGTTTGCAATAACATGAATTGCAAATTTTAATTCTACATCTATGACACTACTGATTTTCATACCTCTGTCATCCCATTTAGCTAGGGTTTTATTTTCCAACTCTGCCCAACCTAGGGTTTTCATCATTTTATCTTTGGTTAGCATGGAGAGGCCAGTGATTCAATGAATCATCTTCTTTGTTATCAGAATTGGTTGTTCTAACTATACCTGCCTATTATGCGCTCGACTAAGGATAAACCTAATCTATTTAATTTGAAATTCTTAGGGCATATGAGGGATATGTGTCAACCCTTTGGCTTCTAGATGTTGATGCTCATGTTTTTAATAACATGAATTGCAAATTTCAATTCTACATTTATGGCATTGCTGATTTTCATACCTCTGTCATCCCATCAGCTAGGGTTTTATTTTCCAACTCTTCCTGACCTAAGGTTTTCATCATTTTATCTTTGGCTAGCATGGGGAGGCCAATGATTCAATGAATCATCTTCTTTGTTATTAGAATTGGTTGTTCTAACCACAACTGCCTATTATGTGCTCGACTAAGGAAAAACCTAATCTATTTAATTTAAAATTCTCAGGGCATATGAGGGATATGTGTCAACCCTGTGGCTTCTAGATGTTGATGCTCGGGTTTTAGGGTTCTATTAACACATAACTAACCTACGACATCATCCATTTCTAGAGTACCAATTTCTTGAATAGCACATTTGAAATAAGTAGGAATGTCATTAACAAGAAGTACCTTAGGAGGGTTTTGGGATTGAGCTCCTCTTGGGTTTGGAGTTTCAATAATCGTGGGAGTGAGTTTGAAATCCAATGCTTTCCATTTGACTCCTTGAACCAACATGTCAGATCCTTTCTTGACCTTTCTACTGTTGGATATCACTTTCACTCAATAGATTGAGAGAACTTCGAAAAACTTTTGTACGAAATCTGCTCAATTCACTTTGATTGCACTGAAAATCACTCTTCACAATAGCACTTGAAAATTCATGGTAAGAAATTAATTCAATTCCATGCCTTGTGATAAAATTTCACCATTAATGCTTGATATGGAAGTAGATAAGTTGAAAAACTGTCATCCACTACATGGCATTGATTACTTAGTGACTTGATAACCATAAGTGCCTTTGTTACTCCTGACCTTGCTAGGTAGAGTCTATCACCCAACCTTACTCAGTAGAGAAGGTAATTTGGTAATAACTGATATGGATCTTTCTCAGTGATCCCTTTGTATCTTGTATATAGATTTGGATCTTTTTCACCTTTCAACTAGAACTAATTTGGATGTCTTCTTTGATAGCCTAGTTCTAGTTCTCCCTTGAGAACTTAATCAGAAATGGTAGAGTCACCCAATTCTTGAGTGACTTGACCATCATTGCTTAGACCAGTATCCTCGATAGACTTAGGAATCCATTGCTGTCTCATTTGCTTTTGGATACTATCAGCTTTTGCCTTCTTCTCATCTTCAATTCTACCAGTCCTCATGCAATTCTTGGCAAGATGACCAAGTTCTGTACAAATGAAACATCTTTTAGTGGAATCTATTTTCCTAATATGATGTTTAACACAATTCATACCAATGTGTCCAAATTCTCCATAATAATGACATCTACACTAGGTATTGTAGTCCCAACTAAATATTGCTTTCACAATTTACTCTGCAGGATTCAATGTCTTTGTTTTTCATTTTGATGCCTTATGTCCATGTTTCTTACATTTATGAAAATTTCCTCCAAATATTGGTTTCTCTTTGCATTCATTAGACCTATGACATGATGATTGCAATTGTAGTATTTTCTATTGAATTTTGCTTTTCCATTGCTCTTACATTTGTTTGATGTATGCCCTATCTTACCACAATGATTGCAAGTAGGTCTCTAATTCTTTTGAACACCTTGTTGGGAGGATTCACCTTCTTCTTTGTATCAAATTCCTATTTTTTCTTTTTTCCTATAGAGGTTTTGCTCATTCAGTTGATCCATGTTTGCTTGAGATTTCATCATTTTCTCATTGATTTGCTTCTCAGAGTTTAGATCATTCCTCAATCTCCCATTGATTTGTCTTTCAAATTTTAGATCATTTTTTATTCTTTCATTGATTTTCCTTTTAGAATTTAGATCATTCCTCATTCTTTCATTTTCAAATCTTAGGCTCATGATTTCCTCATTTGCATAGGAGAGTTGATAAATAAGGTCTTCTTGCTGAAGGGATTGGTTCTAGATTTCATTGTTCCTTCCATCCATCTCTTCTTTTATCTTGTTTCTCTATTCCAGGACTTCACATAACCTTATTGATTAAATCTCTTGTTCTCTTCTTAGCTTTCTTACTTCTTCTTATAGGGAACAATTCTTTTCTAGGAGTTCCTTGATTGCATCATTTGCTTCATCTAAGTTGCTTTAAGGGTGAAAGTATTCAATTCTTTCTTCAATGTAAAGATGATCATTCATTTGATTTTCAAGTTCCTTTCTTCTTTTTAGAGATTGGGAAAGTTGTTCCTTAGCTTTCTTTAGTTGGACAATAGCCATTTCCAGATCCAACTTTTAATTATCAATAGCTTTGTCAAGTCTAAATATCTCCATATCCTAGATCTTTACTAAAGTTGTTAAACTTTCTCTTGAGAACCACAAAGCTCTAATTCCAATTGTTGGAAATATTCAAGACTATGCTAAGTTACTGAGAGGGGAGGGGTAAAATAGTAACTTCAAAAACTTTAACAATTTTAATCAAATAATCCAATTAGTATTTGATTCATCACATCTAATCTAATTGCATGCATGAGAAACTAAAAACATGAAAGCATCCATAGCACTTGAACATAGAGACTTAGTGACCTAGAAGCCTTCCAAATAGAAAGTAAAATTGGGGTGGGGATGATACCCACAAAATTTAGTACTACAACATAAAGTTGGCCTTTTAAGGCTTACATTGATCACTTCCGATGATCTGCCCTATTAGAAGCAATTAGGACTACTAGGTCCACCTTGTAAGGGGATTTACAAACATACAATGAAGTATGCACTCGATAAAGAGATTTATGAAAGATTGTTAGGTCTACCTTGTTAAAGGATTTTGACTAGTTCGCCTATTAGGATGAAGTAGTAGATCTCTGATTTGCAACTGAGTTTGTTGATAGAGATTCCTTAGTGTATTGATCACCTTTCTATGATAGATATGTCTCTGTTACTCCCTATACTATTATAGCCTTTATAATTCACTCTCTATCTACTACATTCATAATTTGAACTTTTCGCATCCACATTCACATTACATCCATGCATACTCACATTCCTTATGATATGGTACAATACATTACATATATATACCAATCCAAATATTCAAATAACAAAGTCGGCCATGATACAAGTTAACACAAATATTACAAAGTTGACCCATATGAAGATACTTGGGTTTTGAAGACTGACTCTGTGAGGTTCTGATACTCAACATCCACTGTCAATGCTTGGCATCATCATGCACTTGGTAAATGTAGAAGCTCACTCCATACTAATCACTTTCAAGTAGTCTTGAACTTGATCTGCACTGGCGACCTAGTAGATTTTATGCAACTCGACAAACACTGAATCACTTGGTTAGCATAAAGTAGCTCAGTTAATACTGGCTTCACATCACATGAACTTCAAACTCGGTAGACACTACAATTCTTAATAACCACTGATAAATGCAGCATATACTGAAATGCATGGTTTAAATTGCTGGACTTCACACTGGCTGAATCTACTCGGTAACCACTAAAATTAGTCCAAAGGACTCGATAGCAACTATAGAACTTAGTGGTTACTAAATCACATGGAAAACACTATAAACTATTCAACAAGCTTGGTAGCTATACACAATCTAAATAAATGTGTGTCACTAATAAAAAACTTGATTGATATGTCAACAAAGACTACTTGATTAATCCAACATAGTTGGCCAATTGGGACTAGAAGGACTAATCAAGTACTTAAAGTAGAACAAGAAGAAAGAATTTTAAAAAAAACATTTTTGATTCAAGGAAATGGTTTATATAGATCAGGAATTAGACTTACTTTGACAAGAGTATACATGAAGGAAGCAAGTTATAATCAATTAGGGTGGAGGGACATTACAATTAGGATGAATATTGGTTAATTGGAATGGATTTTGTTTTTATAATTATTAGAGATATAATATCAATGAGCTAGAATCTGTTCTTTAGAATCTTATCAAAAACAAAGAATATAGAAAAAATAAAAGTGATAGTCAAAAAATAGCATACACAACAAAATGATAATAATAAGATATTACAATACTATTCCAAACATTTAAAAATTGATAAAGACTTTGTTGTGATTGATGATTCATTTGTGGTCAGTCATCATTTTTTTATTTTTACTTTCATTCATAAGAAAAGACAAATGGAAATATATAATAACAAGGCATTATGACTAGTGGTTTTTATTTAGCAGAGATGTTGAAATTTTTTACCATACTCACTTGTGCAGAGATGCTAAGGATAACATTATAAGTTGATAGGAGGAAATGACTAAAAAAGGTGATTGGTCTTAATAAAGGGAAAAGAAAATGTAGAGAATAATAATTCATGCAATTAGAGTAAATAAAGACATGACCTAGGTGAGCTCTCTTGCATGCACTTGTCATAGTCATTTCAAGGGATTCAAGACGATGTTTTCTAAACTACTCAATGAAGTCAAAATTTTGAGCTTAGATCTTCCTCATGAGCTATCTTTTATTCAGAAAATTAATGAAAAGTGGGACTCCAAATTAAAAAGGTAATCTTATGCTATCATTTATTTGTGGTATGTGTTTTATAGCACGCAGTAACTAAAGATAAGTGATTGACTAAATTACAGTGAATTAGAGTGTGTTGAGGAGATGCACAACCATTCATCAAATATGTTGCAGTTTCTAGAAGGCATACAAGAACTAGTACATTGGAAATTTGAAATAATATCCTAAAATTGCAATCCAGGGATGGATTTTTCTCAAGCTCCCCATGAGCATCTTCAGCCTGTGTATTTATGCAAACAAGAGACCACAAATGTGTATGATTTTTTACAAGCCTTGTAAAAGAGTTTGGAGACCATGATACTTTTAGTATTTAACACTCACAATCAGTTTTGAAAGCATATAGGATTTGAAAAATATATTTTTTGGATTGTAATGTTAGGTATGTATCTAGTGGATATAGCAGAGTGTGTAAGAGTTGTTGATAGTATTGAACATCTAGGATTATAGCATCATTTTTGAAAGGAGATTAAATAAGCCATGGACTATATGTTCTTGTGAATAAAAATATCTCCTCTACTATGATTTTTCCAATAAATACCTAGATTATTAATGTTATGTTGACACCTCACTTTGTAAACATATGGTAGGTACTGGATTGAAAAAAAGGCATTGAATTCAAAAGGGAAAGCCCACAACACCCTCAATCAGAATCAAAGTTTAAATGGTAATATATAACTTGTTACTCCATAAGTTTATGTTGGTTGTTTACTTCTAAAACTATAGCAATCTCTTTGTCTATCACACTTAAACAACATATTCTATGTTTTTTTTAAATAGTTCCTCTAAAATCATACACAATTTTTAATCAATCCAACTTTAACAATATACTCTTAAGTGCTAACTTGCTTTATTGTTATTTTCTTATCTAATGGCTATGATTTTATATGAAGGACCTAAACAAATGAAAGCTTTAAGATACATTGTTTAGACCATGATGTGATTCACCTTTTAACCATAAATTTATGTTTGATTGTAGCATGAATACTAATGAGATGGGGTTTTGGTGAAGGGTGAGATGTGAGAAGGAAGGAGGAATGCAAATCACAATCCATGGAAATAATTACTTTTACCTAGTGCTGATTACAAATGTTGGGGCAAATGGAGAAGTAGTAGTGTAGTGAGGCTAAAGGGGTCTCAGACAAGATGGCTGAAGATGACCAGAAATTGGGGCCAAATTTGGCAGCGAGAGGCCAACCTATATATTTAGGAGCTTCCTCTAAAATTGGAAAAGCCTCTAGTTCTAGTTTATTAGTTCCATGTATCATTTATAGGACTCATAAGGCCTAGCTTGTGATATAGATATTACAGCCACTGCCTTTACACTTCTTAGAATGTTCAGCTATACTGTGGATGGAAACACCACTATGAAAAGAAATGTTGGAATAGAGAGACAAAGAGTGAATGCATAAAATTGGACTTTGGATGGACCATAGAGGGTTAGAATTACAATAAAAACTTAATTATAAATGTTCAAGTGTGAGAAAAGATAAAAGTTTATAAATATTTGAATGTTCAAGGTGGGTTGCAAATTATTTGTGTAAATCAATATATATTGGGTCTACAACTCTGAATCATTCTAAGCTTAAATAAATTCTATAGTAGCATGCTAGAAACTACAATGGAGATACATAAACCTCATTGCAAGAACTGTAACCACTTCTACAATGATATCTATTTTGACTATTGGTAAATCTATCCTAGGATGGGTTAACCGACTTGCAAAGATTGGGTCACTTTGCAATTGTTTGCTTCTAGATGGTCTTCATGATTTTTTTATTAGATATGAGCTTGACTATCAAGCATACAAATGAGATAAAAAAAGATTAAGAAGTTTCTTTTACTAGTTTCCTATCATGCTTCAATGAGTACAAGATAGAGGCATCTTTCATTTTCTTCTATTCTCTTAACCTCCCCATTCAGAGGAAGTGTGCTTCAATGGCAATTGAAAGGTTTGGTGATAGAAAGGTAAGAGAGTTCATATTGAATCCCATTGTAAGACAAGTATTTTCATGAGTTTTTAAGTGCCTAATAAATATTTTCTTCAGAATCTTATGTCATGAAGAAATTCAGATTGACCTAAGTTCTTTTAGAATCATACATTGTAGGTGAGGTTAACCATTCCATCATAGTGCATGCTAGAAATTTCAATATTTGTTGTTATATATTTCTTAAAGGACTTTGAGATGATTTATTCCATCATTATATATTCAATGTGCGTTGGTAAGCCATGCAAACACTTAGTTTTCTTTTGTCATAGTTTGGCTAAAAGCATATTCCAATACTATTAGGGAATTCAATCTAAATTGGTTATAGCGATATAGCCTGAGGGCTCTTTTTTGTTAATCTTGACCAAATGGTTGTATATTACTCCCTTTTGTAGAGTGGGAAGCCTAACTAAAATTGGCTATATAAGTTCTATTGTTTGATAATTGATATGAATTTTGATATCTTTGCTAATACCTACTAGGGCCATCTGATCTCTCGGATGGCTTCCACAAAGAGAATGGACTCTTGTCTTATAAGGGCCATATGTTGACTAAGTCATTTTATTTGGAGGGTTTTGACATTGGTTTAATGTAGCATGATAGAAACATTAATACGATAGATTTTTCATTTCTTCTTTCTCCTACCATGACTATGCTCTATATTTTACAGGTTGCACATGCACACAAGATTAAAACCAAGACAATCAGAGGTATCCAATTCACATGCAGGCTATTGAAACTATAATTTAAGCCTAAAAAAAAAATCCATGGACATTAGAGATGATGTTTTCAAAATGCCCAAAAAAATTCCCCTAACAAATAGGGTTTTTAAATCTATCCCAAAATTTCTCCATCATTAACAATTCAAAACCCCTCATTCAATCAAAGATCAAAATAGGTTCTCTTAGTAATATTAATCACTTGGGCTTAGGTTTTAGTCATGTCCATACCTCAATGTTAGTGCAGAGATCAATATGACGACATGATGTAGAGCTCATGGGTCACAACTTCGTAGATGGACTGTTACGAGTAAATTGAATGGAAGAATAATAGTTTACATATTAGGAGTGGGGGCAAAAAAACCTTTGTTCCCACTTTAATTCCTCACAAAAATGCATGTAAAACTTCATGTTTCCTCATTTTTCTATATTTCTTGTTAGAGAGAATAAAAGTTCCAAATTTAATTTAAGATTTTTTACAATTAAATATTAAATATTTTTGACAATATACTTATTTTGTCTAAAATGAATGTCTTAAAATTCCATCTTGTGTAGTAATGAGGAATGAATCATATCTTTTACTCACCATTATAGACAAGGGAGTAGCAAACATAGCTACTAAAACAACCAGCCCAATGATCCCAACAAACAATTCTCGTCTTGTGCCATGAAAAGCCAAAATAGAAACTCAACAATTGCAGCAAACAAAACCACAACTCTAATGAAAACTACTCCAAGGGAAAGAGATTATAGTAAAAATAACATTGAAAAGAGTGCTATAAGACATAAAGAAACCCATGCACTTCAATTCTGCAAATTAATATGTATAAATGAACTTACTATTTATTAATACAATGCATTTTCATCAAGGAAGAAAACTATATGAGAGGCATATATCATGCCTGCTTCCTTGTTTTTTCAATTTTTCGGTGGCCTTCTTACACTTATAAATCACCCTAAGTTATTTCTAAAGATTTAGACAAAACAATTTAATTTCTTCAGACATGCTATCAATTTTTTATGAAAATTGCATTGTCTAATCACAAAAATTGACACATGAAAACTAAATATTGTGGAATCAAATTTTACTAGCATTAACATAGGTTTTGTGCAGCTAAAAGGTTGGGCTTACCTAGGTTCCATAGCTGCATTATACACTAGACCAATTGAAATAACCCAAATGTGCCTGACATCTAATGAAAGAGAGCTTCCCTTCAATTGCACCCTCTTCAACTGATCACAAATAATTATGAAATAGAAAATTAGATGGAAAAACCATACATTTTTTTTTAAGCTACACCATCAAAAAGAATTCACTAACAACATAGTAAGTCATCTCTTTAAATAGGAGTCTCCTAATTTTAAAAATTAACTGTTGTTGTCCATTGCAGAGGCTCCACAAATCCAAATGTAAATTCAGATTCATGAGAATCATTAAAAAAAGATCCATGGCTTCTATTTTTCAATTTAAAATAGGGCTCACCTTTTCCTGGAAGATGAGTGACATGGTTATCTTTTGAAGCAACTATTCTCCTACACATATTGCATTGATAGCTTATACCAGGCTTCTCCTAATCGTTACATTCCTGGGAAGTTGGGATTTCAACTCAAATAGTTGGTAATAGACAAGGCAGACCAAGATCAGCTTCAATTTGGAACTATCAAAATTTTCACACTACTGCTTCACTACCAAAATAAAGCCTTCTTATATGCATAGATATATAAGAAATTATATCAATCTCCTCATCCTGAAGAAAGAAAGAAAGGTAAGAAAAACATACTTTAAGAAGTGAAGGAAAATATTCATAGCTAAAACTTAAAATCAAATGAATGTGATTAGAACTCACATTGGGAGTAAGAGTAAGAGCTCCCTTTAAGCTGACAGAGCTTGGAGTCCAAGGGGATTCTAGTGTAAGCCAGAGATGTTGCTATTTTTTTTATGTCCACTAACAAATTCCTACACTCCTTTACAATCTCACACCCCACCTCTTCCAAGTTATTCATTTTCTCTATTCTTCCTCTAAATACATAGAAAGACATGAAACTCTAGCACTCTTCCTCTGAAAAATATTTCATCTCAAACATTTGAGTAACCAAATTTCTACAAAAATCCTTACACTAAAAAATTCCTACACTCCTTTACAATCTCACACCCCACCTCTTCCAAGTTATTCATTTTCTCTATTCTTCCTCTAAATACATAGAAAGACATGAAACTTTAGCACTCTTCCTCTGAAAAATATTTCATCTCAAATATTTGACTAACCAAATTTTGTGTGGACTATCCTTCCTAGTTGGCAAGCCAAGTTTGGCCAATACATCACCTTCCGTACTAGCCCTCCACAAATCATTTAGCACTACAAGACACCTTTTCTATATTGAGTTGCCATGATTATGCTTTCTATACATTCCTTACTTATTTCAATTTCCCCAATCTGGCCTCTTAAATCTAAGTGAATTATTATTATTATTTTGAACTACTAAATTATTACAATGTTGTGTCAAAATTGTGACTACACGAACACACTTTTAGAAGATTGTGTAGAATATGTGAACAAAGTTATTACAACTTTTCCATTCTCTAGGTGTGTATAAGCAGTTGTTGATGTCTTTGATAGAGGATGATGCATCATTTGGTTCAGTATTTTCCATCGGTAGAATGAGAAGATCAAAAGGACTAGAGATTTTGAAGATTTGATGTAAGGATAAGTGTCAGATAATGCATTCAGTGATTTAATTTTTTATCTCCTTGATTTAGAATTTTTTAGTTTTTGGAAAAAAAAAACCATTCAATTTCTTAGTAGTCTAAAAAAACTTGAGGGATAGCTTGAATCATGGTAAGCCAGTACTAGTTTTTTCTAAATAGATAATTAAGTTATTTACCTTATGGGGAATACATAGCTTCTCTTCATAATCCACACTTCCTTGATATGAGGTACTGTAGATATTGAGACCCAATTCCCATTTTTATCCAATCTCACATGACTAGATTGGGTGCCTAAAATTTCCTTTCAAACTCCTATTTCTAGCTATATTTGCAATCTATGTGATGTAGAGCATCATATAAGTTACCTTCAATCCTCAAATCAAACATGAGGATTAAGGTCTTTACCCAATCAAATCCTTACTTTCTTAAACATCTTTAACATTAGAGGCATCTTTACCAAGGCAATATAGTTGTCATCAACTTCTTCAATAGGAGTTTAATCCTTCACATCACTACCTAGTTCAAGGCCTTATTCAATAAATTAGTTGATTCATCCAACCATTTAGAATACTAATTTTAAAAAATAATAATAATCCAACAAGTCGTACTACTTAAAATTAGACTTGATCAGCCTTGATAATTCTCTCAAACAAAATTTCACAAATTTGAAATTGATTTGAATTTAGGAAAATATCTTCAACTTGCAGCTATATACACAATTAAGCTTGACTAAATCCTCACAAAATTAAATGTAACTCTTAGTCCTCCATGAATCCTTAACAATTGGCCATGAATGAGAGAAGTAATGCTTGAGAATAGCAATTCAATGACTGACTCAAACTTGCAAAGCATATTTTTGGTTGAGGACGCAAGAAAAAACTGCCATGAATGTAAAAAATGGCACCTATAGAAGAAGAATGTTGTTTTTAATAATGAAAAAAAGTTGCAAATCATTAACTTTTTCCTTTAAATAGGTTTCTCAATTGTTGATGCAAGTTAAAATGTCATTCTCTTTCACAAAGACATCTATGTTTTCCCTAGATGGGTTTTATAAATGTAGTTGCAAGTTTAAATGAATCCTTTCTCATAAAAAAAAACTTGAAATGCCCTAGATGGGCTTTAACATCCACGCTACAAGCTACCAAATGGCCACAAAAATATAAAATTATACTTTATGATTACAAGAACATGTCAAACATTGCATTAAGGTAGTAAAAAATGCATTTTTGAAGCAATGGCGGGCTTTCTATTATCGAACATAAGTGAAAGGAAAAAATCTAATAGCAATGATAAGATTTCTAAATGATTTAGCAGAACTATTCAAAATTAGAAATGCCTTCAAGAGAACCAGAGTAGAAGGAAAAGGTAGAATACTCACTAGTATTACTTTTTCCAAAGGAAAGATTAGAAATTAATATACTCTACTCCAATTACCACTCTTCAAGCCTTTCACAATTGCAGAGCATGAAGATGGATGCAAATGACTACTTTAAAAACTATTGGAACTCCTAATAAGTTACCATAAAGGGAGGAGGAATGCATATGGAAGTAGCCCTAGTCAACAAAGGAGGAAAAAGAGACAATCAACAACCATATTTTTAACCAACGCCACTAAACAAGTGAATGGTTTCCTTCAACTTTCTTCCTGGGAATCAAAAATCACAAATCCAGAGCAGACCGAACAACAAACTCCCGCCACTCAATTAACAAATGATTTCTCTGATTTTCTTTCTTTTTCATTATGAACCCAATTTGTTCAAAATTTCAACCAACTTGGGCATAAAAACCCTAATTTGGTCAAAATTTTGACCAACTCAAGCATAAAAACAAAAATAAATAAAAATCATAGGCCGATATGGCCTTTGGTCAAAAATTTTGGTCGAAAAGAAAGAGGAAATGTACTAGTGTCTCCATGATACACATGATAAAAGAAAATGTCTTTCCTTTATACCAAATCCATAAAAAAATTCCCTAAGTTGGTTTTTGCACCTTCTCAATTAATTATTATATGACCACATTAAGAACATGTTACACTTAGTGATAATGTTAATCTTCAACATTGTAACTTGAATAAATTTCCATATGTGCAATATTATGATGAGTAAGATTAACCACATCATCATCAACATGTCTTCTTCCCATCCTCAAACTCAATTCTCATAATAACAATTTTTCTAAGAGATACAACCATTTTACCAAAATATGCCTCTGTAAATTCTATCTCAGAATAGACATCACCAAAACTTACATAACTTCTTCTAGACTTAACATTTCTTCACTAAACATTAATTGCATGTACTAGATACTCAAAAGTATCCCCCATAACCTTGGGTAGTGAGAATACTCAACTAGTCATCCATACCAACTTGATCTTTCTAATGTTCTTCTATCAGTTACCATAGAAAACTGCTATATTGACATCAATGACAAACTTAGTCATGAATGTAACATATCACCATACTAACATATCTACAATACTCCCCCATAGGAATATCATCAGTAGTCATGCTTCCAACAATATCCCCCTTTGAAATTGATGGCAACATAGATTAAAACATCTAGTTCCAAGAATACCAATTGCAAAAGATTGTTAACCTTTCTTTTCAAATCCTCTTCATCAATCATTCTCTCCAACTATTTTCTTCTCCTGAACATGTTCTACTTGTTCTTTCTTGTTTTTTCTTCTCCCCCATGATTTTTTTCCTCATGATATTATTGATTTAGTACTTCTTCCCCATTTACATCAATGTTAAAGGTTTCAACAACCACCAAACTCTGCAACAACTAATTCTGACTAGCTCAAGTGTCCAAAGATACTATTAAAAAATAACATCTAGCAGGAGTCCTAGATGACTCTATCCATCATAGATACTCCCTCATACAAGAAGCATCAGCATTCAATCTAGAAAAATAATGGTACTCTATTACATTGGATTGATGCATCCTTGCATCTACTACTCTAATGAAGGAACAGTCATAACCCCTACCATACCTCGCAAATACTCAAAAGTCTCTTTGGGAAGAGGCTTAGTGAATATATCTACAATCTACTCTTTAGTGCTCACATACTTCAATCTAATTTCCTTTTTTTCAATGTTATCTCTCAACATGTGATACTTGATAGAAATGTGCTTGGACTTAGAATGCAAAACTAGATTCTTAGACATATTTACTATGCTTTTTTTATCACAATGTATGACAATAGGTTCATTGATTTCTATCATTATATCCTTTAGCAACTTCTTAATCCAAACAACTTGATTATAATTGTTTTCTACTACAACATATTATGCTTCTATTTTACTTTATGAGGTATAATCCTACTTCTTTTTAAGCCAAGAAACCAATCTTCCTCCAAGAAAGAAGGCTCCACCATTGGTTCTTTTTATGTCATCCATACTACCTACCCAATCAACATCAATATAAGCACTTAGAGTGAAATCATTAAATCTTTCTTACCATAATCTGAACTTTGATGTTCCTGTTAGGTATCTAAATATCCTTTTGATTACTACATAATATTATTATATAGGATCATCTTGGAATCTTTCAACAATTCTAACTGCATTTTCTATATTCAGCCTTGTGTGAGTCCAATATTGCAAACCTCTAATCATAGATCGATACTTCTTCTGCTCAGTAGTATGTGTCTCATCCTTTGTAATAACTTGTGTCCAATTACCATAGGTGTTCCAACAAGTTTACATGTTTCCAAACCAAACCTTTTTAGTGAATCCTTTAAATACTTAGTCTGAGAAATTGAGAAATAAAGATTCCTTCTTTATCTTGTACAATTTGCAATCCTAGAAAATATTTCATTTCTCCTATCATACTCATTTCAAATTCCTTCTTCGTTTCTTTTGAAAACTTGTCACTTTCCTCATCATTTCATCTAAATATGATATCATAGACAAATATTACCAAAATCATTAATCCATCATCAATTTCTTTCCAATAGAATTGTTATCAATCATATATTTGCTATATCCAAGCTTTGTCAAATGCTTGTCCAACCTCACATACTAGGTTTTGTGTGCTTGTTGCAAGACATAAAATACTTTCTTCAATCTATATACTATGTCCTTGTCATCTATCAAAGGACAACCTTCAAGTTGTTCAATGTATACCTCTTCTTCAAGTTCTCCATTCAGAAATGTTGACTTGACATCCATCTTTATACTTTGAATTTCTTGTATGCTACAAATGCCAAGAATAACCTTACTTCTTTTATTCTTGCCATAGGAGCATAGGTCTCATCATGGTCTATTCCTTCTCGTTATGAGTAACCTCTACACACCAATCTTACTTTGTTCCTTACAACTTCACCTTGCTCATTCATCTTGTTCCTAAATACCCATTTAGTTCCTATCGCATTCTTGTCTGCTAATCTAGGAACCAATACATGTGTCTCATTCTTTACTATCTAATCCAATTCCTCTTTCATAGCTTGCTTCCAATAGTCATCTTTACATGCTTCATCTACATCTTTAGGTTCAACTTGAGATATCAAACATAGTTTTTCCTTGACTCTACTTCTTGTCATCACACCTTTATCTCTACTTCTGATGATCTACTTGAGTGGATGATTCTTTGTCATATTCTTTCCCAAAGTATGAGTTATTATCTCAACTCTTGGTTCTACTAAAGGTTTCAAGCTTTGTTCCTACCTTAACTCTCCTTCATTCTACAAATCATTGTTAGTCTCAAAGAATACTTCATCATTTCTTGGTTTAGTAACAACATCATCATTTGAATCATAATCAACTATCCTTTCTTGTATCATGAATTTCTCATCAACTCTTAGATTTTCACTTTCCATAATAGTTACCAAAGTTATCTCTTCTATTACATCACCTTCATTAATCAATCTAGGCTCATTATCATAGTCATTCAAGAATCTTTCCATACTTACTTTAAATTCTTCAAATTGATTAGAAAGTAAACTATTTCTAGTTTTCCTTAATCTCTTAGGAAATCTAGATGAAAAATGACCAAATTCTTTACATGTCTAACAAAAAAAAAAATTCATACCTTCTGGTTCTCTCTTTGTAAGTAGATCGATACCTTCCTTTATCTTTATGTCTTCTTTAGATCTCGATCTATCTTTGCTTAAGCTTCTATTCTTTTGTATACAATAAGAGGATTTTGGATCTAAAAACTCAAGACTCTACTCTTTATACAAATTCGATAACTCACCAAGAATTTCCACCATTCGAGTGTCCAAATTTCTTATGTTAGATGTAGGACTATCTTTCCTAAACATGCTTGACATGGATCTCCCAAAGTTGTTAGACTTTAGCTTCAAGGACCTGATACTTTGATACCAAATGTTAGAAACAATAGTCCACCAAGATAACTGAGAGGGAGGGGTGAATTAGTTATCCAACAATTAAACATTTATCAACTTAAACAATCTTATCCATTCAACCAAAGTAAATAAAAACCATAACAATATGTAAATAGACAATTACACCAAATATGTTAACTAGGGAGACCCTTGATTAAAGAGAAAACCCTGATGGGAATGATGCCCACAAGATGATGTACTAATATAAATATTCCTTGTTAGAGGATATGGACCTTGTTAGTAGTCTATTACAATATTTAGTACATAGAGTCCCTATTAGGAGACTTTGAATCCCTGTTAGGAGTTGTGCCAACCCTATTAGGAGTTGTAGAATAATGTATGCAAGAAGAGCCCATTGCCCAACATGCAATTTCAATCACAAGAAGAGCTCATTTCCCAAACAAGTAGTCTACTATTAAGTTCATCTTTCCTCTATTCTATCAACTAAACCAATCACTTCCAGACCTTGTAGACTAGGTCACAAACCCTAGATCCAAATATCAAACCTCAGATCACACAATAAAACCTTGGCAATGAAGTTTCCTTCACTTTCACTCTGCTCTACTCAACTTTTATTCCGCTCTTTGTGTTTCTTACAAATCACTTCTCCATGATACACATGATAAAGGAAAATGTCCTTCCTTTATACCAAATCCATAAAAAAAATCCCTAAGTTGGATATTACACCTTCTCAATTAATTATTATAGAACCACATTAAGAACATGTTACACTTACTGATAATGCTAATCTTCTGCCTTGCAACTTGAATAACTTTTTGTAGGTGCAATATTATGATGAGTGAGCTTAACCACATCATCATCAACATGTCTTCTTCACATCCCAACCTTTATTTTTAGAATAGCAATTCTGTGAAGACATATAATAAGTTTACCAGAACATGCCTTTGTAAACTCTGTCTCAAAACAGACATCACCAAAACTTACATAACTTCTTCCAGACTTAACATTTCTTCACTTGACATTAACTGTATATACTAGATACTTAGAAGTATCTCCCATAACCTCAAATAGTGAGAATACTCAACTAACCATCAATACCAACTTGATCTTTCCACTGTTCTTCTATCTGATACCACAAAAAACTACTATGTTGACATCAATGACAAACTTAGTAATGAATATAACATATCTACAATACTCCCCCTTAGTAATATCATCACCATTCATGCTTCCAACATGCATGTGCACACTTGAAGCACAACTAGTAATTTCCATATGTTTGGACCTATGGGGGGAGGTCCAAAATGACTAGGACTCTAGACTAAGAGCCTGATATAGAAATGTCAAACTAGGGGGTCCCCATTTTTGTGCATTGTGAAACCACAACAATAAGCATTGCTCTGAGTGGAATATCCTAAGAATATACCTTCATCACTTTTAGCATCAAGTTTTCCATTTATGTACCATTTGCTTCCAAAAACTTGAAATACTTAACATTAGGTACATATCCATACCATAATTCAAAAGATGTAGCATATATACCTTTCTTGACTTGCACTCTATTTAGGGAATAAATAGTTGCACTTAAAACTTCTGTGTAGTATTTATATGACACATTTTTCTCCATCATCAATGTTCTAGTAGAATCCATGATTGATCTATTTCTTCTTTCATCCATTCCATTTTGAGGAAGGGTCCTAGGTATTGACATCTATCTTTTGATTCCTCTATCATTTTAGAATATGTTAAATTCATTGGAAATAAATTTACCAACTCTTTCAGATCTCAAGCATTTCAGATTGTTCCCTATATCCTTTTCAACTCTGGCCAAATGCCACTTAAATAACTAAAAAGCATCAGACTTTTCCTTAAAAAACAATACATTCATCATTCTAGAATAGTCATCAACAAATAGAATAAAATTTTTATGTCCATAATAGCTTTGAACATCAATAGGTCTACATAAGTCAATTTGAACCAATTCCAAAATATCATTTGATGAGTATATTTTTCTCTTGAAACTAGACTTGGTCATTTTTCCCAATTGACATGGTTACACATAGCATTGTCAAGTTTCTTTAGTTTTTGAAAACCTCTTACTCTTTTAATTTTACTAATGCTAACCATATTGTCAAAATTTACATGACATAACCTGTTGTGCCATAACCTAATATCTTGATGTTGTGCAAACAAACATGTCTCATCAGATAAGTCTAGATAGAACAAGTTATCTCTTACTTGATCACCACTTCTAATTAATTCACTAGTAATATCAAATATCTTGGCCTCTCTATGATTAAATCAACTCTATATCTTGATTTGTTCAACTATGAAGCACTTAACAAATTATAGTTAATTCCTTCAACCCAATAAACATTGTCACACTTGATCTTATCAGTCAATTGTATTGGACCTTTACCTTTCACAAGACATGGAACATCATTACCAAATTTAACATAGCCACCCTTTTATGGTCTAATGTTCTCAAATTTACTCCTATCACCACTCATGTGATTTGAACAACTACTATCAATTATCCATCTATCACTTTTAATCACATAAGTGATTAGGGAAATTTTTTCATCTTCATCATAATCTTCTTTCATAGCAACATAGCCTACTTCATCATAACTTTCAAATTTAGTATCAATTTTTTCTTCAACAATATAACAAGATTTATTACATTTTTCCTTGTATTCCTTGTTCTTTCTTTTATCTCGGTCATCTCTTCTTCCTTCGTACTTTCTTTCCTTTCTCTCATCCTTGTCTTATCTATCGGGACATCTAGCAGCAATATAATCAAGTTTGTTGCATGAAAAATAGATTATAGGAAGTTTACCTTTGTATTTTCCTTTTCCTCTTCCAATTCTTCTAGCTATCAATGCCTCAAGTTCATCATCAAAAGTATCATTGTCACTTTTCAAATGTTTTTCTTTTCCTTTCTTTATAGGAACCAGTGGTGATTTAAATGCAGATTCAATAGTAGTAGGAGTGTAATTATCAAAGTTAGACCTCTTAAAAGTAGTAATCCTACCAATTACACCTTCTAGAATCAGGTCATTACTTAGTCTACAACTTAGTTCTTGTATTGTAGAAACTCTAATAACATAGATAGGAAGTAGAGTTCTCAATACCTTTCTAATTATTGTTTCATTCTCAATCTTTGCATTGGCACCTCAAATAGAATTGACAACCTATTTGATTCTTGCATAGTACTAAACTATATTCTTTCCTGTCTTGCTCATTTCATCAAATTTTCCTCTCAAACTTTTTGATTTGGCTCTCAAGACATTAAAATCTCCTCCATATACGGTCTTCAGTTTATCTGACATTTCCTTTGCATTTTTGAATTTTTTTGTCATCAAACTCCTCATAGCTTAGGCTAAAGCAATCTCCAACATTGTTTGATTGTGTTCTTTCTTTTCTTTTAGTTGTTGAGTAGTCAAAGGGACTATTTTTATATTCACATATGCATTGTCTAGAAACTCTAGTGCAACATTGCCAATACCAGCTATATGTAGCCTCATCAATCTTTTCCATGCAGGAAAATTCTCTTTGTTCAACTTTGGTACCTCCTTTTTGTACATCATGATATTTAGCATTGAGTACCCTCAAACTTGTCTCTACAAGCACCAATTCTTTGATAACAATTGTTAGAATATTTAGAATAACTACGAGGGGAGGTGTATTAGTTATCCAAGGTCTAGATGTATCAATTGAGCAAACAATTACTTAAACAACTTCAGATCTTATCAATCGATAGCTTGGTCTCTATAGTCAACTAATAGTAACATCAACTAGTTGTCCACTATCCTAAATATAACAGACCTGTAGAATGTAAAATTTAATCAGTAAAACACCATAAATAACATCCATACAAGTTTGACACTAAGATTTAATGTGGAAACTCAATTTGAGAAAAACCACCAACAACATATCACTAATTTTAATTCTTCTGAAGTGAGCCCTATTAGGAGCCAACCTTGTTAAAGGTTACAAAATATACTATTAAATGTAACATTGTTAAAGGATTTAATCATGCTATTAGGAGTGGCCTTGTTAGAGGACTTTAGAAAATTTCATTAAAATGTCACCCTACTAAAGGATTTACATATGATTGTTAGGTCAACTTTGATTAAAGGATTTCAAATACTCTTTAGAATGGTTAGAAAGTAACAATAGGTTTGATCTATTAAGTACAACTAACTTTGCATATACAAATTTCACTTCATCTCATAAATTGATTCACTATCTAGCCTCCATTTTCATCTTAGTCTCTGATTCACTTGGAAACCCTTCAAGCAATCACTCTTCACCTCTTCTCAAATTGTCTTAGCCTTCTACTTAGATTCACCAATCAATAACATCAATAACTGCTCCAAAATTCAACAACACTCTTTGGAACATTATGAAAGTTCACCCTTGTACCTCCTTAAATGTTGGAATCTAATTGAAAAGATCACTATTGAAGAAGGAAGATTGTTTGCAAAGAGGGATATTATTGATAAAGAATGTTTTCAATCATTGTTTTGTCACTAATGTCAAACCTGCTATTTGTTGGAATGACAATTGCTTATAAGATCTAGGTGCTATCACTTAGTTGATTGATGAAGAGGATTTAATCAACAAGATGTAACAAAAACACCTAAAAGGAAAGGTTGAGTTATGGTTTTTTAATGAAGTACAAGGATCAGTTAAGACAATGATAAAATGATGTATTGATAATATACTTGAAGATACAAATGTTGGCTACACTTAGAAACTCTAGAAGATTAAGTTGTAACAAAGTTATCTACAAAGCTTGACTAAGTTCATTAGTGGATGTCGAGCAAGCTAGTTCATGCCGAGAAGATTTTCAGTAAGTGTCGAGAAAATGCAAAATCTAGTGTGTGCCGAGTGAAACAGAAGGAGCTGAGCAAGTTCGAGAAAGTGATAGGTGCCAAGCATCAATAAAATTTAGTTGATGCCAAGTGAATCCACAGTAGGTTCCAAGCATTAGTAAAATGTAGTTGGTGCCGAGTAATATAGTATGTGTCAAGCAACAAAATTTTAATAGTTCCAAGCTGCTGCATTATTTGAAAAGTCAAAGATTTGCCAGATTTGAGCTGACAAGTTTGTTACCTTAAGTTTTGTGAACTAGATGGAGGATAAGGATGATGAGCTAGAGGCACAAAATTTTAGGTAAACCATTTTTGGGAAAATTCAGGAGGATTCTTCATGATGTTTCTAGAAGAAACAAGATATGGAGTAGATTCAATGAATCCTACCTAATCCATTCAAACTAAAAGAAAAACTGGGAAGATCCAAGTGAGAAAAGTATTCCAGACTTCTATTTCTAGGAGTTACAGGCCAAGAAGCAAGAGCTGTTGGAGTGCCAAATTGTGAAGTTGTTGAAGGGTGTCAAGGAGAAGGCATTGAGAAGGAAAAATAGAGTACAAAGACTCTACTTCAATAAGTGGCCATATAGGGGATTGCATTGGTACATCGAGCATGGAGACTCAAGAAGAAAAAGCTTGAAAGGAGGACAAGCTATCAAAGTTGGAGAGACTAAAAGCCAAGCAATGTTATGAGCTGAAGTGAGATCTAAAATTTGCAAGTTAAGTTGTGAGTTGTATCAAGTCAAAAGCCCTTATTGTTACTCTCTAACAATTGTATTAGTTAGGGTAAAATCTTATCGACTTAGGTTGGTTTAACAACCATTTGTAAATCCTTTAATAGGGTGGTATTATAAGTGAATGTTCTAAAGTCCTCTAACTAGGCCCACTCTAATAGGGTGGTTAAATCCTTTAACTAGGTCATATTTAATAGTGTGTTGTAGCCTTTAATAGGGTAGGCCTTTCATAGGGCATCACTTCAGAAGAGTGAGAATTGAGTAGCATGTTACTAGTGGTTTTTCCCAAATTGGGTTTCCATGTAAATCATTGTGTTATGTGTTGATTCTTCATGTGTTATTCTTGCATGTTAATTTTCAATAATGTGCTAAGTAGGAAAGTTTAAGATTGGATACATGAACAATTTAATGGGCTCACTTTACTT
This sequence comes from Cupressus sempervirens, assembly GCA_028749045.1. Lineage (NCBI taxonomy): Eukaryota > Viridiplantae > Streptophyta > Pinopsida > Cupressales > Cupressaceae > Cupressus > Cupressus sempervirens. The sequence continues at coordinate 349,918,548 of CM053789.1, forward strand.
GGTGAAAACAATTTATTAGGACATTTGGACCTTGAATAACTAATTCACCCCACAACCCCCGCCCCCCCACCCAATTATTCTAAAGCATTTCTAACAATTGGTATCAGAGCCATTTGCTGATTTGGTTTAAAGGTACTAGAAGTAAGAAGATCAAGATGTCTAAGAGAGAAGTTCCCAAGCTCAATAGAGATAACTTTACTGCATGGAAAAAGTTAATGAAGCTACACCTTGGATCAGTAAGTGACCATGCACAAACCTCAATTGAAGTAGATCATGTTGATCCAGTTGTACCCACTGTAGAAGATATGAAAAAAAGAAGGAGCATAATCTGGCAATGCTAGAGATTTCCTTTGCGCTCAACTATGCTTAATTTGATGACATCAAGGGATGTGACTTTGCATTCAAGATGTGGAAAGCCTTGATTGATATCTATGGAAGAGATTAGAATGTCCAATGAGCAAAAAGAGAAATCCTCAAAGGAAAGTTTGATGGCATAAAAATGGAGGAAGGTGAGAATGTTGCTCAATATACCTCTAGAACAAAAGAAGCAATAAGTGCAATAAGAAGTTTGGGTGGTCATTTAGATGATGACATTGTTAATAGATAATTCTTAAGAACCTTGCTCCCCATCTATGCTATTAGAGTTTCAGCAATCCAAGAGTTCAAAAGTGTATCAGGAAACAAGCTAACTCTTGAAGGTATAGTGGGAAGACTTACTGCATTTGAGTTGTCCAACTTTGATAACTACAGACTTGAGAACCTTGAATTTTCCTTCAAGGCCATGCTATCAATAAAAGACACTGAGGAGGTGAAACCAAAGAAGAAGAAGAAGAAAAGGGTAAAGTATGCATCCAGTGATAGCAACACAAATGAAGAAGATGTGGAACAATTGAAAGTATTGTTGGCCAAAAGATTTCACAGAGGCAAAGGTAAATTCAAAGGTAAACTACCTATCATATGTTTTAATTGCAATGAAGTTTGACATATTGTTGCAAGATGCACACAGAAAAAGAACTATAGAGAAGGCAATAAGAACATGAATAGAAGAGAAGATGATAGCAAAGATTACAAAGACAAAGGTTAAAAGTGCTACATTTTTTAAGAAGAAGATTCTGATGAAAATGATGATGAGGTAGTCTATGTAGCCATAAAGGATGAGTCAGATGAAGATGAAGCAATAGCACTGGTAACCTGTGTGAACAAAAATGAAAAATGGATCATAGATAGTGGATACTCACATCACATGACAAGAGACAAAATTAAGTTTATTACCTTTACTCAGTATGATGGAAATAGTGTTAGATTTGGAAGTGATGCTCCATGTCTAATCAAAGGAAAAGGTTCTATTAAACTTATAGAGAAAATTTCATGTGATAATGCATACTATCTTGAAGGATTGAATTACAACCTACTGAGTGTGTCACAGTTAGGCAATGTAGGTTGCAAAGTAGAATTTGGAAACAAAACTACCAAAATATATGACACTAATGGAAATTTGATAGGAAAAGGAGAACAAACTAGGAGTAATATGTTTTATCTAGATATGGAAGATGCATCATATTTTGTTGTTAAATTTGATGATGTGTGGCTATGGCATAAAAGGCTATATCATGTCAACTTTGATAATCTGAGTAGCATCAACAAAATGAAGAAAGCTAGAGGTTTTCCAAAACTGAAGAAGCCTATAAATACAATGGGCAAACAATGTCGACTAGGAAAGATGACCAAGTCAAGTTTCAAAAGCAAAACCTACACTTCCAAAGAAGTACTAGAATTAGTGCATACTAATTTATGTGGCCCAATAGAAGTGCAAAGCTACCAAGGAGACAGATACATAATGCTATTTGTGGATGACTACTCTAGGATGATGACTACCGTGTTTGTAAAGTAGAATTCTAATGCATTTCAAATTTTTAAGTGGTATTTGGCTAGGGTTGAGAAGGAAATAGGAAAGAGTCTAAAGTGCCTAAGATCAGATAGAGGAGGAGAGTTCACATCAAAAGAATTTGAGATATTTTGCAATGACAAAGGAATTAAAAAGCAAACATCAGCACCAAGAACTCCACCTCAGAATGGCATTGCAGAAAGAAGGAATAGATCAGTAATAGACTATGCCAGAACATTAATGATAGAGAAAAATGTTGCTCTAAAGTACTTGAGAGAAGTTGTAAGTACAATTGTCTACACCCTAGATCAAGTACAAGTCAAGAAATATACAAATACAACACCCTTTGAATTATGGTATGGTCACTCACCCAATGTAAAACATTTCAAAATGTTTGGTTGTAATTGCTATATTCTTAAATATTCTAGAAATGGCAAGTTTGATGCAAAGAGTGATAAAGGCATATTCCTTGGATACTCCACTAGAAGTAAAGCATATAAGTGTTTGAATACTAACACTAACAAGAGTGTGGAAAGTGCAATTGTAAATTTTGATGAGCATGCAAAAATTCAAGATGATGAAATCAAGAAACTAGAAAGGTATATATCCTTTGTATACTTTTATGAAGAAATGCCTACTAAAAAAGATGTTGCCAATCAAGTTGGGAATTAGCAACAAGTTTTAGTATCAGCTAGGTCACAACCAGTGAATGTCAAGTTGCATTCAAAAGCTGAGTTGCAAAATCAAGATAATGCACATTTTGATTCTAAAACTAGTACACATCAAAGAGATGATGAAATACCTGAAAGAGATGTACATAGTGAATCTGAAGCTGAAAGAACAAACATGGAAAGAAGGATAGAACCAAAATTATCCAAGTATGTGAAGAGACATCACCCTATAGAACAAATTATTAGAGACAAGGAAGCTAGACCAATGACAAGGAATAGACTAAGAAATGAATCATGTCTACTGAGCAAGATTGAACCCAAAATAGTGAAAGATGCACTGCAAGATGATAATTGGTATAAAGCTATGGAAGAAGAAATAGATTAGATAGATAAGAACAAAACCTGGACCTTAGTTCCAAGACTAGTTGATAAGAATTTGATTGGTACCAAATGGGTGTTTAGGAACAAGCTAGAAGAGAATGGTGAGATCACAAGAAATAAAGTTAGACTAGTTTACAAAGGTTATGCACAAGAAGAAGGACTAGATTATGGGGAAACATTTGCCCCTATTGCAAATATGGAAGGAGTGACAACATTACTTGCATATGTTTCTTACAAAGGTTTTAAAGTCTACCAAATGGATGTAAAGTCTACTTTTTTGAATGACATACTAGAAAAGGAAGTCTATATAGAAAAATCAGAGGGATTTGTTGATGACAAAAATGAGGATATGATTTGCAAATTGCATAAAGCACTCTATGATTTGAAGTAAGCATCTAGAGCATGGTATGAGAGACTACACAAATATCTTTTGAAGATAGGATTTGAAAGAATAGATGACAACAGCAACATGTATATCAAGGTAGAAAAAGGAAAAGACATTTTGATATCTAAAATCTTTGTTGATGATATAATATTTGGAGGAAAAGATGCCCTATGCAAAGACTTTGCTGATCAAATGAAACATGAGTTTGAGATGTCAATGTTTGGAAAAATCAAATTCTTTGTTGGATTGCAAGTACATCAACTAAAACATGGCATATTTGTGACCCAATCAAAATATATCAAGGAGATACTCAAGACATTTGTCTTAGAAGATTCAAAACCAATCAGTACACCAATGGTAACAGGACATAAGTTATCTAAGAATGATAAGTCAGCTGAGGTAAATCAAACAATGTATAGATCAATTATTGGAAAGTTGCAGTATGTTGTGCATAGTAGACTAGACATTGCATTAGCTATTGGAATAGTGGCAATATTTTCTGCCAATCCAAGAGAAAATCACCTTATGGCAATAAAAAGAATATTGAGGTACCTAAAAGGAACTAATGACTTTGGCTTATATTAGAAGAGGAGTGAAAAGTTTGAATTGGAAGCCTATACTAATGTAAATTGGGGAGGTAATATCGATGATAGAAAAAGCATCAGTGGAGGAGCACCTTTTTTAGGTAAAAGATTGGTTACTTGCACTAGCAAAAAGCAAAGTTGTACCTCACAGTCCATAGCAAAAGCTGAGTATGTTGTTGTTGCTCTTAACTACACTAATATTGTATGGATTAAACATTTGTTGCAAGGTATGAAGGAAGAGATGACTAAACCTATGATACTCTATTGTGATAACACTAGTGCCATCAACATATCAAAGAATCCTATGATGCATGCCAAAACAAAGTATGTGTCACTATGTAAGAGAATTGGTGGAAGATAAGAAAGTGAGGATGGAATATGTCAGTTCAAAGGAACAAATTTCTGACATCTTCACAAAAGCATTACCTAAAGATGCATTTGAGTATTTGAGAGGTAAGTTAGGGGTAATACACCTATCCAAGGCTACTTGAGTAATAGCAAAACTACCCTACATCAAATGAGTTGATTGTTGAAATGTTAAAAATTGATGCAAAGGATACTTACTTTAGGTTTTTTCCTGAAATAATCAAAGTACTAAAATTCCAAACAAGTCACAAGCAAGGTGACAAAGGAAAATTTGAAGTTCATGCTTGATAAGATGCTAAAATAATATGTCTTTGGTATTCTTGTCAAATCTACAGAATAAAATGGACAAAGGGAGAAGTATTTGATACCAAAATAGAAGAAACTGATCAATGCATACAAAGGGAGAAATGGCACATTTAAAGGAACAAAATATAAGAGGAAGAAATAGTACTTAAGAAGAAGATCATAACTAATTAGAAATGTGTAAAGGGAGAACAATAGAAAATAAGAAGAGAAAGTAAATAGCAACTCAGAGGGAGAAAATAGTGGAGACAAGCATCAAGCAAAGAGAGAGCAGAACAAAGAGGAGAAGACAATGTATCAGCAAAGAGGGAGATATGAAAGCTGATGAAAATAGCAATGGTAACAAAATTTTGTTTTGGCATTTGATTTACTATTTTAACCTAGTTATCATTTTGATAACCTAGTTGATCAATTTGGTCTACCATTAATGCCAAAGAGGGAGATTTTTGGAATCTGATTGAAAAGATCACTATTGAAGAAGGAAGATTATTTGCAAAGAGGGAGATTATTGATAAAGAATGTTTTCAATCATTGTTTTGTCACTAATGTCAAACCTGCTATTTGCTAGAATGACAATTTCTTATAAGATCCAAGTACTATCACTTAGTTGACTGATAAAGAGGATTTAATCAACAAGATGTAACAAAAGCACCTAAGGGAAAGGTTGAGTTATGGTTTTGTAATGAAGTACAAGTATCAGTTAAGACAATGATAAAATGATGTATTGATAATATACTTGAAGATATAGATGTTCGCTACACTTAGAAACTTTGGAAGAACAAGTTGTAACAAAGTTGTCTGCAAATCCTTACTAAGTTCATTAGTGGATGCCAAGCAAGCTAGGTCATGTCGAGCAAATTTTCAATAGGTGCCAAGAAAATGCAAAATCTATTGTGTGTCGAGTGAAACAGAAGGAGCCAAGAATGTTCAAGTGTCAAGCAAGTAATAGGTGCCAAGCATCAGTAAAATTTAGTTGATGCTGAGTGAATCCATAGTAGGTGTCAAGCATTAGTAAAATAGAGTTGGTGCCGAATAACACAGTATGTTTCGAGCACCAAAATTTCAATAGTGTCGAGCTACTACATTATTTGAAAAGTCAAAGATTCGCCAGATCTAAGATGACAAGTTTGTTAGCTTAAATTTTGTGAACCAAGTGGAGGATAAGGATGATGAGCTAGAGGCATAGAATTTTAGGTAAACCATTTTTGGGTGAATTTAGGAGGATTCTTCATGATGTTTCTAGAAGAAACAAGATATGGAGTAGATTCAATAAATCCTACCTAATCCATTTAAATTAAAAGAAAAAGTGGGAAGATTCGAGCAGGAAAAGTATTCCAAACTTCTATTTAAGGAGTTAGAGGCCAAGAAGCAAGAGTTGTTGGAGAGCCAAGCTACAAAGTTATTGAAGGGTGTCAAGGAGAAGGCATTGAGAAGTAAGAACAAAGCATAGAGACTCTGCTTTGATAAGTTTCCATATGGGATATTGCACTAGTACATCGAGCATGGAGACTCAAGGGGAAAAAGCTTGAAAGGAGGACAATCTATCAGAGCTGTAGTGATTGAAAGTCAAGCAATGTTATGAGCTGAAGTGAGATCTAAAATCTGCAAGTTAAGTTGTGAGTTGTATCAGGTCAAAAGCCCTTGTTGTTACTCTCTAATGATTGTATCAGTTAGGGTAAAATCTTATGGACTTAGGTTGGTTTAAAAACTATTTGTAAATCCTTTAATAAGGTGGCATTCTAAGTGAATGTCCTAAAGTCCTCTAACTAGGCCCACTTCTAAAAGGGTGGTTAAATCTTTGAACTAGGTCACATTTAACAATGTGTTGTAGCCTATAACAGGGCAGGCCTTTCACAGGGCATCACTTCAAAAGAGTGAGAATTGAGTAGCATGTTACTTGTGGCTTTTCCCAAATTGGGTTTCCTTGTAAATCACTATGCTATGTGTTGATTCTTCATGTGTTATTCTTGCATGTTGATTTTTAGTAACTTGCTAAGTAGGAAAGTTTAAGATTGGATACATGAACAATTTAATGAGCTCACTTTACTTGGTGAAAAAAAATTACTAGGACATTTGGACCTTGAATAGCTGATTCACCCCCCCTCTCAGTTATTCAAAAGCATTTCTAACATTAAATAGGTAATTCTGATATTTTTTCGCTTAACCATCACTATAGATCTTAGGGTTTACAATTAGATCTGGATCATGTACAATTTATCTGATTGCCATCATGTTTGTCATTTTCTTTTCTGGAAACTTCTCTTGGAATCCTTTCCTTAGGTCATTTACCTAATCCTTTCTTGGTATTAAATGATCCAACTCATCAATCCTTATCTTCAACACACTTCAGGTATATTCTAAGAAATCAACTTAGTTGGCTAAAAGTTATGATTTCTCATAAACTATTAAAATATTGTTCCTTGGCTAACACTATGATATGACACTTAGTCATCACTGAGTTACTCAATAACTACTAATTTTCTTTCTCTGCATGTACACTATCACTCGATCGATACTGATGCTCGGTCAACACTAATTCTTCTCATCTTGTTCTTGCACTCAATCAACACAAGCATCACTCGATATGTACTTCAAATTATTTTAACTCCTTCTATGTTTCTCAGACAAGGCTAAGCATTTGATCTGTCTATAATCACACCTTCAAGACTTGAGCATTATTATCTTCTCCTTTTGCAACATGATTTAAATAATCACTTTATCTTGTCAAAGTCCAACTAATCAAGTGTCCATTTATGGCTTCCTTTCATAACTCAACATATCCTCTAGATACTTTTGTTATGAATAACTTCAAATCTTCTTCATCAATCAAATAGATATGACACATAGATCATATAGAAAAATTTCTTACCAATAGGTTTGACATCAATGATGACATAAAAATTGTTCCAATTGTAGTTTCCAACAATAATTACCTACCAAACTCATAATTTGACAACAATTATATTAATGAAAAGTTGATAACGTCCTTAAGAAATCCTTTTCATTTCATCAAATTTGGATGAAAGGTGATATACTTTCATATCACCACTTTTTCGTCCACCATGATCTGACACATACATACAATATTTTGACTATTCAGATTAAATTATTTTAAGATAAGGCCTAGTGGCTTAGAACCTACATTCAATTTCCTATAGATTTTTTCCTTCCAAATTTTTAATGTAAACTTCGTAACTATTTTAAAATTGCACGTCAAGTTGACATAGACTTGATTTGTTCATTTTGCATTGCCAATTAAGGGTATATCTTGCACATCTGCTAAACCTTGAAAATGAATCTCATCATATACTATAAGAAAATAAGAATTTTTGACTAATAAATATAAGTTGTTTTCAGATAAGACCTAGTGGTTTAGAGACTACATTCAATTTCCTACAGATTCTATTCTTACAACTTTTTAATATAAACTTCACTACTAGTTTAAAATTACATGTCAAGTTTACATAAACTTGATTTATTGATTTAACACTGCCACTTAAGGGTATAGTTTGGCCCACCATGATCCTGCACATACCCTAGGAAGAAAAGGAGGAATATATACCATGAATACCTGGTCAAATGGAAGAACAAACTTCAAGAGGATGTTACTTGGATGACTGTTAAAGACATTAAGAAGACTGGTATAAAATTTGCAAACTTACCAACTTAATGGACTTTAGTCCATTTTTTCCCCTAGAGTATGGTCCAACAAACCTTCATACAAACAAGGGGTATAATGGGCTATCAAGTAGGTAATAAGGAAACAAGATATTGGATCCAATTTGGATCATAAATAATTTACTTTCACCCATCTTGTAAGGCTAATGACCTCCAAGTGCTCCTATAGACTTGGAAGTTCAATTACACCATGGGGCTCACAATTAATCAAAATAAGGTTAATTAGTGTGTTTTAGGGTGTTTTAAACATGAAAAAGGTGATTTTAAGGATCAAGACTCCATTTAGAAATAAAAGTTGTTCATAGTGTGTAAAAGTCATGCAACACTTTAAAAGTTGCTCCATAGTTGCAAAATGGTTACAACCATTTGAAAAATGTCCATAGACATTTTAGGAGGCTATTTATCCATATTGAATTGCAAAATTCTCATCTTGGAGGATTTCTAACAAGTTTGGTGGCATTTGAATAAAAACAACTTTGTTTTTCCTCATGATTTTGTAGTTTTACTTCTTTTTATAGTCATGTACATGTTGTTTGACAAGATCAAGTAGCATTTTTGTTTAGAGGGGCGATTTCCATATTAGATGCATTTGGTTTGAGTTTAACTAGTTAATTTTAATACAAGTTATACAATATTTGTTGAGAATAACATTGAAACCCTCACCTCACAAGGGTTTCGGAGAAATGTTTTCCTAACTTGCAATCTCCCTCATCTAATTAAACAACCCTCAGGGTTGTGAAAGTCAGAGATGTATAATACATGATTCCAAAAGGCTAGGACTAGAAGATTTGGTTGGGAATTTTTATGACTGATCTCTAAGTCAAACAAACCCATGTATTTGACCTACAAAGTGAGGTTTTGCCTACACACTCAATAAAAGGGGGTGTCAAGATCAAGTCTTTTGATGGAAATGGTGGAGATAGATTGGGAGAAGGCTCTATGAATTAGTGGCTCAATTTCATGAACCCATCTTTGATTACTTTCTTTGTTAACCAAGCCTAATTAGGCATATTAGGTATGTGAACACAATAGATGTTCAAAGGTGCAAGAGTGGAGTTGGGTCTTGATTTTTTAATTTTTTTTATAAGTCCTAAAAGGGTATCCAAAACCGTAATTTTTTAAACAAATTGTTTTGAACTTTTTCAAGTTGTCTACAAAAAATTGGTTTAATAGGGCTAGTAACCTAGTAGGTCAAATAGTGCATTTTGGTGTTAGAATACTAGTGGGTTGTTGAAACCTCTTGTTGGCCATGTCATAATGTCTTAATACAAGATATATCTTTTCACTCCCTTAGAAGTTTATTTTTGAGATTGTGTTCAAGTTGTGTGTATCATTGCCAAGGAGTTGAGATTGCTTTGTTCTTGATATTGGAGATAAGATCAAAGTAGATCTTGTTTGAATCCTATTTGGAGAAAGAGAGTTGTTCAAACTCACAAGAAAGAAGATCCCTATAAGGTGTATAGGTTGGTGTGTGTAAGTGTTCAAGGAAGGAAGAGTTGTTCATCAAAAGGTTGACTACTAGAGTTGGCCCATTTGAGGATCAAGGTTGGTTAGGTCGAATCATTGTGATTCCCCTAACCACTCTGCATCAAAGTGGTATCTAAGAAAAGGCTAGGAGAATTCCTCTAGTTAGTAAAGGAACTCCAAGAGGTAGAGGAGGAGAACAAGGCCTTATAGGATAAGGTCAAAAATTTAAAAGGTAAGGGAAAAGATGTTGAGGAGGTCTCTAATGATGAGAAGGGAGAAGAGAATGAGAATTAGAGAAAGAGCATGAGCAACTTGATGTAGATCAAAAACACTTCATTGAATCTCTTAAAATAGAGTAGGTAAGAAGCATACTAGAGAATATATCCCTATCTTAACTAGAAAGAAGAATCTAGAAGAAGTCATGGATTAGCTAGACACCTTAGAAAATAATTTTTAGTATGAGGAGATTCTTAAGAACCAAAAGGTTGGGATTGCAAACTCAAAGATGAAGGGATATTCTCTCATTCGGTGAAACTTTTTATAGAATGAAAAGATAGAGGATAGCAAGAACCCCATTTCCACATGGAGGAGAATGATAAAAAAAAATCAAGAGATATTTTTTCCCTGGTGACTATGAGATATTCATGCATAGGAAACTTCAAAATCTCAAGCAAAAAGATTTGGATGTGAGCACTTATAGTGACAAGTTCCACAAGTTGACCCTGAAGCCAATCAACCAGAGACTAAAAAGTATAAGGTGGCTAGATACATCAATGGCTTGAGGTATAACACCCAGGATGAGGTAACCCTCTTCACACTTGACATAGTACAAAAATGTTTCCAAATGACATTGAAGGTAGAAGAAATGCTAACAATAAAAGGAGAGGAGCAAATAAGGGAAGAGTGAAGAATTTTAGAGGCAAAGGTAACTTTAGAAGGGGACAAAGTCCAAAGCCTCACAGAGAAAGTAATCATCAAGAATAAGACAAATAATCTAGTCAGAGAGGTAGCTTTAGGGAAAGAAGATCTAACAATAGAGGAAGATTTACAGAAAGAAAGGTCTATTAGGTTAAAGTGGTTGTTCAATTGGAGGATTAGAAAGATATATTTTTTAAATTTCTTAAATGATTATTTACATTATTCATTCAAAGAGGACATGATATATTTCCTTAACAAAGAAGTGAAGGGAATCATACAATCAACGAGATTTGTCAAAAATGTGTGTATAACTTGTATTTTTCCTTGTTAGATTTGAAGTTGTAAATGTGTTGAAGAGGTGGCATATTCACAATAGCATCAATTTTCTTAGCACCCATTTTAATACCCCAATTAGGAATGAATAATCCAAGAATTTTTCCATTGTCAAAACTAAAAGAACATTTTCTAGGATTTAGATGTATATTATAATGTTGTATCCATTCAAAAATCTAAGTATAGGAACATGATCATGACACTCTATGGACTTAGCAAGAATATCATCAACATAATCTTCAATAAAAAAATTAATGTAATTATGAAAGATTAACTTCATAGCATGTTGAAATGTGGCATCTACATTAATTATTCGAAAAGGCACAACTACTAACAAAATGCTCCTCAAGGTGTAATGAAAGTGGTTGTACATTGATCATTAGAAGGAATGAATATCTTATTGTTTCTATAAAAACCATCCTTGAATTTCAATAAAGCGTGACCTATTATATAATCCATTATCATATATGTTGAAATTGATGAAGGATCAACCACATAGCTCCCAAGAATCACCTGCATGCAAACATTTGTCATAGAAAGAGAGAAGCAAAAGCTATGGAGGCTAGAATTCCTAGATCCATAGATGAGACATTCTTGATGAGAAAAAGTAGAAATTTCTATTATCAAAAGTGAATGAATTAGATTTAAAAGAGAGATAATCCTTATAAAGAAGATCAAAACCCTAAAAGGTAAAACCTAGGTTGCATGATAATTGTTAGAGTAATAAAGTATTTTCTTATTAATTAATTCATATTGATTTAATTATTAAGTCACTCATTATCTGTAGTTTTCTTAAGCTAAACTTTAGGCATATAATAATTAATTTTTTAATTAATTATTATCATGCAACCTATGTTTTACCTTTTAGGGTTTTGATCTCCTTTATAAGGATTGATCTCTTTGTAATAATTCATTCACTTTTGGTTGTAGCAATCTTCCTTTCTACTCATCAAGAATGTCTCATCTATGGATCTAGGAATTCTAGCCTCCATAGCTTTGGCTTCTCTCTTTCTATGATAGGTGTTTTCATGTAGGTGATTCTTGGGATATGTGGGCTTGATAATTCATCAACTTCAATATGGTGATCTGGCATAGTATTCCTTCTATTGTTTCTCATGCTTCCTTGATCAGATGCTCAAGATATATCTCCTAGAGTACAAAAAAGTATTCCTAAATTTGACAGTAGAAAATGCTATCAAAAAAGCATCAAAACTAAAAAATACCCATGTCATTATGACAAGATCGAAACTAGCTTTCCAGTGATATCTTGTTTGTAGAAAATGGAGTTTGAGTGCTTTAGATATGAGAAAGAACTGAAGGTAGGTCCAAACAAGGCCTACAAGGGTGATAGAAATTTTGATGCGATGTTGATGTCAGTAAGTGGTGAGATAAATTTGATGGTCAAATGGTCATCAAGGCAAAAAAATGCCTTAAAAATGACCCCTACCGAAAAAATCCATTCACCAAAAATACTATGTCAGATCAAAGTGTCGGTGTTGGAAGCAAAATCTGGTGGCCAATAAAGATAATAGGTAGGTGGGGGTCTCAAAGGAATGTGTGATGTCATGTGACATGATTGAGTCTTCAAAAGTTGTTGCATGAAGGCATGCAAAATGGAGCACAAAAAGAAAAGAAGGGCACTAACCAGAATAAAAATAAAGCATAGGACCTCCACTACTAAAAATACATGGAGACCCCAAGACAAGCCTACTGCCATTTAAAAGGTCATTTTATCCTTGTCATAAAAAATAAAAACTTCCAGCTACAAATGCTGATGTGAGAGACATGGATTTGTAGTGGAGCTAGCAGCATGGGACCCTATGATATGGGAGTGGATCCAAAAAAGGAACCCATTTTCCAAGGTGTCTAAAGCACTCATTAAAAAGAAATGAATTGTGGTGTGTCCCAATAAAAGGTTGGTGTGGGGCATTGGTGAAATAGAGGCCCATAAAAAAATGCATACAAGCCCACACCAAATGGAAAAAAGGCATGTCAAATCCAACAATGGAGGCCAAAAGATATTGAGGATGTGGCAAACACACTGCCTCAAACAAAATGGGCATTAACTACCCAGACTTCTCCAAAAAGAGTTGCATGTATACTAACATGAGGATTGGCCAAAGTGCACCAATGATCTCCAAATACAAAGTCCAAACATGTCATCCTTTGTTAGCTTAAAGAATAAATTTGACAACTGAGTGTCAATACACTTAACCAAGATCAAGAGTTAGTGCCGAGTGATAACAAGTGTCGAGTGACAACAAGTGCTGAGTGACAACAAGTGTCGAGTGACAACAAGTGCCGAGTGACAACAAGTGTTGAGCGCAACATGTGTCGAGTGATACAATTTTTGTTCAAGTGCCGAGCTATCCAGAAAATAGTAGGTGTCGAGTATCAAAAATACTTCAGGAGTCGAGTAACTCAGTAGAACAGCATAAAAGTCTGGAATTGCACAAACTATGATGCAAACAATTTTTGCAGCCGATAGAAGGTAAATCTCGAAGGATTGAATGATAAGATCAAATCTTTTATTTTTTCTATGCAATTTGCATGCAGCCAATAAAAAAAAACTAAATGCATGCAACCAATCAGCAAAAGATAAGTATTGAACGAAAAATGAAGATTGAGTGTGGATCGTAGATCCATACCTAACCCTAAACTTTCAAATGTCTTTATAAGGAAGATGAAACTTCATTGTAAAGAGAAATGAGGAATAAGATAAGAGGTGTGAGAAGACATACAAGGGTTCAGAAGGAGTTATATTTTCAGAAGTGAGGATTATTCAGATCGCAAAAAAGGATCCAGATCAGAGAAAGCATAACAAGTGCCTGCAATCTGCAATCAAGGATTGTAATTAGTCAGGTTTATTGCATCTAATACTCTCTAGCAATTGTATTAGAATAAAAATCCTATGGTGATAGGTTAGCTTTACAGCTATTTTGTAAGAACCTTTGATTAGGTGATTAAAATCCTTTAACCGGGTGACACTTCATGTTAAGTGTTTGCAAATCCTCTAACCAGGTCACTATTAACACAATGTAAAGCCTTTAACAGGGCAAACCATTAGAAGTGGTTGAACTATATTGCTGCAGTAATTTTTGTGAGTATCATCCCCACCCTAGTTTTACCTTCTTATTCCTGAAGGGTTTCTGGGTTACCAAAATTTCGGTGTTATGAGTTATTGATGCATGAGTTTTTATTTGTTATATTTACATGCATGCAATTTACTTTCAGTTAAAATTTTATTTGCTAAAGTATGATACTTATGATTCACCCCCCCCCCCCCCCCCCCCCCCCCCTCTCATAAGTACTCTTTCCATATTTGAATATTCCAACAATTGGTATCAGAGCTAGCCAGGTTCTCACAAGGAAAAGCCTAACAGCTTGGAGGGAAAAGATCTAAAGATGGAAGCTTTCAAACTTGGAAAGATCATTGAAAATCAGGTGATAGATGTGCAACTTGCTTTGCATAGCCTGGAGGAATTCAGAAACAAATTGAGAAACTCATCAAAAAAGAGGAAGGATCTAGCCATAGCTGAAAATGATATACACTACAAGGAGATTGACACCACCAACATATTTTCTAGTGGAGACACTAAAGAGTTTGATGCAGCAATAGCAGAACTGATGGAGAAAAATAAAATTCAAGCAGAAGAAATAAGAACTCTCAAGATGGAACATGAATCACGGGCTTTAATGATATGTGAAATTACTAAACAAAAGAAAAGAGCAGTTGATGATAAGGTCATGATGGAAAATGACAAAAGGAATCTTGCAAACAGACTTGAAGAAAAATGTACTGAACTGACAAGAATCTCAAACATGCAGATGGATACACCTGCACAAATGATGAACCTTCATCATGAACTTAATGTAAAGGATATTGAGATCTCTACCTTGAAGATGCAAAATGAACAAATGCAGAATGAATTAAACAAGGAAAAAGAGGTAGCAGAGAATCTCAACAAATCAAGTGAAGAAATCAAATATTTTGAACAGTTGCTGAAATCACCAAAATCTATCCATGATACATCAGACTAGGATACAATAGCACTGAAGTTGGAGAATCATCAAAGAGTGCTAAACAAAGAAGTGAAATGAATAAGACATGGAGGAAGAAAGATGAGTCTAGCACATCAAATACAGAGATCACTTCACCTAATAGGTCAAGTGATCACACTTCATGAAATTAAGTAAAGAATAAGTGTGAGGGATTGATAAACCAAGTTACATCATAAATTAGTCCCAAGATGTATAAGTACTGCAAAAAAAAGGAAATTAGCATAAATAAAGATGCTAAGTCAAAATTGAGAACTTTGTGAAAATATGTCAAAATTGTCTTTAGGAGCTGAGTTACTAACAACGACCGAGTTAATAGTTGATGCTGAGCTATGAAATATCAATAGGAGCTGAGTAAAGTAAAACATAATGGGAGCCGAGTTATGACGAAACCTTTCGAGAGCCAAGTAGATAGTTGGCAGCGTACTAAGCATTTATTACTCTATTTTGAAGGGTACATAAATCCAATTTTTGATTATTTTCTCACCATTTGAACAAGAAGCAAAGCCAAAAAAGGAGCAGAGGAGATCAAGAATAGCTCAGAAGCCATTCATAAAAGATTTCAACAGCGATTCAAGACAAATTTCGTTGATTTAAGGTATTTTACTTAAGTGCCGAGCTACGTAGGACTTATAAACTTGTTTGAATTATAAACCCTAGTTTGGCAAACAATGGCATCTGGGTCAGGAACCACCAAGGGTTTAGAGAGTCATGAAGTTCAGTTGGTCAGTAACGAAGTAAAACAACCTAAATTTAAGCCCATTCCAGAAGTAGCATACAAGAATGATCCTACAGGAGCATTATCAGTTATTCTGGATAAAGTTGTTATGGTACAAGATGTTCACAGATGTTACAATTGCAAAATTGGTGCCATAGGAGACTTAGAAATTCATAATGCATATAACAAACTATGTGAAAACAAAGTACTAAAAAATGAGTTTTCAATAGTAGAAAGAAAAGGATTGACCAAAACCCTAGCATTTTCGACTATTTTCAAAACAGAATGGGTACGGATAATTTTGAGCCGAATACTTGATGGAGCTTTTTGGTTAGAGTCAGGGCCAGTAAAATTTACCAAGAAAACTATTCATAGGGTTACTGGTATTCCAACCCTAGATCGGCCAAAGACCCTGCAAAGTGACAAAAGGGAAATAATAGAGAAAAATACAGGTGCCAAATGGAACAATAGAGGAATGACTATCGACACAGTCATAGATCCCCTACTAGATTTTGCTGTGAGAATTATTTCACACAAATTCTATCAATCAAGCAGGTTGACCAGTGTACCTTGTATAGCAGTTGATGTTGCATACAAGATAATCAAAAGGGATCACACTTATGATCTGGCAGAGCTCATGTTTCAACAGATTAATGAAAATCTGGGAGCTATAAGGAAGAGCAAGGGAGCTCAATGCAAATTTGGATCAGTTTTGATGTGTATGTTCTTCTATCTAACAGGTTATTTTGAGGACTTCAAAAAGTCCATGAAACAAAGAATGAGAATTCCAGTCTCATTGACTGAGAAATATGAAAAAGATATTTGTTTTCTTGTAGATATAGATTATACTTACATACAAGCAGTTATACCTAGAATAAGATGGCTTAGGCCACTAGGTTATGAACTTGATGTTGATCAAGCCTCTGCAGCAATAACAGCTCTACTCTCAGAAGAAGCTGATAAAAATGCACAAATTTTTGGAACCTATGATGTTATCAAATCAAAGGTAATAACAGATTTGAAAACTGCTTCAGCAATAAAGAAGAAAGAGAAAATGGTGAGACAAATCAAAAGAAAGTTTGGCGTGGAAGAAGAAGAAGGAGAAGACATTGAAGAAGAAGGAGATAAAATTCAAAGTCAGACTCAAGGGTCAGGAGAAGACAAAGAGGAAAGTGCTAAGGTAGAAGAAGCCAAGGAAGCAACAGTTAAGAGAAAGACCACAACTCCCTCTGCTCCTAAATCCAAAGGAAGGAAAGTGGATGCCCCTACATCAAAGAGACCTACCACAAGGGCTACAACACAAAAATCCCAAGAAGAGGAAAAAGGAAAGAAGAAAGACACAAAGAAGACTGCTACTGAGACAAAGAAAAGGAAGTTTATTCCCCAACCTGAAACAGATGAGGAGAAAATAGAGTCAAAGGACAACAGTCAATTTCAAGTGGTAAGGCACAAACCTCAGACTGATGTTGATAAATTATGTTCAAAAATTAGAAATAATGATTTAAAAGGTCTAAAGAACCTGAATTTTTCTAAGCTCACCAAAGAAGAGCAAAATAAACTAGAGGAATCTGTGTATGCTATGATGGCTGAGTATAAGCACACACCTCTAGAATTAGATGAATCTATGCCGAGAGAATTGTATAAAATTGTAGAGGATAAATGGCATTTTTGTTTACAAATGGAAAAAGAAATAAGGGAGTCTACATTAGCAAGATTGTTGCCTGATCTAACTAAAGATCAAATAATAAATGCCGTAAAAAGGCATAATAACATATTCACTCCCAAGTATAGAGCATTCAGTATATTACAGAATAAAATTGAAGAGGTAGTTACCAAATCCACAAGATTGTGGAAAATAGTTTACAAGAAAATTGAAGATGTATATAATGAAGAATATAAGGCAGAAGCAATTTCCAAGACAAAGGAAAAGAAAGCATCAGAAACAAAAGAGAAGAAACTAATGGAGAAGGAGAGTAAAGAAGAAAAGGAAGAAGAGGCACACCATGAGGAGAAAGAGGAAGATAAAGATACAATTGAGCCACAAGATCAAAGTATACAAGATATACAGACATCTCCTCCTAGTCCTCCTCATGCCACTATCACGCTTGCAAATATCATAAAAAATAAAGGATGTTACAGATACTTCAAATCTAAACATCAATCCATTAACTGCAGAGGATTTGGAAATCCTTGACCAATCATCACTTTTAGAAAAATTAAGCTCAAATCCTGTATTGGTCAGTGTTGATGAATTGCAGAATCCAGAAGTAAAGGTAAAAGCACAAGTGTCACCCTTAACCACACAAACTACTGGTATTCTATTCTTTTCACCACCACCTCCACCAAGTATAATCACTGATACACTCCAAGTGCTGAGTACAGTAGTAGGGGAAATGAAAGAAATATCTGAACAATCAACAAGTTCAACCCCACCTAGCATTCATAAAAGGGATATTCAAGCTGAAGAAAAAGAGACACAGAAAAAGGAGGAGACTGCAATACAAACATTGGTTGCATTACCAAAATTTGGTACTCCTACACAAACTCTTCAGCAGCCAAGCACAGATGGACTACAGCTGCAAATCAGGACACCAGGTTTGAGCTCATCAAAGGCAGTCAGGAGACTTCACTATGGAGTTCCTGAGCTTGATGAAGAAATAAAGATCCCATATTATGAATCTAGCACTCTTACTGAAGAAAAGATTAATGAAATTCAAAGTGCATTAGACAAAAGAAGGAGACAAGAAGCACTAAGAAAGGAATACAAGCATAAGCTTACATTAAATGAAATTAAAGACATATTCACAAAAGCTTTTTGCTTACAATCTCTAGATGAGTCAACACCAATCATGGAACAACTATCTGATATAGTTGACCAGGTGACAAATGAAGACCAGGAAACAAATGCCAGATTGCTTGAATGGTCAGAAAAGAAGTTCCAAGGTAAAGTAAATAGTAAAATATCCAGTGATATAGCACTGTCTAAAGAAGAACTGGCAAAGAAAATTATAACAGTTAAAATTGTACTAGGAAACATTTTTTCCCTGTACAACAAGTTGTGTGATTTTTCCACATTCACACAAGACACTAGCCAGAAAATACTGAGTTTGGAAAACAATCTGAAAACTTCTAGCATGCAACTCCCCACAGATCCAGCTTAGAGTGAGAAGCATTTTGTCCAATCGCTTCACACACAAAGAGAGCTAGCTATTTTAGTAGCAGAGGAGGCAACCACAAAAGCCAAATTGATACAAATTCAATCATCAATTACTCCTCATTTGGAATTACTTCATAAGGAGCAGATAAATGCAGAAACAGTCCTCAGGAAAGATCCCAACCTTTCTTCATCTGATGGACTTGTACACCTAGCAGTAGAGATTGCCATCCAGCATAGGACATTGGATGTCGCATTAGCAAATTGGGATGCAGCTCTGAAGGTACTCCTTGAAGTAAATAGCTCATTTTTGGCCAAGTATGGCATTTCACTGTAAAGACCATTGACATAAGTGTCAAAAAGGGGGAGAATAAGTATAGAGTTGAGTATAGGAATGAAATGATAAGTATAATAAAAGGGGGAGATAGCAAATTTTGTGAAATTTTGGGGGAGATAGTAAATTTTGGGAGCAAAGTTTGAATAAAGGATAAATTACTGAGTCACATGGATCTTAATTAAGTGTTTTTGCCACTCATGTCAAAGGGGGAGATTGTTAGCTTAAAGAATAAATTTGACAACTGAGCGTCAATACACTTAACCAAGATCAAGAGTTAGTGTCGAGTGATAACAAGTGTCGAGTGACAACAAGTGCCGAGTGACAATGGGTGCCAAGCGCTACATGTGCCGAGTGATACAGTTTTTGTTCAAGTGTCGAGCTATCCAGAAAACAATAGGTGTTGAGTATCAGAAATACTTCAGGAGCCGAGTAACTCAGTAGAACAGCATAAAAGTCTGGAATTGCACAAACTATGATGCAAACATTTTTTGCAACTGACAGAAGGTAAATCTCGAAGGATTGAATGATAAGATCGAATCTTTTATTTTTTCTATGCAATTTGCATGCAGCCAATAAAAAAAAACTAAAGGCATGCAACCAATCAGCAAAAGATAAGTATTGAACAGAAAATGAAGATTGAATGTGGATCGTAGATCCATACCTAACCCTAAACTTTCAAATTTCTTTATAAGGAAGATGAAACTTCATTGTAAAGAGAAATGAGGAATAAGATAAGAGGTGTGAGAAGACATACAAGGGTTTAGAAGGAGTTATATTTTCAGAAGTGAGGATTATTCAGATCGCAAAAAAGGATCCAGATCAGAGAAAGCATAACAAGTGCCTGCAATCTGCAATCAAGGATTGGAATCAATCAGGTTTATTGCATCTAATACTCTCTAGCAATTGTATTAGAATAAAAATCCTATGGTGATAGGTTAGCTTTACAGCTATTTTGTAAGAACCTTTGATTAGGTGATTAAAATCCTTTAACCGGGTGACACTTCATGTTAAGTGTTTGCAAATCCTCTAACCAGATCACTATTAACACAGTGTAAAGCCTTTAACAGGGCAAACCATCAGAAGTGCTTGAACTATATTGCTGCAGTAATTTTTGTGGGTATCATCCCCACCCCAGTTTTACCTTCTTATTCCTGGAGGGTTTCTGGGTTACCAAAATTTCGGTGTTATGAGTTATTGATGCATGAGTTTTTATCTGTTATATTTACATGCATGCAATTTACTTTCAGTTAAAATTTTATTTGCTAAAGTATGATACTTATGATTCACCACACCCCCCCCGCTCTCATAAGTACTCTTTCCATATTTGAATATTCCAACAATCCTTGGCATGTGTGATTTGAAAACAAAGCATGCATAATCAAAAAGTGTCTACATCTACCTTCTTAAGCCCCAAGGTTGCATGAGTGGATAAAGTTGGCCTGCGATCTTTCAATAAACCCCAAAGCATGCAGTGAGAACTCCAAAGAAGGGTCAGAAAAGTGATGACATGGAAGAGGAGAGGCCATGGTGACCACAAACTAATGGCCAGAAAAATGCACATATTTCCAAAAGATAAAGTCTATCAGTCAAAGCATGCACATGCAAGACCAGTTTTAAAGGTATAAAACCACCTTGAAAACTCCAAAAATAAATTGTTGAGCATGGAAAAGTGTCTCAATCTATTGTAACTTTGATATCATATTGAAGTTGATGAGTGATCAACCCCACAACTCCCTAGAATCACCTACATGCAAAAGCTATAAAGGATAGAATCCCCAAATCCATAGATGAGACATTCTTGATGAGTAGAAAGATAAATTTCTATTATTAGAAGTGAATGAATTATTATAAAGAGATCAATCCTTATAAATGAGATCAAAACCCTAAAAGGTAAAACCTAGGTCGAATGAAAATAATCAATAAATAAAAAATTATTTGTGAGGCCTCACCCTGGCCCATCATAGCATGGCATAGCAATTTATTTACATTTTAGATACTTTATAATTTGAGACCTTGTTAAATGTTGGACTTATTTTGGACTTTTTTTTAGACTATTTGAAACTATGTGTTGCTTTATTTTTATGGTGATTATTTATGATGTTAGAACTTATTGATGATGCTTGATGATTATTTGTATTCATGTACTTGGTTGGTTATTTTATTAAGGAGTATGAAGTTATGTTTGAATGCAAAGGTTAGATGGATTGTATATTTGAAAAATCATGAAATGTTGCAAATGGTCATATCATGATTAGTTTGATTATGCTAGCATTATATATGCATGATGGTTTAGAAATGGGAAAATGTTATTTGAAATTTGATTGAGAAATATTTTATGTTTTGATTCAATTATGAATATAAAATTGATTTAGGATTTATATATGCATATGATTTCTTTATCTTGGACTACTAATATGTGGTTTGAGTGTACAAGAAATAACCATGGTAAAATGGAGAACCAAGACTCTACCTTTGTTTCAACTAAGAATGCCAAGGCTATATCTAATGAAAATATCTTAGCCTTGTTGTATAGTATTTTATTTTTGTGAATGAGTGTTTAAACTAGATTTATTTTTGAGGAAATTGATTTGTCACTCGTAATATAAAGTATATTTTATAGCATCACTTTATACGTGTGATGTTACGTGTATAGTGGAAAGTCAAATTGAGAGATTGACAAAAGGTACCCAACCTTAATTTTAACCAATTAGAAATGTTTAAGTTATATCCTATTGCATAATATTCTCATATGAAGGCTTTAATTAGAATAAATTAGGACTTCAAGTTTAGGGTGACTTTAGAAGGCTTTATTAGAGCCCTAGGGTGTTCTTTTGGTAAAATTGAGTTACCTACATGTTAGCACTATATGTTAGTGCTTTAATTTTGACTTTAGTTTAAATCACTTTTCTAACCCTTTTAAAATCCCATTTTTTAAGTATTGGAAAAATGGAAGAAATCTCACCCAACTTCTCACCTTATCTTCAATGAATTGGAGTTCCAATCAAATATGGAAACTTAGATAGAGTCAAAGGGATTTTTCTCTTTCATGATGGAGAAAAAGGAGGAGTTTAGTTTCTTATTAAAGGGGAATTTGAAAATAGAGTTTGCATTCACCCACTCTCTAGTTTTATAGATTTTCTAGTTTGAAGATTTGATCAAGGAAAGATAGGGGGCTCTTCTCAAATCGGTTCATTTCCCATAGCTTGGAGCAAGGTTTGATCTTTTTCCATGTTTTAGGAATTATGTATTGTACTATTTTTCTAAATAAAAGTTGTGTAAATTTCACTATAGTTGCATATGTGTATTTTTCATTGTCCATGTTGTATTTTTTTGTGTAGATAAAGTTCTATTGCCTTCTTTTCACTTTGATTTTAATAATATGATGTTATGGGTGTGGAAGGACATCACTAGCCCATGAGAGGGAAGTAGTAGTCTTTGAGTGAAGGGATTACTTGGGCCTTTTCCCTAAGTATAGAGTCTCTTCCCTAGAAGGAAGAGGGATAAGCATGCAGTATGGGTTACATGTGCCAACACCTTGTTATTTACTTTGGGGGTGACAAGGGGAGAATTTTTGTGAGAGTTGGTATTTATTTTGCATTCCTTATGAATGCAACTTTGAGTTATGCATTTGGCTTCTCCATAGGGTTTTAGGCACACTATCACTCATTCTATTGGCTGCTATGGTAAACTATTGTGTAAGCTCAAAAAGGGTGTCAAACATTGTATCCTATAATTGTTGTTTTATGTGTTTGTGCTTGGTTTTTACCTAGTTGGTCTTGGTTCTCCAAGCTTGTTGGGTGGTCTCATAGAGGTCTAGGTTGGGAGGTGAGCTCTCCATGGTTTTCTATAGGTTTACAAATGGATTTGTGTTGAAAAAAAGCTTGGAAGATTTCATTTTCTGTTGGAGATTTCAAGATGATTTATTATGAATATTTGTAAAAGTGTTGTATTGTAAAATATCACATGTT